>JAOPJO010000124.1:171788-185749 GCA_027123675.1 Molva macrophthalma | reverse complement strand
GCGCGTGCGTGTGTGGGTGTGTGTGTGTGTGTGTGTGTGTGTGTGGGTGTGTGTGTGTGTGTGTGTGTGTGTGTGTGTGTGGTCATGACTCATAGCTGAGCATCAGCAGTGTTTTTCTCTACATCTATTATTTTCTGTATGTGCCTGCTCTCTCACACTTGTAGACACAGCCAGCACCCACACAGTGCAAACACACACATATATAAACCTCCACCCACACTCAAAGCACAATAATAAGACTGAAAGGAACAGAAAATATGGAATGTGGAAGAAAGCAAGAGTAGGGCGTACAGCTCTCTATGAAATAGAGTGAAGCTAAAAGCATAATTTGTACAAGTTTGTATAAATAGCTACTGCATAACATAATATTATACATATATAGCCTAGCATAGCATAGCATATAACATTTATTTTTAAAATAGCGACAATAACACAATATAACAGCATAGAATAACATACCATAACATCACATAGCATAGTGTATAAGATAACCCTAATAAGACAAAGTAACAGTTTCTTTATACTGAAGCAGACAAAGAGAACATTTAAAAAATCAAGATCACTGACAGCAACCCCTCAGGTTCTTCCTCTGACAGCACCTTTGTAGGTTATATTATTATTACAAGATATTACAAGGTAAACTAGACATGTCGCCACACGTGGTTGCGCCAACTCGCCGTGTGCGCAATATTCCGTGAGCACGCCAAGTTTGAAGTCCCTGGGCCGCTTTGAAGTAGACTTGTGATTGATTGAATAATGGGGCTGATCGTTTTTTTTTTATTGCGAGTTATGACGCCCCCTGTCGCCGAAGAGGTACTTCACTTTTTGGAGGCCTGCTTACGCACGGTTTCTATACGTGTACCAACTTTGACAACCCTGAGTTGTCGCTTTTGGAATGGTTGAAGTCTTTTCCCCATTGACTTCCATTATAAAAAGTAGCTTGGTGAGCACCTGCAACAGTGGAACATATAAATTGACCCTGTGATGCCATTTTGTTTGCTATCAAAAGAAAACTTTCCAAATGACCTAAGGGGGTGGTCCTTGATGGGCACACCAAATTGTAGGCCTCTGGGGTTCTCTGAAGCGGACTTGTGATTTGTTGAACAATGGCGGATAATTAGCATAATCCTATTTATGCATACATCGGCCATAACTCGGCCATTTTTAATGGAATCAAAATGAAAACAATACCATAAGGTCGGGCAGTATTAAGGAGTATGTGGACCCAATCACCAAATTTGGGTAATTTGGGTTTACGGGTCGGTTTTCACGATTTCTTCAAGGTTCAGAAAAACCTTTCCTGGCGGACATTATGGGTCCTTATTGCAAAAAGATTCAGCATGTCAAATAAGGCCCAGATACCAAGTTTCAGAATCTTTTATAAAACGGGGTGCGGTTCGCGGCCGTATAGGTTTGACCACGAGTTATAGTGCCCCCTGTGGTCACAGTGGTACCAAACCTTTTGGAGAACTCCGTACTTTCGGTCTACATATGCTAATTTAATTTGCCAACTCTCAGGTGTTCAGGTTTGGAGTGGTTGATTTTAGTGTTCTTGCCCCATTCACGTTCAATATTAAATATATATATTATAAATATTAATTTAAAAAAAATTCTGCAATGGTTGGTCTCTAAAAGTAGATGTGCACTACACTGATATATGCCCGGCTTTTTGGTAGGGGTTTGGTGTAAATCCCTAAAAAGCTGTTGGAGTAGATAATTACACAAAATAAGGAGGAAGAATAATAATAAAAAGAAACATGATAACATTAGTGTGCTTGCTTTGCAACCACACTAATTACGCAAAATAGGGAGGAAGAATAATAATAAAAAGAAACATGATAACAATAGTGTGGCTTGCTTTGCAACCACACTAATAATAGAGAAGTGATGATTAGAAAGTGATATATATATATAATTTAAAACATCAATGGAAGATGCAAGTTTTTGCTTTGTTCTACGGCCCCTGGAAGAGTGTGCAATGAGTGGACATCAGTGGGGAAAGGACATATTAGGTGTTTAAACAAAACTAACAGGCAAACTAAAATAATATATATGAAGAAATCAACCACTCAGTTTAGCAGTGCAATGTTTATGAGTCTTTATTTGATTCTTTGAAAAACATAACATTGACAGTTCAGTCAGTTAAAAGTATCCAATAAAGAAATATATATTCTTCTATGAAAGACAGAGCGGTGTCATTTGGCCTAAAAACTCACTTGAGCCTATAATGGTTTCTTTGGCAAATATGAACTATTCATTTATTAATGAAGAGGGTTCTCTTTATGTCTCTACCCCCCTATCTTGCTTATAATCTTCCTTCATCTTTAATCCACTCCTACTTTTTTTGCATCTTCTTCCTTTCCTTCTCTTCCATCAGACTCATTCTTCAATTGCTCGACAGCTTCCTCTCTATCTCTCCATCCCATTCCTCTCTTGGCCGTATTTGGATCGCTCTAATTAATCAGCCTTAAATAGATGGTAGACCTACATAACTGACACAGCCTCAGACACAGCGATCTACTATTAAATACACAGATGGCACTGCCGGCTGTGTGTGTGTGTATCAATGTGAGTGAGTGAATCGGGTTCACATTTTTTACTTATATAACAATTTCTTTATATTTGTGATGATCATCCTCATGGCAAATAAAAAAAATGTACGTGTGAAAGTGTGTGCATCTATGTGAGCACACTGTCACCAAAATAATTAAAGAAAGATACAAATATTTTACCCACAAATATTTATTAACATAAATTCCAGCTTTAAATAATAATATCTTTGCATGAACCCTGCATGTGAAATACAGTTATTGCCCTCAGAGGACAATTCAGGGGGCAATATCTGTATTTTATTGTTCTGATTTCTTGGGGAAGAGCTGATGAGTTGAAATACATAATCAATAATATCATTGACATGGCTCTTTAAATGATATGAAGGAACAAGGAGTGATGAAAATAAGTCACAGTTAATCACATTTCACCATCAAGATAAGCCTTTATTTGTACACTGAAACAGTTCACTTTGAATATAAATTTTATTTTCATCAAAATATTGTCCTTTCGGTCCTACTTTGTAATAGCCACATATCTCTTTCAGCATTTACATGAACATCAAAATATAACCCATAAAAACGGATAGAATAGGAATTTTTTGGGAATGTACTATGTATAACAGCCAAGAGGCTTTCTGATCTAGCCCGTAAAAGTATATATTTTTAAATATGTAAAACAATGGAAACATCACATTTTAGGACTATCGGATGATTTGTCAAAGTAATATATTTGAACATTTATTTGGTAAGGAACTTGAACATAGGTGAAAAGAGTGGTGAAGTGTTGAAGTGCTATAAGCTATGAACTAATAGCAATTATAATATTTATTTAGTTTGCTAATTCAAATCTGTTCCAAAGTTCTTATTATCCAGGTTATTATTATTAATACGGATGGAAGTGTCAAAACTGGACAGTGTTGTCATTTGATGCAATTATAAGCCCAATTAATGTCCCAATTCATCTGTTGAAATGTTTGAATGGGGATCCTTTATTTGGGCCAAAAATGTATGTCAGATTTGGATGGTCTCATAAACATCTTATTTCTAAAATATATAAATGAACATATAAATAAACATGGTTTTAAAATGATCAAGTTATTCTGCATTCTGTTATTATTTTGGTTGTAACGAGTAAGTAGTCTGTGTCTGCAGGAAATACAAATGGCTTAATAAACTAGTTACACTTACACACAGAATATCAGAAGCAGTGCTATAGGTAAACCACTCCATTATTCCAAGCAATAACATTTTTTTTTACGAAATCTATGAAAATGTACTTATTTTCAAGCTGTATCACTTTTACTTAATAACCTTTAACAAAATTCAGGGAGAGTATTATGAGATACATCATGTACAGATATTTTGTATTTCGTCTATATTATGGTTTCCATACACAGCCTTTACTCAAGCGCTTACTCAAACAATTAGCAGTGTCTCTCTCAATAATTTAGCCATGTTGACATGCCAGACATCTTTAAACATTAGCTGGTATTGAACCACAATGAAGGCGACTGACATGTTTCAATTGTGGCTTAAGATAAATGCAGTGTTAGTTCTTAAAGAGATCCCAAGTCTGGGTGTATAGTACATGCTTCCTTAAATATGTATAAACATTACTTTGTCTCGCTGTGCCTTTATACTGTACACAAATCTGGCTGAAATGCCACTTTAAAGAACGAGTCACAATGTGTTCGATATATTCACCTTGAAGGTATAACATCAATATAGAGGCCAAAATTGTATTAAATCACACTTGACCGATTTCTTAAAATGTTAATAAAGAGACATTCTCCTTTGGAAAAGAAAATCAATAATGTATCATAATATATCCTTTGAACCCTTAAAAAATATTAATATCCAAGGACTGACGTTCACACTGCACACTCAATGCAATTTAAAGGAAGCTCTGCCTGTTGAGTACTGTAAGCCTTGATATATCAGAAAAAAAGCATCAATGATGAAAATAGTCAGTGGAAAAAATGCTTATTGTAGTAGTGAAGCGTAGTATTGTGGGGGGGAGCAATACAGCAGCATTACAGCAGTAGCTGGTATGCCCTGACAGCACAGCAGCCGCTTACGCTGACAATGCCTAGTTATTGTGCCACTAACTCAATCATGCCATCATGACCAGGCAGTGGAGTGGTTTTCAGGTATCTCTCTGGGTTTATCTTACTTGCGCTAATAGTCAGTATACCAGCAAACATACTGCCCTTTAATGCAGTATTAATGCCCCCCCCCTCCCCCCGGGATCTATAAGTGATAGCTAAACAGCTGAAATTAAATGATCAACAATCATAATGAATGACTGAGAATGAAAAGGTAAACAACATACTTTCATTATTGCTACAACATATTAAGGCTAACAACTCTTAACAGACGGATGTCTTTCAAAACAGCAAGTTTACGAGTCGTGTTTTCATTCAATCAGTAGCTGGCCGTTGCAGCGTTGCTTAAAAGCCTTTTCTCCAATGATTTAGAGCCTTTGTCTCTCAGCACAGCTTCAACAGAACATGTATGCAGGCTCTTACACCCTGATACACCCTGTCATGCTCCAATATTGTTCATTATTTTTGCATGTTTCATAGGACTTATAAGTTGATTTGTATAAAAGGGCAATTAATTTTATTATTTTAAGACATGACACATTCTCTTCTGCAGATCGGTCTTATTGCTCTGTCTAATAATAAATGTAATTACATCCTAATTTAAATGTAGAATTTAGCTGATTAGAGTATGATGCATTTAATACATTCAAAATCGCAAATATATAAGTGATTATACGATACAAAATACAAAATCTTTCCAAAATGTAATTTTTTCCACAAAAGAAATTCTTGTCTTGTCTTATTTCTTTATTTTTTTGTGGCTATGGTCACCTTGGAATTGATTGAGTGTTTTAAAGTTAACATTGTAGATGAAATTATTATTACGTTCGGGCCAAACTAATCATGAGTTAGATTTGTCCCCTTAAGTATTAACTTAAGTGTGACTCACATTCTGCATTCAAGTAGACTTTCCATTGTCCTTAGTGGTACAAACACAATTAGCAGCAGCAAAATAAATGTATGTGTATTTACATTGATGTAAAAATATAAACAGTAAACTAAACCAGCGACTACGTTGCCCAGCTTTATGTTACAGTTAGCATTAGCCATAACAGCAAAAAGCGTACAGCCTTTGCTGAATAGTAAAATAAACCTTTCCTTTATTTCCGACTAACTTATTATTCCTGGAGGCTTTAGGAAATAATTTCTTTCAGCAACCTCAAAGAATATTCTCCCTATATTCCCAAGTGCAGTAAACCCTTACAATAGTCTGTAACCAACCTCTATACAAAAAATAACATAAAATCCTTATTCAGTTGGCTAATTGATTGTTGATGCATTTGTTTCAACAAATGGGACAAAAGTACTGAAATATTATTATTTTTATTTTGTGCCTTTTTTTAGATTTAGATGTAGTGCTTTTGCCTGCTCAAATATGTTATGAAACTCGTCTTGTACTGCAGCAATATAGGAATGCAAGTCAAAATCTCTCTGTCCCCAAGTTGGAACATTTTGAATTCCTCATTAAGAAACTTTCAGGAGTTGTGGCATCCAACATAAGGGTCTTAAGTATGTGTGTATTCTGATATCCTACCCCCAGACAGCTACCCAGACTGTTGAAAGCCACAAAGTAAGCGATGAAAGTAGAAAGACCTTATCAGGAAAACCGTGTCTGTAGCGCAACTCAACCAGAGGACGATGATGAGGATGGTGAGGAGGAAGAGGAGGGTGACGACGGTAAGGGACTGTGCGCCTCTCCCTGTCCCTGGTCGGCGTACCTCAGTGACGACGACCTTGATGGTTCTTTCTCCTTCCTGCTTCCTGTGCACACAGATCTCTGCGCCGGCTTGAACTGCCACGTCACCTTCTTGGTGGTGGACGCCTGCTCCACCGTTGCAACAGCTTTGGCCATCTCGTCCGCTGGCTCGGGGGTCACCCCGTGGACAAACCCAGGGGTGGGTATTACCATGGACGTAGCCGCAACGGTAACCGTGGTGACATTGTTGTTGAGGTTGTTGCCGCTGCTGCTGGCGCCGTCGTCGTCGTCTTCTTCGTCGAACAGTTCGGGCAGTACTTCCGGCTCGGTGATGTCTTCGAACAGGTCCCAGCTGGGCTCGGCGGTGGGGGGACGTTTGGGACGGGCGGGGCCAGACGTAGGCCTGTCGCTGGCACCGGGGACTCTGGAGGAAGGGCGATGGGGATATGAGTCCGAAGCGTCCGAGTCCCAGTCGCTGTCCCCCGCGAGGGATCCACAGCCCAGCACCGACATGTCTGCGGCGCCAGAGCCAGAACTGTCCGAATCAGAGTCCCTGCATTAAAAAATTGTATTATAAACATATTATTAACAACACAAAATCATAAGAAAAGAGGATAACAATAAGAAAATAACGCTATAGGTATGGAAACTTAATCCTAATAATAATATACAATTAAATACAATGATAACCTTGTTTACATTGTTACTAGTTCATTTAAAATGCATTTGAATAAATTCTCCTTGCACCTAGAGATAGCTCCCTTCCTCTCTCCAATTGAAAGGTGTTAAGTTAATAAGTATTGGCCATGTCAACTCTCCACAATGGTAACTCCCCTATCCTAGTTTCCTTTGTTGTTACTGCCCACGATGTGAAAGTTTCCCTATAAGAATCATGTACACCCATTACCTCATTGAAGATGCTTGGTCAATTGCTGCCTGTGTCTTCCCATGATCATGCTCTATTAAATACAAAACTTTGCTGTCAAGAAGGGCCCTAAAATAAATACTTTTTCATCAAATATATATTACACATAAGACTTTACTCTAGGTGAGATTTCGACCTTTCACATCATTGGATAATACAATAAGTCCGATTCTGCACCAAAAAATTAAGCCCTGCAGTCCATTACCTTGTACCATAGGGTGCAGTTCCTTCTGTGCCTAGTAAGAGACATGCTGGTGCAGCTAGGTAAACAAAACTATCTGTGGACAGGAAGTCTCCTTCTTCTGGACGCTGTGGCATAAGATGAGTCACCGTGACGACGTCCTTCTGTGCGGGGGAGGGGTCCTTGTGAGCTTGGGGGAAGCTGGGTTCCTGGTTTGAGATGACTCGGACGGTCCCATGGGGGGGTCTAGCTATGGCTTCCGTAGTCTCGGCCTGGGTGCTGGAGCTTGTGGACACCGCGAGGTAAACAAAGCTATCAGATTGGACAAAGGGATCCAAGTCGCCACAATCTAATCCCGAGCTTCTCATTGGTAGATTGGGATTGAGGAATTGTTTGATTTGTTGTTTGGAAGGGGATGTTGGGAGTGAAACTGAACTGAACATTTGAACTGAGGTCTTAATGGATGCAGTCTCTTTTTCTGTATCTCTTCGGTCTTTGTTTTCATTTTCACTTCCTTCCTCTCCTTCGCTTCCATCTCCTCCTGTATGTTCATGTGAGGAGGGACCTAGGAGTGAAGGATAGCACCAGTCCAGCTCAGCACTCTCCTCCCGCCCCCACTCTTTTACTCCCACCTCTTCCCCATCTCTGTCGAATGATGTGCTGCTGCTGCCCAAGTCGGAACCACTCATTGGCTGATCGCTGTCAGAGCCCATCTCGTCTTGGCTCTGATTGGACAGGGAGAGGAAGACACCACTGGAGTCCGACTCTAGGGTTAGGTTTGAGTCTGGAGAGCTGTCCTCTTTAGTGGAGCTAGAGAGAGAGACGTGATATTCAAAAGGATGGCATCACATGTTTCTGTGAACACACAAACTAAACACTAAAATCAAACCTAAGAGACACTCCATCCGTGGTAGAACACAGGCTAATGGTTGTTGCTGCTTGGGAATTGCTCAGAATTGGTGTCAAATCAAGTCAAGTCACTTGACTCTGAAATGAGTTACATTAAGTGACATCCTCTGATACTAATTTGAGGCAATCAGAAACAATTCTCATTACCTGTTACTGGAGATGGCACTGCAAGTGATATTTTAGTGCTAGGTTACTAGTAAAAGCTGCCATTTGTCAAGTTTTGTCTCTACCACCAGTGATTAAACTATTCATTATTACATCCAATTGATTCTTGATTCTTCAATCAAATCAAGGTTTGCCTCTGGAAAAGAGGGAATTATGACCTCAGGTCGGAATTCTTATTCTTATTTGTCTTATTCATCATCTACTTATTATTGTTTTTGATAATAATACAAATTAGTATAAAAGTGTATTGTTATTGTTAGTATTATTATTACAATAACAGTGTTTTATATCAACAATGATTTTGTGTCATTATCCGAATGAATACAGACTTTTATATAGCAGTTTATTGGAAGATTAAACAATCCTAAAGCTACAGGAAGACTGCCAGAAACTAAAAGCAGAGGTGTATTTCAGTGAAGCCAAAAAAATCGAAAGGTCAACCAGCAGGATAATACTGAACAGCAGTCATCATGTTACATGCTGAGGGGAAGTCAACACGCTCTGAACCCAACTGAAATGTGGGAGAAACCAAGGATATTTAGCTTATAGAAGTACCTGATGCCTATGGTAGGGGTCCCAGCAGCAGACTTGGCTGACCAGTTGGTGTCAACGTCCGTAATGACCTTCTCTGTAATGGTAGGAGCCAGCTCTAGACGGATCTGAGACCTGCTTCCTACTCCTATAAAGAAGGGAAGAAGCAGATTAAAGGAAAGAAGGTATCTATGGCAGCACAAAGAATGTAGTGTTTTTTTTGCTGACATGGTCAATCAATGATGACAGTTGGTTATTTTAATAATCACCATACAGTTCTCATACTGACTGCAGATAGGCGGTGAACAGTATCTAATGTGCAAAGCCTATCAGCAGGTTTGTAGGTCATAATGATGCTTGCATCCATATTGGTATTTAATGTATTGGCACAGATCTACATTAATAACTAATGAGAAATCATGAATCGAACTAATACGAGATGGCCCTCTTCCTGAAGCCTTGCATTTCACATGGGTTTGGCATTGTCTTTTGGATAGAAATTAGAAAAACAATTCCAACTCAGCACAGGCAACATTATATGCCTCGGTATTATAAAGCACCACACCTACTATACCTGTGAGAAAAGCACATTTCTCTCTTTGAGGCCCCGGGTGCGTTTGGTACATGTCCGTCCTTTCCTTCTGCGGCTTGGGCAGCATCAAACCATGTGGGTCCCTCTGGGGCTGGGACAGGTCAAGATGCTCCAGGTCTGAGTCGAGCTCCCTGGCCCTCTTTTCCAGCTCGGTCAAGCTGAGCTCTGAAGCAGCAGAGGACGGTGGGTGGGAGCCCCCAAAGCCTGCAGGGGGTCTGAGAAGAGGCCAACGCTGCAAGGAACCGGATATGGAGCCGGTGTCGCCTTCCTCCACTGCCCCTGCTCCTCTGCCTCCGGCCCAGCCATCCTCCCAAATGGTGTTGACCATCTTCAGCACGACATCCCAGCTCTCCACCTCCCCGGCCTCCCCGCTGACGTCCCTCCCTTCCATCCATTCTCCTTCTAAATCTATTCTGACTTCTGGTTTACCGCCAACCTCATCCTCTTTTGGTTTGGGTTGCTCTTGTGATGGCATCACCTTGCTTGTGCTTTCATCCACCTTGTTCACCTTTACTTCTAACGCTAACAAGTCTTTCATTTTTATGTCCTGATTCACACTTTCTTGGATATCTACTTGTGCAATACCTCTTGATTCTACCTGTTTTGTTATGACGTGCTCTACTTTGCCCACACCGTGACTCTGCTCACATTTATTCTTATCGCTTTTCTCCCGCTTCCCTGGCCTATCTCCCTGATTACCACCGGTCATCTCTTTAGTCTTTAGTTTCTCATGCTCTACACTTTTCACCTTCTTTTCCTCCTTCTCCGCTGTTGACTTTTCTCGATTGTCATTATTTCTGCTCTGTATCCTGAGATCATTGTGCTCTTTGGTGGACCTCCACTGCTCTAGGTTTTGTTCCTTCAATGAGGCTCTGCTTACTACAGTGGCACATAGACCCAGCTCTAGATGGGAGGGTTCTTTTAAAGAGCACCGTCCCACGGCGCTGATCAGTGCCGGGTTGGTCGCAGGGGTCTCAGAATGATGAGCTAGACGTGGGAGGTGGTGTGGGAACCTCTTCTCGAGTGCAGTGAGAACAGATGGGAGTGGTGGGAGGATTGGCAGGTTGTGCAGCGCGCCGCCTTGTCGAACTGTTCTCTTTCTGACAATGACTCTCCGGGGCCAGGTGGACTCCATGCCCTCTGGGGGCGCTGTCGGATCCTGCTCTCCCAACCCGCTGCCTAGTTTGGGGCTGACGAGTCCTGGACGTAGGCCCGTAGCTGTGCCAGGGCGTGTTCTACTGCTGGGTTTGGGGGTAGACAACCTCTGGCCTTCAAAATCTGGTTTGGGAGCAATCAGTCCAATTTTGCCCATATCCACCTTTTTATCTGCTTTTTCATACGGCAAAAATTCTGGATTACCCCCATCCACGGTAGTGGTCTCCCTTTCATCCCTATGCCTTGCACTATTGAGGTCTGGATTTGTTTTCTCAGTGTTACTTCCAGATACTGGGTTGAAACCTGACTGGGGACTATGCTCAGTCTTAGGTGTCGTCTCGACCTTAGGTTCAACAATAGCATCAGTTTTGGCACTGGCTGTTTTATGGTCTGCACATACGTCTACATCTCCCAACCCACGAGGGTGCAATGTATCTGTTCTTTGTACAGCTACAATCACAGATTCATTCTCCCTATTAGTCCTTTCATCAGATCGTATTCCTTTGTCTTCAATACATTCAGGCTCAACCTTGTTTTCAACTTTTTCCACAGCACAGGTTCTAGCCTCAGCACTAGGTTCACATTTTGCTTTAACTTCTTCGGTTCTGTTTCCAGCCGTAGACCGGCCTCTGTGTTTTTCCTTACTTGCAGATGAAGATGAATTCTCCGTCTTAATCCCAGATAGCTTTATGCTTTCGGATAAACTTCTTTCTGGACCTTTTTTACCCTGGGATTCCATTCTTCCTTTGGTGTTTTCTATTTCGTCCACCCTATTATGACTTTTACTCCAAGATTCATGACGGTTATCAAATTGTGCTTCAGATGTGAACGGTGTCTCTGCCATACTTCTAGGGCGACTTTCACCACCTAACCAGGGCCTTACCCCACCTCCATTGTTAGATGATCGCACGCTCCCACTCATTGTTTCTGGTCCAACTTTAGACCCAGCTCGGTTTCTTCCAACAGCACCCGTTCCCATCCTGGGTGCAGCGTTGGGTGATGGCGAGAGTGACGGCTGGGGGGGCAGCAGTGGTGTGGTGTCGTGCACCTGGTCAGATTCTAGGAACACTGAGTCCCTGTCAGAACACAGTGGAGCCGCTCGGCCGTAGCCAAAAGTTCCAAAACTGCTTACAGAAGTGTCCCTCCTCTCCCGCTCTCTTGCCCTCTCCCTTTCCAGCCTGCCCCTCTCCCTCTCCTTCTCCCATTCCCTTTCAGCCCATCCCCTCTCCATCTCCCTCTCCCTCTCTCGTTCCCACTCTCTTTCTCGCTCTCTATCTGCCCTGCCTGCCCAGGCTCGTTCCCTCATATCCTCTTGGAGGTCACGAGCTGACAGTTGGACCAGCGGGGCTCGGTAGGGAGAATAGCTAAGTTCATGTGTGGGGGAAAGCCTGAGGCTCTGGGTTTGAGAGTAGTGTCTCGGCTGGGTGACGTGCGGAGGTGAACAGCGTAAGCTCTGTGTCTGGGCAGGCCGAGGTTTGGCTGGGGAGAAAAATCGGGGGGTGTGGTAGCCTGAAGAGTGAGGGGAACCAGTGAAGGGGGAAATGAGAGGGGAGGCAAGCGAGGAACTTCCCACAGGAGGGTAGGCGGCAGGGTTCAGATACCCTCCACCCCTCTCCAACATGTCCTCCGACGTGAGTTCTAGGCAGTCCATGTGATTCGGGGGTGTGATGACTTTCCATGAGTGGCGTCCGTCCCTGTTCTTTCCACTGTTTCCATGGTGATGATGAGGATGATGATGATGCTGCTGCTGTTGTTGTTGTTGTTGTTGGGGTTGTTGTTGTTGCTGTTGTTGTTGTTGTTGTTGTTGTTGTTGTTGTTGTTGTTGTTGTTGCTGTTGCTGTTGCTGTTGTAGTTGTTGCTGATGGTGGTGTTTTTTGGATGAGGATGAGGAGATGGCTGGAGCTGAGAAAGAACAGGCCGAGGGAGACGCTGAGCGCTTGAAGCGTCCCGGGGAGTGGCAGTCGACCCCATCGGCCTCCTGGACCCCTAGCTTCAAGGAGTCGTAAATGGCCCTCTCGTCCAGGCGCCGCACAAATGAGGGATTGGGGGTCAGCGAGCGCGGCTGCTGATCAAACATGTCCCCTGGGGACCTGCTGACTCGGAGGGAGCTGCTCGCAGAGTAGTTGAAGGCTCCCTCTACTCCTGCCTCTCTCATGGAGCCTCCCATGTGGTGAAGGTGGTGCTGGTGCTGGCTGTCTATCTGCTGGTTAAGGCACATGGTGTCGTAAATGGAGCGCTGAGGGACGTAGCCGTCTCCATAGCCCCCCTCCACTATGCTCCCGCCCCCACCTCTCACCCCACCCCCCTCGCCTACTCCATGTTTCGCTCGGCAGCAGGAGTTTTTTTGGAAACATCCAGGGCGACTCAGAGGTTTGCCCATGATTGGCCGGGGGGGTGGACGGTGGGAGGGGGCAGCAGGTGCAGAGTTAAAAAGTGGAATCTTTGAAGCGTATATTGACTTGCCACAATTCTGAGTTAATCAACCTTCCACCCCATTTGATTCGTTATAATGGGAAAACGGGATGTCAAATTTAAAGTTTATGAATATGCAGTTTCCTGTCAAAACTATGTCAGCCTTTCTAATCGAATCCTACTTTCCGACTATCTTAATTTCTCTGTCCTGTCAAATTGTTGAGGACAAATGATGAAGTCATATGTATTGTAACTGTACAGCACTGAAAAAAATATTGAATTTTAGTGCAAAAGCAAAATGCACAATCCAAAATGTTATTCAAAAAGATCTTTCTTCTTTTTTTTACATTTCAATAAAAACAAGCCAGAAAGTCCATTCTTATAGATCAACAAGAATACACCAGCATTTCCAATGGGAACATTACTCCAGCTTCTTTCTTTGAATGGATTTGAATGGATTCTGAGTGTTGATTGTCGATTTTCAAACTGTTTGTCCTGAGCCAACATAGACTTTCATCCACCTGCCACAAGATGGGTAGCCAAGAGCCGACTGGCAGAGTGACATAGAGAAAGAATGCAGAAGGGTATGATTGATGACTGCAGTTTCTGTTTTTATGCTTGTATGTTTGTCTGGCTGTAAAACAAAGGAAAGAAAAGAACAACATGGTAAAAGCCAAACAGACAAAAATAAGCTTTAAATTTAAATACAGTATAAGTAAATAAAATAAAAAATATATA
>JAOPJO010000124.1:150674-162407 GCA_027123675.1 Molva macrophthalma | reverse complement strand
AAATCTATTTTTTGATTGCAGTGTGGAAAGTTTTGCTCTCAAACCTATTCTGTTTGATTGCATAATAAAGACACAAATCTACCTCCATAATCTTCCGCCATCAGACTTGGTTGGTAATCACGAATCTTCACCCAACCAAACTGTGTTAATATTTAACCAAATGAACACTGAAATACTTATCTCTTCAACACCTAATCTAGTGCGATCGGCAAGGCAACAAAATATATTTTTTCCGGTGTTTTATTATTATTATGTTCATTTCATCTTTAGAAACATTTACTCCTAACTCTCATGATATCATTTATTTTTTGAGGTATTAACAACGAACGAATGGCAATATGTCTGGCCGACTACGGTGCAGTGTGCTCACATTCAGATTTAGATAATTCTTTTGTTTCAATGGGAATTTCAAGTTATTATTCACCTAAAATATTTGTTAAGTGGATTCAGCAAATGTCCCCCCTGAGGAATGCATTGAAAAGAGTAAAGTAGGTGGATAGGTAGGTAGGCGGTTAGTATGTGATTCTGCCGTTCGCTGACCCAGACAAAACAACACACGTCAGCATTCCTGTCTTACCCATGGGCTTGGGCTGTAGGGGTCAGGGGTCATCTGATCCAGCACACATTTATACTATATAACAAGGTATAGCTTGGCCTGCTAACATGTTAGCTTGTTCACATGCATGCTCAGTCCCAGATAGCAATCACACATTTTCATCAGATAATGCCTCCTCTAGTTCTTCATGAAGGTAGATTGACAATAATGGAGATATGCAAAGTTAATGGTTACGGTTAGTTCTGAACAAGTTTTACTCTGTACCCCCAGACTATGCAGCCATGAGTAGATGTTTAGTGAAACATGATAAAGGGACAGGCAACATGCAGTTTATAAGAAAAAAAATAAAAGTAGAAGATACTTTTTTTTGAGAAAGAAAGGAGAGAGGACTGCATATAATTGTATAATGTGTTCCAGGTGTACTTTACTATGTAAAGGATAAGAAAATGACAGCTGGTGAACTCATAGACAAAGCTGACAAAGCGGTGCAAACAGTCAGTGCTATTTCATTTTTTCCTCAGCTAGGATTACCAAATGCACTAAAAGTTGCTTTTTGGACAAAAGCTTCTGCTAAATCGCAATGTACTTTAGTGTAATATAAACACAATTTTTTTTCATATGCAAGAAGGTCTGTAAAAATACAATTGTATGGAACAAGCACATACAATTCCTATTGGAATTTGTTTATTCATTTGTTTATCAACTGTATTCATATTTTTACATGACCTTTGCATGAGTGCTCACAACCACGAAAACAAGCCCGATGGGGACTTTTCATTTCTGATAATTGTGTCTGTTTTTTTGCCCCACAGCCAAACAAGCCTGCTGCCAGGAGAGCAGAGCATCTCATCCACCCCTCCCTCTTCACCTGATGGTTGTCTACCTCTCCCGCCCGGCACCGACTCAGCCTCTCCCGCGCCTCTCTCCGCTTCCGTCTCTCCCTCGCCTCACCCTCTACCAGTTCTCCTCCCCCTCTCCTCATGTCCGCCTTACCCTTCTCATCCTCCTCTCCCCTCCCTGCCTCCACCCCGGCCCCTCAACACCAGGCCCGCACGACCCAAACCCCCGCCTGCACCCGCCCCGAGGCCGGCCCTGCCGGCCCCTTGTCCTCCCCATCCCCCGCCCTCCACTCCTCCGTCCCTATTACCCCCGCTCAAGGGATCCCTCGGCCCTCGACCCCAGCCCTCATGCGACAACAACAGCGGTGGCCTCCCCCCTCCCCTCTCACCTATCCCATGCCCTCTCATCTCACCACTTGTCCCTGCTCCTCCATCCCCCTCCTCCTCCTCCGTTACCTGCTCCGTCCTCAGGTCTTCACCGCCTCTTCTGTCCTCTCCGCTCCTCTCTGCTCCCCCACGTATTTCTTCTTCTTCTTCCCCTCCTCCTTTGATTCCCTCCCCGCCGCCTCTCTCTCCTCCGGTCCCCTCCTCTTGCCTTTTGCTCCCCCCTACGGGCTCAGAGGAGCGTGTGGGTTTCAGCGAGAGACTGCTGGGGAGCGCTTCAGTATGGCAAGTCAAACAACTGAATCCGGAGCAGGTCACCAGATCCCTGGAAAGAGAAGCAGCAGGGGTGAGACACAGGACGTATCACCTTTAGATTTAAAACACATATTAGTGCAGGGCTATTATAGAACATCGTACATTAATGTTTTATTTTCACTTATGTATTCAAGCATTTTTTGACATCCCTTACACACACACACACATGCACACACACACACACACACACACACACACACACACACACACAAATGTATCGCCATAATCATACATACACTCAGATGGCTGCTAAAAGCATCCAGAAATGTCATGACAATTGTAATTTTGTATGGCGATAGCAAAACATTTGAGCATGAATGTTGCCAACACTGTACTTTGCAGGTGTTCCTGGTTCAGTACAAAGAGGACCAAGTCACTATGTTGTCAGTTCGCCTACCTGATGGACAAGGGGTGCCAGCCATGCATAACATACCAGTCAAGGAGTATGAGAAATGTACGTTTTTGCACGTCTTAAGACAACCAACTTGAACGGTAGTTCAATAGGATTGGTAGCTATGACATTTTTGCTTGTCACTGTACAAATATCATATTAATCAAATGGTGTTATGCAATATATGATTTTGATGGATAAATAGACAGATAGATAGATGGATAGATTCAATGATTTATGTATTTTCCTCAGTTCTGCACCTAGAGGGTTCCTGTCTGGTTTTTGACAATATCATCAAGCTAGTTTCCTTCTACTGTTTCAGCAGGTATTTGTGATCAGCCACGTACACACGCACACACACACACACACACACAAATACATATGCATACATTTGCATACATTTCACGGGACAAAACATTTTTTAAACAACATGGACCCAAAAATGCCTGATAACACTCTATGGATGTTTTTGGTGATGAAATGTCCCATCAGGGATGTCTTACCGGTCACTCTGAGGTTACCCAAGGTCATCACCATGGCAACAAAAGAGGAACTCTCAGTCATCTCTGCCAAGGCAAAAGGTATAAACCTTTATACTAAGCATCGTGTCGTTTGCAAATGTAGCCCGTCGCAAGACTACCATGCTCTTTATCGTCATAGTATATCATCCACAAGAGAAACAACAACTGGGTTAGCCCAAATTGCCCTCAATGAGCAGTAGATGTCACTGTTGCTCATGTATGTGTCTTAAAAGCAACTGTGTCCTACTTACTAGACCATACTTGTGATGTTGCTGCCATCTAAAGGTAAAAAACGTTGATCTTGGCTGTGATGTGCGCATCTATGTAAGAACCCAGCTTTGCTTGCATTAAATCAAAATAGTTCTAGTATTAAATGCAGCCACACCAACTAAACCATCAAAATGTTCACTTATTATTTCACACAGTATTGAAACAAAATGCATACGTGTATGTACTGGCATAGTCAGTATTGTAAGCGCCATTTTGACCCTTCATGTACATGTCAGACTTTCGTGTTTTGAGATTTGTGTTTTCCATTGTATATGATGCAATTTGTATGTATGTATCACACATACAAAATAGTAAAACAGATTTATTCAAGATATTCATTAAAAGCACTTTCTCTCGTTCTTGTTCTGTCTCTGCCTTTTTTTCTGTAACAACTGCAGAGTTCTGGACCATGGTTCCAAGTCACCCAGCGCAGGATGGTGAGGAGAACCACAACAGTCCACCTGCAGCCCAGCCCCTGTTCTGTCATGTCGTCCCTGACATTGTGGAAAAGGAGTGTCTCACACACTCCAACAGCATCCCAAGGGATGCTCCCGTCCTCAGTACGGCCTCCAGCAGAGCAGCCCATGAGGCAGTCCCGAGCCCAGTCTCTGGTGTTCCACTACCACTACAGAAAGCCCCATTGAGCAGCCCACCAGCCTGCAAACAGGGAGACGCCCCCCCTGCTCATCAACACAGCATGCTCAACGGCGACAGCGTCCAAACACCGGACGTTGGCCAGAGCAACAAGCAGAAGTTCAAACGGCCCCCGCCGCGGCCACCCAGTCTGTGTGCAGGGTTGGCGGCCACGTTAACCAGTGGCACGGCGGCGGCAGCTAGCCCACCTGCTGTGGGAGAGGAGGCGCGGAAAGACACAGCGGGGGGAGATGACGAGAGGGGAAGGTTCGAGAAAGGGCCGAAAGAGGCGAGGAAGACGGAGCCACCGCTGTCGCCTCCTCCTCCATCAAGACCTCCTGTCCCGTCGCAAGCCAGACCCCCGCCCCGCCACCCTCCGGCGCCGCTGCGGCGCGCCTCCTCCAGGAGCAGCACTGCTCCTGGAGGAGGTGCCAAGGGCGTCAAGGGGGAGGAAGGAGAGGGAGCGGGAGACGACCAAAGAGCGCCAAGTTCACCTGCGATCGGGGACTTGCTCCAGCTGGACGCTCCTGCTCACAGCAGCCAGGATGGACAGAAGACGGTGGAAGACGAGGCGGTAGAGAGGAAAGAAGATGGAGGGAAGGAGAGAGAGGAGGAAGAGGGAGAGAAAGGGCCGAACACCACCTCTCCACCCTTGCCCTCCCAGCCATCGTGGAAGAGGCCCTCGCGGCCGGTCCCGCCTCCACGGAGGAAGCAGGCCCCTAAGCCGCCCGAACCGTTAGGAGGAGCGGGATCAACCGCAAATCAGTGCGCAGGAATCAGAGCGGCCCCGCCCTCTTCTGTGCGGAGGCCCGATGTGTCTCTGTACTCGCCACAGGGAGGCGCCGCGGTGGGAGCCGACCCCGACTCCTGCTCTCCAAGCAGCTCAGAGGAAGACATCGGGGAAGTAGGCCCTGGAGAAGTAGGCCACGGGGAAGAGCAAAACCACAGGTATGTCTTAAAGGTACAGGCTACCGGGCAAGGCAGAGATAACCGGTAGCATTGAAGGGTTGCTAAGTTATGTGACTGAAATGCAGAACTTCCCAACAGGGTAGAAATGTAGGGAGGAAGTAGAGGGCGTGTGAGTTTTCATGGTTGTTTAGTTTGAAAATCTTGTTCTCTTCTGCTCTTTGCTTCTCTCTCCCTCTCCCTTTCTCTCACTCTCTCTCCCTCTCAATCTTAACAACTCTTGGATTGTACCTACAGCAGCTCTAATGTCCTCCTCCTCTCTGTGCAGACAGAGATCTGATGGCCACGCCCCTAGTAAGGCAGCTGTGAAGAGGACTCCCACCACGAAGATGCTGGGCCGCGCCCGCAACCGCCTTTCCTCTGTGCTGACGGGGCTCATCAGCCATGACAGCCGGCTCACACAGCGCATCGTGGAGCTGGCCAGGGACCCTCTCAGTTATTTTGGCAATCTGGTGAGTATAATTAGTATGTGAGGATAGGCTGTGAATCAACTGGTGGATACCAAAGAAAAGTGTACCAATTTCAGGAAGTTGGATTTCATTGTGATGGGTTGAATTATGCACTTTCTGTGTTTTCTTCTGTTGTTCTGCATGTATTGACATCAATTTGATGAAGGATCTGTACTTGGTGTGATGTTAATTATATGCATATTTTGTTCAAGCCTTTAGGGAACTAAAACTAGTTCCCTAGTTACTGTTCTGTAGATGGCAGATGTGAATCGATGAACTGACGTCTGCTGTTCCACATGCTTTCTTCTACCCTTTATAGGTCAAAGAGCACCGCACATTCACGCTAGAGACTATGTCCCGTCACTCGTCCACCACGGAGCTGCTCCAGGAGATCAGAACCATGATGACCCAGCTGAAGAGCTACCTGCTGCAGAGCACTGAGCTGCAAGGCATGATGGAGCCACAGCACCAGTACACACACGACAAGCTAGGTACGTCGTATCACTCACAGCAACCAACGAACCGCTGCCTGGCCTACACTTTCACTGTCTGTTTCTCCACATGATGATGTTGGATGTGTTGGCGCTAGATGGGGGTTTTAAATTTGGGATGTAAATGTTTCGCTGGCAGAAATGTTTAGACTTATTGATTGTTGAATGATTCAAAATAAGTTAAACAAAGGTTTATAATTAATTAACAAAATGTCTATGTGTGTGTGTGTGTGTGTGTGTCTGCGTGTGTGTCTGCGTGTGTGTCTGCCTGTGTGTCTCGTGTGTGTGTTCCAGAGAGTATAGCAGAAGCAGCGCTGTGTAAGAGTGTGTTGAAGCCCCTGAGAGAGCCCATCTACCACAGCCTGGAGCAGCTGCACACAGAGAACGGCAGCCTGCAGCGCCTGGCCCAGAACCAGGTAGGATTGGGCTTCACTGCCATATACATCAGGGTTGAAATGTCTGTAAACAGCAGCATTTCATAATACAATAATCACAGTTGGGATTGTTGATATCTTTATGTATCACCTGTCTCCTTTTAATGTGGATGTTCATATTTTCTTTGACTCTATAAAAGCAAAATATAAATTCTTATTATTATTATCATTATTATCTGATTGACTATCAGACTATCTATGACTTATGGTAACCGATTCTTACCATTGTGCGCAATCATCCCATTTCACAGAGGCGTCACAGCCCTTGTACATTAACGGAGCAGGCCCATAATTTGTGTTCTGAGCAACACCTGTGTTTGTCCTAGAATGACACCCCCGTGAAAAGGGTGTAAAGTCTTCTTCATCATTGTGTGCTGGACAGTCCTCAGTTCTGGGCAGCACCACCACAGCACTGGGGGTGAGCACAGCGGTCCCTGAGGCGCCAGCCATGGAGAAGATCAGTGTGAAGCTGCGCAGCCTCCACCTGGAATACTCCCCCCAGAGGAAGATCGAGCTGCTGCTGAAAACCTGCAAGATCATCTACGACTCCATGGCCATCAGCAGTCCAGGTCACAACCCATTCAATCGAAAGATGAAATATAGTCAAATGTATATATTCCACCAGAATAAAATGCTCAACGGAACACTGCTCATGTTGATAGTGAATTCTGGACAAATCCCCTAACCTGTGAAATGTTTTTTTCAGGGCGGGCCCACGGAGCTGACGACTTCCTTCCTGTAATGATGTACGTCTTGGCCAGATCAAACCTAGCCCAGCTGAAGCTGGATGTAGAGTATATGATGGAACTAATGGACCCCTCTCTAACACTAGGAGAAGGTACACACACTCACAGACACGCACCGCACACACCTACACACACACACACACATACACATACAGAAATACACAGATGCATTAATAGAATCAGAATCCACACAGAAACAACCCCCTGGATACATTTCTGTGTGTGTGTGTGTGTGTGTGTGTGTGTGTATGTGTGTGTGTGTGTGTGCGTGTGCGTGTGCGTGCGTGTGCGTGTGTGTGTGTGTGTACACATGTGCGTACGTGTGGGTGGGTGTGTGTGTGTGTGTAGGTTCCTATTACCTGACCACCACGTACGGGGCTCTGGAGCACATTAAGACCTTCGACCAGCAGAGGGCGGCAACGCGGCAGCTCAGCAGGGAGGTGCAGGACTCCATACATCGCTGGGAGAGACGGCGCACCCTGAACAAGGAGCGCATGGCCCAGGGGTCTGTGCAGGTATGTGTTCATTATACCTGGAGCCCATGCAGAAATCTCTCTCTCTCTCTCTCTCTCTCTCTCTCCCAGTATTGCTGCTTGCCACTTTCTCGGGAACCGCTCATCCCAAACAACTCCACACCCGACACTTCACTTCCTTTGGTCCTCAGCAATACACGCGCCAAGCGCAACGGTTGTCAGAAAAATTGAAGAGAGATATGCTGTGTATATAGTCACTCTATTTACAATATGCTGTGTGTTTGTTTTACAGGATTTTCTCACAGTGTGCTGCCCAGAGATAGGATCCAACCCCAAGGCTCTGGGCGTTCTCCCTAGCACCACCATCCAAGAGCTGACGAAGCAGTGTGCCTCACGCTTTGAACAAGGTCAGTTAACAGTGCTGTCATCAGGGGCTGCAGGGGCACTGCCACTAGTCCATGCAGTCACATTGTCCCAGCCCATTATCATGAGTTACTTGGGAGGTTTGTTTCAAACTGGATTTTGTAGAGGCACATAGGAACATTGTCTATGCTGGTTCTGTTGAGCGAGCAACTAACTCAGCTAATCTCAGAGCTTTTCTGCGTGATTTGGTAACGAAAAGAATTGCTTATTTGTGCTTAATTTTTTAAAATAAGACTACTATACTTTGTATTATGGCTTACTTTTAAAAGTGCATGTTCACATTAGAGCACAGTTTTCCTGCCATTTAAAGGTTAAAAGCAATGTAAAAATGTGTGTCATAAGAATTTCAGAAAATGTACTTGGAACTTGTGGAAATTCCCACAAGCAGAATCTATAAATGAATCTCCAATAATTATAATGTTTGCTTTAATGGTGCAGTGTCTGAATACCTTCCTCCCCTTCTCAAAGGAAACATCCTGTGTTTATTTGTTTCTGTCCTCCATAGACTCCTACATTATCAGTTTGTTTATGGATGGCCTCATACGGCCCCTGGCACCGACAGAGCTGGCTCTCGGTGTGAAGAACAGCCTACCGCCAGGGGGCTACTGTTTTGTGTTCCACCAAGCCCACCTTCCACCTAACATCCAGACCGGTACCACTCCTCCTGGGGATTCCAAACAGGTCCTCGATGGCGATGGTTCTGGGGAACCTGGTAACCAGGACGACACAACAATGGTCGTGACGTTGGGCGAAGCTATTCAGGAGCAAGAAGGGGAAAGTCTGATCAGTTTGTAACTCTTTGGCAGGTTTCCACAAACAGTTTCTATTGGCACAGTATTACAACATTATCACTGTTTACATTGTATACATATGGAAAGCGTATTTCTGCCTGTCGGCTTATAAACATAATGGCAAACAGAACAGCAAGAATGTCGAATATATCTTCTTATTATCTTCTTTCTAATTCATGTTTTCGATGTTACAAACCCCAAAGATCTCAAAGCAAACACCATAGTATATTTGAAAATATGCACTTACAATATGTACAGTAACATTACATTAACATCTGCAATGCTTTGTTCTCCAATGTAAATGTAAAACAGCTGCGAGAAACTTATTGCAACAAGAACATTTGGAGAGAAAAAAAAACTTTTTAGAAATAATTCATGTGGAAACATTGTTATCATCAATCATTTTAATGTTACATGTTTATAAAGTTAAGAAAAGTGAAACATTACAAGCTAGCAACTCCATAATCAGTCTTTCATTATGTTTTGAAACATTTTTGTAAATAAATTCTTATGTGTTCGCTATGTTGTTTATACTACTTTTTGAATATATTTTAGACACATATTTATTGTTCTAAATTCACTGTTATATTTAAAAAATATATTTAATATAAAAAAACGACAGCAGTATTAATATAAACGTATTATAAAATTAATGTAAAGCCCTATGTACTCAATATTTTCTACTGCAGCTGAACTAGAACGTTTCTCAAGAATAAAACGTGCCTATCCACGTTCAATCCGTCCATTTAAATATAATCCATCCAAAAGCCAGAATGAAATCAGGTACACATAACAAGGATAATGATGCCATTCTCAATGTGGTGTCTGATGTGTGTAGGTGTGCTGTAGAAAACAGCACACCTGGAGAAAGCAACAAAAACATAGGGGTCAAGATGACTTCAAACTAAAATGATGAACAAATGCAGGAGAAAAACAAGTACTATTTTTCTTTTTTTTGTAGGACGCATACATATCTACTGAGGAAATGGGGAAATACAAAGTTGTTCGACAAATAAGAGAAAAAATACATAGGCTTTTCTAGTAACGGTATAGCAGCCGTGTCATAGCTGGGACTGTGGCTGTACAAAGCTTGTTAGCCTCCTAACATCCAGAAGGTTCCGGAACTATTGTGAAGATCAACAGCATCTTTTCCAAGGGTGCCTAGCAAAGCCACTGTGTTAACGAGGTTCCCTAACAACAGCTCCTAAATGCTAACAAGCTTCCGGTATGGTATCAAACTCAAAATGCTGGAAGCTTTTGGCAAATAATAAAGCACCACATGACCTAAAAGAAAGCCCTACAGTTTAAAGTGCATTTCAGCTACTACGTAGGTGTCAACAAGCCTTCATAGATATTTTCTTCATTTGCCTTGTATAGCTTGCGACTGCTGATGCTGACAAAGCGGTGGTAAGGACGTCTGTGTATTCCATGTTATTTCTAAACCGTATTCAAAATTTCTGGGGTCAACCGCACTCATCTACTTTTGTTTTGCATTAGAATTCCAATATAAAGTAGTTTATAACACAGACACAGTTCAGACTTTACTATGTAGTAGTGTTAGTTATCCACAAGAATGAGAGTAACTCCCACATGACTAATTAGGTATGTCGTATGTGCACCAGTACAAACAATAGTGAACATTAGTAGTGAGAGTATCGACCTAAGGTCATGGTATCAGCATGGTTGACATATTCCCCCCCTAACCCCATCTGTTGGGGGTTTTCTTAGGGCGGAATTGATTATGGGGTATGCCTACCATTAGTGACAAGGTCACACGTGGTATTTGTGACCCCCGCAATAATGGCAGATATATCTTTACCTTTAAAAATCTTATTTTGGTATCTGGTTTATTAAAAAAATCACATTTAATCCCAATAACACACACATGTACACACATGAATAAACAAAGCAGTTACAGAAGAACAGAAACACAAATATCCAGTGACAGAATTATTGCAACATAGCCCTATAGAGGATTTTGAGAACATGTATAAATACTTAGACTTGTCCTTGCACTAAATCATCTGTTTTCCTGAGTTAGCCTAACAAAATATATTTTCTCTTTTTCTTGAAATAACAATTCCCTCATCATGGAATGTATTGATCAGGATGATTTATTAATATAACCATCTTCATTAATCATGGAGAGTATGCGTTATCTGTAATAAAAGGGATAGATAGTTCAAGGCCTTTATTTGTAAGGCCTTTATTCAAAACAATAATGGAAAAACTCATGCTTTTCTGGGATTGCATAATATATAGTCCAATAACAATTAACTTCTTAAAAGGATGTGCATATTTCAGACCAAAGGGCTTATCCACAGCTTGTCCAGCATGATTCTAGAGTGTAGACACTATTATATCCACGGATTGTCTAGCATGATTCTAGAGTGTAGACACTATTATATCCACGGATTGTCTAGCATGATTCTAGAGTGTAGACACTATTATATCCACGGATTGTCTAGCATGATTCTAGAGTGTAGACAAAGTATTGTGTGTTGGTTTATACATGTAGCGATCTAGCTGGGCTACAATGAAAGTCAAGACGGAAAGCTTCCAAGTGTTTGAAAAGATAGTTATAATTAGTAAAAATGGGAAGTTTAGGATGCATTGATACATGTCAACAGCAAAAATGATTTCAAAATGTCAGTTCTGTTTCAATTTGAAACAGAATCGTTGTTTTCATAAACCAAGCACTACCTCAAAATGGCCTTTGGAATCATGCTGGGCAATCTGTGAATAGGCCCTTGGGTGCAAAATAGAGAACTTATCCTTTAAGCACATTTTTTATTGTTATCTCAAGAAAGCAATCATTGTAATGAGATACATAGAAAGATTGAAATAAATAACTTAATAATGATATTAATAATGATAGCAAAAGGTTAGTCTAATTTTCATGAATGGATTTGTAACCATTTATCCAATGCTCCAGTGTAGCACACGAGGCAAGGAAATACCCAAGGATAGTTTAGTCAGCTGTGTGTGTGTGTGTGTGTGTGTGTGTGTGTGTGTGTGTGTGTGTGTGTGTGTGTGTGTGTGTGTGTGTGT
>JAOPJO010000124.1:121620-132263 GCA_027123675.1 Molva macrophthalma | reverse complement strand
CTTACCACAAACACACCCACACCACAACCATACCATAACCATACCAAAACACACCAAAACCATACCAGAACCACACCTAAATGCAGCTGACACGTTTTGTTAAAAGTATAAAGATTATTATACATTTATAATATACTTAAATATACTCCTGACTAACTATTCAACCTCATGGACAATTTGAACGGACCGAAGCGTTCAGAATGTGAAAACAGCCATACTGTTTCTGAATGAGTAATCAAACTGAACCCTCAACTGTTTGGTTACTTAAAAAACAAAATGCAATTTGCACACTTGTTTAATATCCAGGACATAACTAAAGTCATCATCACATATATATTTTCAATACAATACTAAATGTAACAACATGGGAACTCACCCCACTCTTTCACCAGGTTGTTGGACATGTAGAGGACCTTGAGTTTCCTCATGACATGGATTCCTCTCAGTTTCTCAATCAGGTTGTAGGAGATCCACAACTGTTCTAATGTGTCCCCTACTGCCTCCTACACACACAGACACACACACACACACACACACACACACACACACACAAAGAGAAGTTGTATGTGTGTACACATGCAACTTGTGTCTCTGCAGCATGTATGTGAGGAGAGTTAAACCATCATTCTGTACCTAGGGATTATTGTGAACTCACCAGTCCATTAAGATTCTTTATGTTGTTTCTTCCTAGCGATAATATCCTCAAGTTTTCTACAAGGAAACAAAGACATATTACCCTTTTGTATGGAATATGAATGAACTTGATGTGTGTGTGCATTCATGGATGTGTGGGGGACTACAGTACAATTTTTTGTTTAATTTTAGTATGTATATGTGTCAGTTCATATTCCTTCATCTAAAATGTGTTTGTATGGATGTGTGTGCAGTCTCTTCTAAGAACTTACTCAGGCCATTGAGGTTTGCTATTTTCTCAATGCAGTTTGTTGACAGGGAAAGTCTCCTGTGTAGATAGAAATAATCATACGTAAGAGTATTCAGAGTCAAAGACTAAA
This sequence comes from Molva macrophthalma, assembly GCA_027123675.1. NCBI lineage: Eukaryota > Metazoa > Chordata > Actinopteri > Gadiformes > Lotidae > Molva > Molva macrophthalma. The sequence goes on along the minus strand of JAOPJO010000124.1, from coordinate 131,250 downwards.
GAGTTGCATTATTATCATATTAAGAGTTTTATAGTATACGTGCATGCATGGCTATCTGGGTAATTACATTTCTTTCGACCAATGCAGCTGTCATCTACATAGCAGAATAACCACACAAAAGCAAAAACAAAGTAATAATATGAAAAAACACGTAAGGAAGAAAGATATCATAAAATCAATTTCCATGAAAATATAGCGAAAAGAGTCAGGTGGATTCAAGGAGCTGTGTGTTTAGTGAATGCATGGCTGGTATTATGGGTTGAGTGACTGCATGGCTGCTATTATGGGGTGTATGGGTTTAATGACTGCATGGCTGGTATCATGGGATGTATTATAACTTTGTCATGTACATCACAACCTAACTGATAGAGCTAACCTTAATCTTCCTACCCCGGGCACAACATAAGAGTCACCAATATTGTTCACTGATCAAAAGTGTACTTTGTGTGACAGTTACTATGCATATCACGTGGACCGAAGTCAATGTGTTTCTACAATGTGTGTAATATATCTTTCTATGCCTCCATTGCTGACTGAGGTAATGAGGCTTAGGACTCACTCGCAGTTGATGAGCGTAGACAGGGAAGTGTCCATCTTCTCTACGGGAGGAATCTGACCGTACAACTTCACTACTTTGGCCTCACCAACTTTTTCCCCAGCCTTCTCCTCCTGATATTCATAAATAATACACACACACACAAACACACACATGCAGTCCCACATTATTATATGATGAAGTCCATGACCCCTTGATTGACACTTGAGACCCCCTGGAAGCCTCAACAGCAGGGGGGGGGTCTCTGGAAAAGTCTTAAAAAAAGGTTTTGTCACATGCAATTGTCACTAAAAGTGTGTTTTAAAAAGATGTCCAGTATTCATTATTCAAATTGCAAATAAAATATTCATAAAATATGAATAGGTTGCAGATAGGTTGTCTGGTGTTTCCTCTTAAATTGCCATTTAATTTCCGGTTGCTTCTGTGAAGGCGTTCTTCCATGGGTGGCGCTATTTAAAATGGTCCTGCAATTCAAATGTTGTGACGTTTAAAAAACCTAACATATGAGTGTCCGAGAAGCTGAACCTTCTCTCGGACGCGGCCATCATCAGCCACTAACCAGACGTTTTCTATTTTCTATTAAAGCTTTTGACCAATACAAACGTTTACGATACGACTTACCCATTTCACCAGTGCCTCTTTGATTGTTGTTGCTTTTGCCTGCAAATATTGGAAGTACACTGAGGATGAAGTACAGAAACCCACTGCAGCTGGCATTCAACAGACTACGTCAGATACAGATAGACTCATGGTGTGATACAAACAGGATGCAGTTCTCTATACTTCAGTAGAGCATACAGATAGGTGGACCTTCGGACATTTACAGTTTTCCATGTTAATTGTCTTTAGCAACAACAAATACGACAATTGTAATGTGCGTTAACATAATGATAAGTTACCATAAACATTGAAATGAGACTGGCTTAATTAGCTCGGGCTAACTGCACGAGACAACACTATCATTTTGACGTTCAACTTACAAAATCAACTCGACACTTTCACACGTTTACACTGATATTCAAATAAGTCAGTCAAGATATTATTGAAGTTAAATTCTAGCGAAAAAGACAAGTGGCTTTGGAACACGGGGAACGATCACTCACCATGTTGATAATTGCTTAATGGTTGCTATGACACTGATAGTCCCCAAGCTGCGCCTGCGCAATAAGGGTCGAAGTTCTGTTTGCTTGACAGCATGGTCATATTTGACTCTATCGATGGTTATGGCTCTATCGCTTTTTCTTTCTCCCCCACTTTCGCTTGCCAACACCAATGTACAACACACACAAACACATAAGCAATAATAGTTGTGTTACAAAATGACTTCTTAAATGTCCAAATGTACAATATTGGACATTAGGACAAATGTACAATATGAGCCAGGTGACATGTTTTAATGCATGTTGTCTACATTAAATATATATTATTTTAATCTTGGTTACCAATCAGCACAATCTCTGGTTTGGTTGTTATAGTTTATATGTTTTTACTTGTACCTGACCTTGCAGCACTATCAGAATCAGAATCAGAATCAGAAAACTTTATTGGGGGAAATTGTTTAGTTTCAGGTGCTCCGTGCAAATATAGAAATAGAAATAGAAATACAACATAGAATATAAAAACAATTATAAATAAATACAATAAATAAAGGTAAGAAGTGGACATCTACTAGATCTATTGTAATTTACACTATACTACAACAATATTTACATACAATGTTACAGTCAGAGGGAGGAGTTATAGAGTTTTATGGCCACAGGCAGGAATGACTTCCTGTGGCGCACAGTGGTGCATTTCGGAGCAATGAGTCTATTACTGAAGGTGCTCATCTGTTTGACCAGAGCGTTGTGGAGAGGGTGAGAGTCAGTTGCGAGCGATGTGACAGTATCGCCCGCAACTTCAACAGCATCCTCCTGTCTGACACTGCTGTCAAAGAGTCCAACTTCAACCCCACAACATCACTGGCCTTCCTGATCAGCTTGTTGAGTCTATTGGCATCTGCTACTCTCAGTCTGCTGCCCCAGCACACCACAGCAAACAGAATAGCACTTGCCACCACAGACTCATAGAACATCTTCAGCATAGTCCGGCAGATGTTAAAGGAGCGGAGCCTCCTCAGAAAATAGAGGCGGCTCTGTCCCTTCTTGTAGAGGACTTCAGTGTTCTTTGTCCAGTCCAGTTTATTGTCTATGAACACCCCCAGGTATTTGTAGTGCTCAACAATGTCCACGTTATGACCCAGGATGGAAACTGGGGTCACTGGTGTCTTCTTGGATCTCCTCAGATCCACCACCAGCTGTATTATGTGATCTATCATTCATACAATGCTGAACAATGATTGGTTGTCCTTCAGCATACTGAGTGTATGCTGGGACAACCAATCATTGTTCAGCATTCAGAAAGTTATTTTATAAATATTTATAATATGTTGAATAAAATACTGGTACTATATAAAGAACACACACTGCATGTGTGTTGTCTTTGCAGGATGCATGCCTACTGCATAGAAGTATATTACATTTTTGTGCATGTTCTTAGCTGGCTAGCTACGAGAAGGGGTGGTGGTGAGTGCTGGAAAGATTATTCCCTCATAAAACAACTACGCCACTGATGCAAGTATTTAATTGAGCAGTACCACACAAGCTAAGCTAAGCTAAGTTAGCTATATTTAAAAATGTATCAGCCTACCCTAAATTATGTGTAAATACAATTAACTAGATATGTAATGGCATTTTTGTCAAAACTTCTCTATTATCAATTAAGGAACAGGAGTGCAGCCTTCAGGGGGAAATAGGCTACGAGAGGTGATACAGCCATTGGTATTTGTTTCTCTTCCTTTATTATATTAACCATCCATTGCAAAAAAAAGAACATCTCTTTTCCTTTGAACAATTAGATTATCATATGATCCCCCTCCCCCCAACATATTTTTGTTTATGTACCAGTGTGTATATCTGTATGTATCTGTGTGTGCATGTAAACTAGATGAGAGATGTTTCTGACCCAGATAATCCAGTTACACTTCAATGATTACACAGCAGGAATATGTGTATTATTGTGTTATATATAGTATCGTGTGTGTTCGCATTTTATGTATCTTTGTGTATATGTGTGTCTGTTTGTCTGCCTTCGTGTCATTGTTAGCCCCGGCAGGCTCATGAATCACACAAAAGGATTGGCTGCCATGGCACCAATAAGGAGGCCGATTATTTCTATTTTTATTATCCTTTTAGTTTTTTATTTGTGATACACTGGGGAACATGCAAAAACAAGCAATCGTGAGAGAGAACACATCACATCAAATCATGCCTTGTTAATCTGCCATGTCTGGAGCACCAAGGTATAGTGTAGGTACTACACTGTGTTTTTATGCTGCAACAAAGGCTGTCGACCCTTGGGATCAATTATGTCATGATGGGCCTCAAATATGCATCCAGCCTAATGGTAAGCTTCTGCAATAGACAATGTGTGGATCTACAACAGTGTGAGCCTGACTTAAGCTGATATCTAAAGATGCAAAGCAAGCTGATTTTCCCATGATAGCCCCCAGCACCTCATCTCTGACATCAAAACTGGGGTTATAAATATGAAACATGATTTATAGGTTGATGTGAAGTGACTGGTATGGTGATAGACTCATGTAACCAATACTAACCATGTTGCATCATATTTAAAGTAACCATATTCTGTAGGCAACATGGAAATGATAATTAACATACAAACGTATTTCACCAAAAACATACAATCCTATCAACTGAGAGGACAACCATTAGGGACTGTCCGACACATCGCTAATCACATTCTCTCTTTAACCTCAGGTGTAGGCCTATAAAGACGTATTGGCATTGTAATGTAAGATTCTAACTTCCGATTACCTGCCTGCCTCCCACAAAATGCATCTGGATTTTCTTGTCATTCTCTTATTTAGTAGTCATACGTGCACACACGCTGTGCGCGTGCACACACTTCCCAGCCCCCTCCTGCATGCCTCGTCTTTTATATTCCAGAGGTGCAGCAGCAGCAGCAGCGGGTACATATAGCTGGCTCGTCCTCTCCACACAGTATCTCTATGTAGCTAGTGGACAGCCAGTGCTTGTCAGAGTACAGAGGTTGTAAACATGGCGGCGGATGGAATGGTACTCACGAACCACGACCACCAGATTCGAGTCGGGATTCTGACGGGTAGGTAAACGTTTTTGGACTGACATCTCGAATGTTTCAGCCTTGAGCTGGGTTTTCTTTCGACTGTCACGATGCGAGCTATCTTTGCTGCAGAGCTAACGTTAGCCAGCATGCTATCCCGGAATGGCTGGTTGTCATTGCTATGCTGCCTTTACTGGGTCGTACAGATTTTTAATTAGAACAAGTGTCTAGCCAGTGCATTGCGCTGTATACTACCTTTCAAAACCCAACCGTTTAATTGCAGACTGGACGTCGTTGCATGTCATATTTGCAACGAATACCAACGGCTTTAGTTAAGACATTTTCACCCCCACAACAGTGATAGCCAAGTCAGCGTTAGCTATAGCCTACACCAGCTGCATTATTCATATCCTCTTCCAGATCTGCTCTGCTACATCTGTTTTATATTTGATTTTTTTTTCTGTTGTTTTGTACACAACGTTAGGCCTATGGGCCACAGTAATGGTGCAGACCATGTTTATAAAACGCGAATCTGAACACAATATGGAGTTTATTTGTATTTCCTGCGCAGGGGGATATCATGATAAATTCTCCCTATGCAGGTTTCTTTACTAACAGTTGGTAGATCATGGTAGCATCCATTTCGTTTTGTAGAGGATGACAGAGTGCACTGCCTGGGAGTCAAAGCCACCACTAGCAGTGATGGCTTGCCAATGTGAGGAGATGGGTGAGGAAGCGTCTCAAATCCAGCTGGTTGTAAAATCTGTCATGGGTTTATAGTTGGGTATGCGTTTCGGTTTCATCTGAAAACATTTAAGTTAACCCTTCCGTCCCGGCTTCAACACATGATAAACAACCGTATCCACCTATCACAAGCGTCCATCCCATCCCGCCTCTCTTTTGCTCCCTTTCTCGCTGTCTCGCTCTCTTACAATTTCTTCATACATATTTTGCATGTTGTTATACAGTCTATGGTTGTTGCTCTTTTCATCAATTGGGAGTTATATTATCTACTAGATCATTTTGTAGCCTGGTTGAATACTAATACACACGTTCTTCTCTCCTCCTAATTAAATGAGCATTACATTATTAGAGGGGCATTTGAGGTTGATGGCTCAATCCGAGAAAGCTAACCTGATACAATTAAACATGATTAATGAATGTTTGCAAAATGTTATATTTGCCCTCGTCTCTTAAGATATGCAAGACAACAATTATATATCTAAGATAAGTTTGTTGATTTTTTTTTTTTTTAACCCAAAAGCATTTTAGGCCTAGTTTTGGAGTTCATCAGCATAGTGTATATGATTGTTTTAAAGGAGGATGAAAAGCAATCGCAATATCAATGTATTTTATTTTTGCCAATACGATTTACTGTGTATCAAGGTATTGGCAATGTAATTTAGACAACTGTTTGTTTTCATCGATTTTACAGCAACAGCTTTACCAACATTTTCTCTCCTACATGCATAACTTTTTGAATGTCTATAACTTATTAATGGCATATAAATAAACAAAGTGTTTCATTGTATATATGTAATATACATTGACAACAACTGTCATCATTGGAAGAGAATCACAAATTCTCAGAATTTGTGATCCCAGAATTTGTGACCCAAATTAAAAAAACAATTAAATTGGGTCCAAAAATGTACATGAAGAGTGTTGCATCTTCACATGTGCTTCTCATTTATTATCTAGTTGACTGTGATCGAGAATCTTTAGCTTATATGCAAAACTAGAATTTACTTATAAATTGAAACAACATTTAGAGCTGGGGGCTAAAACAAACATGTTCCATGAGCAGTCAGTCCAACATTTTACAGATTAACTACATTAATCATGAAGTACTTGTGGAACCCCCTGACATGCATAGTGATGAACGATATTATGCGGCAGCATTGCAAACCAATCAACATTGCACTACTCGATAAAGGGTGCAATCTCAAAAATCTAAAAATTCTCCTTTTCTTGCTTTTTATTGTGTCTTTATATTCCAGTCAGCGACAGTTGCTTTAGGAATTTGGCAGAGGACAGGAGCGGCGTCAACCTCAAGGATCTGGTCCATGACCCATCACTGTGAGTCCACACTCACCAAGTTTACACAGTTTTGGATTGGGTAATAGAAAGACATAAAGGATATATATCATATCAGAAATCAAGATCAAAAGTACTCTGGGAAAGCATATATCCGTGTTAAACAAATCCATAATCTTCTCTGCAGTTGATGCCATGTATTATTTACATGGCTAAACATTGTAATAAAATTTTATCTTTTTGTTTATATGCAACGCCACCGATCAATATATTGACTAATACAATGATTAACCATCAACAAATCGTGGCTTCCCCTGGAACTACTTCCATAACTAATCAAATGTCCCCAGTATTAGTATGCTATACCTTAATGGGCAAAAAAATCATTCTAACATGACGTAAAACAATAAAGCGGGTCGCACACAAGACCACAGCATCGCGTGGTGGAAAGCACAACACAGAATAATGTTTTTACGTCTTCTGTGTTTCATATAATGGTTTGTGCTGCATGGCGCTCCAAGGTTCAATGGTGGCGCTTATCAAATGTATAGACCGTTGCATATACCTGCAGACTGCATGTCCAGTGGGCAAACCCCTTGAGGAGAACCTCCTTCGAATCCATGGTTTTATCTGTGATGACATTAGTTCAAAATGTCTGGTCCATACCAAATCCCAAGTAGAGTACAACAGTCAATTCCCAAAAAGTTGGGACAGGATGTAAAATAAAATCGTTTTTGAAATGGAACAAAGAGAAGATAATGAATACTTAACCATATCAACATTATTGGTGAAACATGTTTTTGTAAATGTATACATGCTAATTCCCCATTTGATGCCTGCAACACAACGTGTGACTGGGAAGGTTGTGGAATGTTCAACACCTTTTGGGAACGTTACCAGGGGAATGGGGTATGGGGAGAGGTCTTTATGATCGGGTATAAAGGAGCATTCACAAAAAGTTTGGTCATTTTATGAGCAACGATGGATCAGGGTTCCCAACTTTGTCTATATGTTGTTGTCAAGGTTGTCATTTTTTTTGCTTTGTGTTTTACACACTGTCCAAACATTTTGTGAAGCATGATATGTAATCGGGATGAGCAGTTAAAGTAATATCCATATTTGAGTTCTCACATTAAATTAATTTAGAGAACTATCAAATACTAAATATATAATATAAGAATATCTCTATCAACAACAGAAACCAAGTGCAATTTGAAATTAATTTATCAAACGTGGTCATTTTAACCAGGCTTCAAGTGTTGAAGTGTTAAATTCGTCCGTTGAGGAAAATGGCACATTTTTTTTTATTTTCAAACTATTTATCAGTAATAAACTCTACCTAATAGATAACCCTATCAAAGACAGCAAATAGTTTTAACCCATCTTTACAAACAAATTGTGACTAAAATGTATTGGAACATAAAAGCATATATCTTTTTGATGTCTAAATGGTTTTATATATTCTACTATGTCATGATGGGCCTCAAATATGCATCTGGCTTTATGGTAAGCTTCTGCAATAAATAATTTGTGGAACACAGTGAACCTGATTGAGCTTACCATATGGAAAACCCTCAATATGCCAGTACATATTTAGCTTGTTTCATTCTGAAGTTTAGCAGCAAAATGGGACTCATGTATGAGGGTAATTCTGAATCCCCCCTCCAGAGTACTAGTGTTCTCTCACCTGGTTGGACCTGATTTTCTGCTGTAAATTTACGCGCAAATCTTCTTTCTGTCTACTGCGACAGGTTAGGAGGAGTTATCGCGGCCTACAAGGTTGTTCCGGATGAGATAGATGAAATTAAGGTGAGTACTTGACCAAAACAGTGGTAGGGTCTATAGTTTAACGGTAACAGAGGTTAAAGAGGCCCTATATGGCTGGACAGGGTCCAAAATTACCTTTTATATTTGTATTGTTTTTACCTGAGTTTAAAAATCTATAATATAATCATATGTAACCCTGAATGTTTTATCAGTCAAATTGTCAAATCTATCTGCCATTGGCTGGTGGCACATGTGTATTTTGTACTCTGGGGTGGAAATATGTACTAAAATATGTAATATTTATACTCATTTAAGCAGTATCCACCATGTTTTTTTTTTTCGTCACATTGCAAGTTACTGAACAGTGCAACCCACTGTTAATTACATAGTATTGCAACTGCACCATTTTAAAAAATCTGGCCCTACAGCCCTATATAAGAACCAAGTATTTAGGATGCACGTTAAAGAGATGTAATTCATAATGAGAAAAGATGAGCACTTTAAAATGGGATTGAGACGGGTGTAAATAAGCTGCTGAAGCAGCAGCTACAGCATGAGATACAGTGGTGAGGTAAGCATGTTAGCAAATTTGCTACAACAAGTAAGAATAGTTGGCAAGACGACGCTAACGATTATTAACCATTATTAATCAATAACTGGCCAGGCAACCCCTGGTGCACTGTAGGACAACTGTGTAATGTGTGATTGTGACAAAGTTGTTGAGTTTGCAACCTTCTTGCTATACAAATATTGGCATTTAACATCACCTGATAGCTAATCCGAAGGAGCAGTTGCATTTTCTGTGTTTTTTGCTGTGCTTGTGATTTTAGTATAGTTACTTTTTTTACTCAATTCAATATTCTATAAACGATTTGTTATTTTGTGATATTATTCAGATCATTGTCTGTTTAAATATGTGTAGGACATTCTGTTGGACTGGTGCGACGAGCAGGAGCTAAATCTCATCCTCACTACTGGAGGCACTGGGTTTGCACCGCGAGATGTCACTCCAGAGGTACACACACACACACACACACACACACACACACACACACACACACACACACAGTCAACACACACACACACACACACAGGACATGCGCAGTGGCGCTAAACAACCAACGGAG
>JAOPJO010000124.1:96486-109378 GCA_027123675.1 Molva macrophthalma | reverse complement strand
GTGTGTGTGTGTGTGTGTGTGTGTGTGTGTGTGTGTGTGTGTGTGTGTGTGTGTGTGTGTGTGTGTGTGTGTAAACCAGAATAATAATACAAATTGCTCTGTGCTTCTGTCCCCACTTTTTGGTCATTCCTGCTTCTGTACTTGAGCCATCAGCTTGTAACTCTCAGCTTGTAATTAATTGTTCATCTTCTACTGTAGGTCTTTCTATATCTTTATTATCAAGTCCCGGAATGTAGCTCATGTCAAAGTTCACTCATTTGTTCAAGGATTGTTAGATCATTTACATCATCCGGTGTCTCAATAGATTCTTGTAGCCAAAAGCGCCTTTAGGACAACGATTCAAGTCTATGGCCCATTCCCTTTCGTTGACTCAGTGTTGATGGAGCATGTTTTATTGTCTATAGCAATTACCTTGTCTCTGTTGATCAAGTAGAGCTAAACAAAAGTTGACATTGGGCAAAAACATTTTTTTAACAAATTTGGCTTAAATGTATGCCACTAAAAAATGGCGAGGCATTTTCGAGCATTAGCAACTGATATGTCATCATTAACATTTGGTGCTGACTGTGATTTGATGGGTGGATGTGTTTGTCTGTGTATGACTCCTCCAGACGGTATGGGTCGTGTGCTAGCTCAGGACATCTATGCCAAAGACAACCTTCCTCCGTTCCCGGCCTCTGTTAAAGATGGTTACGCCGTACGAGGTGACTGTTGCTTTGCTTACATGCTGTCTTTGTTGTGCACAACAAAGGCTTATATTACACAGCATCTTATTTTTCTGTCTTTGTGCCTATTTGCAATGCATATTTTATAAACGTTATTACTGTATGTTATTAGTTTTCAGACACATTTATTAGTGTTGTTAGTTCGATTTTATACTGGGGATGCCAGTATACAATTTCTAGTGTCAATCCATATGTACATTTTTTATATACTGGTGATAACTGCCCTGCGAACCATTTTTATACCCTGCTGGTTTGGACAACCAGCAACAAAGTTGTCAGTTGAATGGTGATGGAGCTAGTCTAAATTATCTTATTAAAAAGATCACTTGCTCATTCAATTGTCATTCAATACTTCGTAAGTATTGTAGTTTCTGTGTATTAGCATCTGAATTATTTAGAAAATGTGTGCAGGTAAGGTGCCAGCTGGTGAATAAAAGTTGCAGGAGATATATTCTCTCACACTTACAATACTTATAATACTTGCATTTATTCTTTACTGATTAAACCATTAACATGTTCTCATTAACCTGCAGCTGCTGACGGCCCAGGTGATCGCTTCATCATGGGAGAATCACAGGCTGGCCAACAGGTCAGCTACCCCCTGCCCCGCCCAAAGCTCTAGTGCTCTAGCCATGGAGTACTACTAATACTACAGCTTAAATATCTAGCATCCTCGTAGTACTAATAGAACAGCTAGTTGCTAGAAGTATCTAGCAACTATATTGTACTACTTATACTACATCTAAAATATCTAGCAGCCATATAGAACTACTAAAATATCTAGCAGCCATGTAGTACTACGAATACTACAGCTAAAATCTCTCAGCATTACCATGGATGATATGTCTTTCTAAATGCTGTTTAGAAACGCCTTTATAAAACTTACACTGGCTGCAACATTATACAGTTCTTTTTGTACACTCATTTACTCACAATTGCTCCTTTTAACTCCTTAAACCTTTTACTCTGGACCGAACTCCTTTAACCCACCCTTTACTCCGGGCCTAACTCCTTCAACAAACCCTTTAAGCTTGGCCTAACTCCTTAAAGCCACCCTTTACTCTGGGCCTAACTCCTTAAAGCCACCCTTTTCCCTGGGCCTAACTCCTTAAAGCTACCCTTTACTCTGGGCCTAACTCCTTAAACCCTCCCTTTTCCCTGGGCCTAACTCCTTAAAGCCACCCTTTACTCCGGGCCTAAGTCCGTAAACAGACCCTTTACTCTCGGCCATTGGAGGTTTTGTCATCTCAAACATGGTAATAGTGACCTAGTCACCGCACAACAGCTTTTTTACTGTTATTTTCTTTTGTATCTATGTGTGTGTGCGTCTTCTCTGTGTTCAGCCCAGTCACACGGTGATGCCAGGCCAGGTGATGCGAGTGACCACCGGGGCTCCCATCCCATGTGGAGCGGATGCTGTGGTGCAAGTGGAAGACACCGAACTGCTGCGCGAGTCTGAAGACGTAAGATCTCTGAGTGCTCGTTTAGTCAGGCCTTAATGTAGAATGGATCCCAATGCACAGGTCTATTTTAACAAAAGATTGTGATACTATTAAGACTTGTCATAATATTTAGTTAGGTTCTTGTCATCGAGCATTGTAATAATGCAATGCAACTTGCAAATCCCATGCTATGCAAATATGATTACATTGTCAATACTATCAATTTAGTGTTGATACTTCATAGGCTGTGATATGCCCTATTTTTTCACTTCATCACATCGCCCAATCAGTCATCGCTGATGCCAGATGACATTGTTACTTGTACATAAATAATTCGTCCCAAAAACATGATTTTAACACTGCTGTCAAATAACGCCTATGTAAATTAAGCCCATGTAAATAACCACAGAAATCCTTTTGATATAACATAATTCTGAATATAATTCTAATGGGCAAATATAGGATGAAGAGATGAGTGCGACAATCATTTCCGAAGAGTGGGAAGTAGGGCAGAGAATCGGCATGTATTGTAGCCTTACAGACACGTTACCCATTTCTAAAGAAACAAACAAAAAGCCGCTTTCTTTGTTGGTTTGATGTGACAAGAGCTCACCTGACTTGCATAAAAGTAGCCTAAGCCTAGGACCGAAGTATATTTTGAATGTAAAAATCAAATGGAATGGAAAATCCAAAAACAACTTGCCGTTTTGGCTTGACCTAACCCTGTAATAACAAAACAATACTTCCAAAATGTTTATGGCACATTTATTAATAAGGTTAAAAACATTGCCGTGAAAAGGTCCCATCGCAACAGACACAACACATCGTCGATCACATATTACATCTTACATTGGAGCAGCCCTAATCAATACTAGAAAATGAGCTCAGTGGAGCACAGATGTCCTTCCAGCAACACGAAGAGACATGCGGAAACTCTCTGCAGTGGTTCCCAATATTTTTAGGCCAGTGACGCAATTTTTAGATCTGAAAATTGTTGCAAACCCAACTTTTTACATTTTTGAGAATCTGCTTCCACCACACACATCATGTTATCATCCGGATATCTGCCAATATAATCAATGTACATAAATTGTGCCACACCAAGTGATTAGTAGCCTAATGGTTCACTCGTAGCTAGGACTAGGCAATTCCTCTGTCCTGCTGCCGCTGTGTTTGCTAATATGATGAGGAAGAAAAGAGGCAAACGTGCCGGTATCCTATGCAGATCTCGACGAGACAATCCGCTGTTACCAAGCATTACCCCGGCTGGATTTTCCATCTACCCACAGGAAAGAACTACGAGATCAGGTAAACACAGAGGTTGTGGGGTCAGCATTAAGGTTGACTCTCACTGGGGTTTGGAGGTAGCAGTAATTACAACACACTGCTCACCCGACCTGGAGCTCTTGACTATAAAAGTCTGTCCCTTCTACCTCTCGGGAATTTGGCTCTGCTTTAATCACAGCAGTCTACATACCCCCGCAGACCGATTAAACAAGCACGCTAGAGAGCCTTTTCAGAGTAATTAATGAACCAGAAAAGGCTCACCCTGAGGCAGCTTCTATTGTGCTTCTATTAACTTTTTTACTCGTGGTGATCAGACTCGTGATCAGTGTTGTTCTCAACAACAGGACAGCTATAAACCCCTCCACTGCCTTTGGTCAAGCAGATCAAATGTCAAATCTTCTCCTTCCATCCTACAGACAACAGGAAAAAACGGTTCTTCAGGCAGTTCAGCGCTGGAGTGAGAAATCCATTGCCACTCTCCAGGACTGCTTTGAAAAAACTGACTGGCAGACGTTCTGTGTTACAGCTGATGGGGACATGTATACACAGACTCTGTCTCAGCCTAGATCTCCAAGTGCATTGATGTCGTCCTGAAGGTCAATGTTAGGACTTTCCCCAACCAAAAGCCCTGGGTTAAGGGTGATGTCTGTGCAAAGCTCAAAGCACGATCCTCAGCCTTCAGCGCTGGGCACCTTGAGGCATTAAGGAATTCCAGATATGACCTGCAGAAAGCCATCAGAGATTTCAAAACAGCCTACAGGGACAAGTTTGAGTTCAACTACCACAGCGCTGACCCCAGACTCGAGCTTGGATCAGGCACAAAAAAAACAAGCCAACCCTACCTGAGTCCCGCCACGTTATGTCTGAGCTCGGCATGTGCGTCTGATTGGGTGCATTTATGGCCCGAGCCCGGTTTAAAACCTCCATTTATTTGGTAAGTTGGCTGTTTATAAGCAAACTCATTCTGAGTTGTTTGAATGACAAGTCTTTTGGAAAATATGTGGGGGATCGTACTGAATAGCCTACTTTCTCTTGTGAAGGACTTCCAAAGCGAGTATGGTGCCGTAGGCAGCGAAAACCAGATATTTCCATTTCAAATTGTAACCTTTGACTGGTGTTAAAAACATAAATGTCGCAAGGAATTAACAATCAGACTTTGCGGATTAAAGAGAAATCTGAATGATCTGAAATCTGTTTAGAATTACACACTGGATTGTCCCCATACCAAAGAAACCTTCCATCACCAGCCATCATCAAGAAGTGCTTCAAGGGACTAGTCAGAACCAACATCTGGTCCACCCCTCCTGAAACCACCTGGATGAGAAGCACATACCTCTTCCCAAGCTTAGGATCCTGAATGTTAACACTTCCTTATGGGCAGACCCCATAAGGAAGTCCTCAACGATGACCTCACCTTGTCCAGGCAGCCTCGGCAGCAAAAGCTTGCCAAAAGCACCTTTTCTTCCTGTGGAGACTCAAGAAGATTGGCATGTCTGTCAAAACATTCCCTAACTTCTATAGGTGCACCATCGAGAGCATCCTCTCCGGCTGCATTACTGCCTGGTATGGCAAGTGCTCCACTGCTGATCGCATGGCCCTCCAGAGTGTGATGAAGACAGCGGAACACATCATAAGCTGCCACCTTCCCTCCGTGCAAAGCATCTACCAAACATGATACCTTGGGAAAGAACGGAAAATCACACAAGAATACAGCCACCCAAACTATGGACTGTTGGTGCCCGGTGCCCGAGCATCCGGGCACAGACTACCAGTTTCCACCAGGTCATCAGGCTTCTCAACCAGCCATGTAAATCTCTGTGGTAACTTTGATCACATGATCACCCCAATGTATGCACTGATCACTTCCTATGGACATTCAATGAACATCATCACAATTCAATGTTCGTATTCATTAAAAAATATATATTTTGTTTTCTATTCCTACTATGTAGTTGCTGTTGCTATGTCCGAACAATGTTGCTGTTCAAAACGAATCATAAGGTCCACTGTTTATATAGACAGACTTTCCAAACCTTTACAACTTTTTCATAAAATCATCAAATAACGATTTATTAGTCAGCTTATTAGTCAGCAATCTCTCAGGATGCCATCTGTATACCAAACGACCCCAAATAGGATCCCAACCCCAAGATTGGAAACCCCTGCCTTACTGTGTGTGGCCTGTGGAGGTCCATCTCTAATGGGTGTGGGCAACCTCCTCATGACTAACATCTTGAGTACTAACATTCTTACTGACATACTAGCACACTAATGCAATAGCACACTACAGCCCTAATATGCGGACATGTACTTGAGCACTTTTACATGAGCATGCTAGCCTCCTAATGCTAACCTGCTAGCAAGACTAATAAACTAGCATGCTACCGTACTAACACACAGAAGCATTTGTCAAGGTACATTCTTGGAGACATTCTCTACACCGTTTTACAAAGTTATTGTTTTGGGCTTGGGATGTGATGCATTATACTGTGCCACGTTTGGGCCCGACTTAATAAGTGTTGACACATAGTTAAAAAGTATAATGACAACTGCTTGGATAATTGCGATGAGCAATAAGCCACGTCAAGCTGAACAGTTTCTTGTATAATATGTGTATGTCGTGTGTATATATTGTGAAAGTTGACCTTTCATACATTTGTGTGAAATCTTTCTGTCTACGTTCTGGCATGTGAGTGCAAATCCCATAAAAGTAAAATATCAGAAATATCCTTTTGCCAATTGGTGAGAAAAGTTCATCAGTTCTTTGGCCAATGGCTGCCAAATGTGGTGCAAATCCGAGACAAATAAACAAAAAAAACACACGGGAGTGAAAACCTAATAATCCTCATGGCATATTCTACTGTTCCAGGGCACAGAGGAGCTGGAGGTCAGGATCATGGTGCAGGCTCGACCTGGGCAGGACATCAGGTGAGATTCAACAACATTATTAAGATGCAATGACATAGTAGTCTGTTCTGATGTATATACCATTTTTTAAAGGGTCAGTTTGCCAGTTTAACACAGTGAGCCCA
Source organism: Molva macrophthalma (assembly GCA_027123675.1). NCBI lineage: Eukaryota > Metazoa > Chordata > Actinopteri > Gadiformes > Lotidae > Molva > Molva macrophthalma. Next base: position 102,892 of record JAOPJO010000124.1, on the reverse strand, counting down.
ATGAGGAAGTGGGAATACATTTTTAAATGAATAATGTAATTTCTTGTATATAATTTAGATTTAGTTTGCTTAGGGGGCCCAATGACACATTCTGCATCACTTTGCTATGTTGTCGGTTGGCGGTAGAAAAAGCGGTTTGACTGGCAAACTGTCCCTATTAAGGCCAGATGTTATTGTATAAAAATCCCAATCCTTTACTACTGCTTGACATCAAAGGGCAAAGAAGCCATACCGTGGTGCAATTGGCTTCCTTTGTTGTCTAGACCAGACTTCATACCAGACCACCAAACACCAGTCAGAGCAAGTAAAAAACGTAAAACTGAGTATTAGGACAACTTAATTAGGACAAAGTTAGGATTGTCATTTAGATTGAAAAACTTGACTTACCAAACTATTTTGCTGATTGCTAGACAGTATACTTAGGAGCAGACATTGAGCAGAAGTGCGTTTCGGTTGTTTCATTGAGGAATCTGATTGGAAAGATTGAATAATGAACCACCATGCTTTATCATGTGGAGTGGTTAAGTCATGTGTATGTATAACCCTGGTAAACCGGTCTCCACAATAACATAACTTGTAAGGTACAAATACGTTTTAGCATGACACAAATACATTTTATGGCTATTTATCCAAAAATAGCAGAATCCTACGGCCCCTCATGTACATTTCTGTGCCACCACAGGCCAATAGGTCACGACATCCGGCGAGGGGAGTGTGTGTTGGCTAAGGGGACCCACATGGGCCCTTCCGAGATCGGACTCCTGGCCACGGTGGGCGTCACCGAGGTCAGCGTTCACAAGTTCCCCGTGGTGGCCGTCATGTCCACTGGCAATGAGGTACGTACACGCACACACAGCGAAATGTGAAGCATCTTTAACCACTTAAAGGAAAACCAAACACCTTGTATTAGCTCGCCCATTACCAAAATATTAAAAGTATGACCACATCGCCATTCTGCCTTTCACTATCTCTTTTACAAGCCACTCCCAGTCGCTACAATCAGATTTGAAGGGTTGTATCCAGAATGTTTGGTGGATGTTTTCTGCTAACCCAAAACTGCCAGTAACAGGCAACACATGTGTAACCTATAGAGGCCTTTTCAGTCCATGTTTACATCTTACACTTTGTGCATTTAAGGTCGAGGTTTGGACCTGGATCACTACTATGTAACTCAGTTTTTTCATCTAAAATGAAGTTGTTTTAGGGTTTGTTTTTCCTTAACAGTAATTAAACTATGAAATTAAAGCACAGTGGCAGGACCATCTGCATCTATTTACCTGAGATGGTGGTGTCCATGTGGTATGAGGTGATTTCTAAAACTGTGTGTGTGTTCCCAAGCTGTTGAATCCAGAGGACGACCTCCATCCAGGGAAGATCAGAGACTCTAACCGCTCCACCCTGCTGGCCACCATCCAAGAGCACGGTTACCCCACCATCAACCTGGGCATCGTCGGAGACAAGTAACACCGTTACTGGAATTCGAACACTATGAAAAAAATGTGTTTTGGGTTGAGATATTAGGAAAGAGTGGTGCGTGTTATCCCTATGGTTACGACCCACGCCAACTTAATGATCCTTTTTTAGTACCGTCGTTGTGTATGAGAGTTATAAGGAGCGATGTTGTATATGAATTTTCGCCACACACCTTAGCGTTATACTATAGGTGTCCGGGAAGCCTAACCCTCACTCAGACGCGGACATTAAATACATAGCAGAGTGGAACTTTCACATAGTGTTTTTGGGAGAATACATAGGATATAGGATATAGGAACATAGGATTTTACCCCTTTTTTCTATAAATTGGGGACTTATTTCAGTAACAGTGATAAAATGGCATTGACAACTACGTTGACTATCATATAAGACAAATTACTACGTTTAAAACCCCAAAAAATGGTTTTGGGTTCACTGGCTCTTTAAGTGACATGGCGTAAAACAACAGAGAAAACAAAGCTTTTATAAGACTTTCTGAGCAAAACTATAATCTATAATGGGGTGGAAGTATGTGCCAAATATGCATTCATTATGGATTGTGGATTTGAACAGGAAGCTGGTACCATATATGCTAATGGTGAGGTTGGTCTCCTATTCATTTCCATGCTAATAGTGACCATTGTGATTGTACTTTCAGTCCGGACGACCTGCTGTCTGCTCTGCACGAGGGAATCAGCCGTGCCGATGTGATCATTACCTCAGGGGGGGTGTCCATGGGCGAGAAGGTAACCCCTAGCCCCTGGTGTCATGAAGAAATGTTTCATGGGTAGTGCTGTGACAAGGTCTTTCAGTTCAGTGCAACTTGGGGACGGTTATGGTTAATATACCAATCCATTGAAATCAAGCTAGCAAACAACTTAAGATTTCTAACATGCCTACTCGTTATGGAAGTCAAACTCAAAGTGTCCCACGTATTCACTTTCATGTTTCAGTCACTATGCTCTTTTCTTTCCTCTCTTCTTTTTTATTTCAGGATTATTTGAAACAAGTGCTGGACATTGACCTTCATGCTCAGATCCACTTTGGACGTGTCTTTATGAAACCAGGGTGAGGTTTGGGACTATCTACTATATAGGAGTAGACTTTGTCTATTGGCAAGAGCCTGACTACACGTTCTGTTTAAAATTAGAAAATGATTGGGTCTCTTTGCACTTGGATAATGCTATAGTGATGTATTACTTTTTAAACCTTGAGGATGTTAGTACAAAGTGCATTTGTTACTGTGGTCAGCACTAAATTAAATATGCTATATTTATTGCATCATTTGAAAACAATACTTGAGAATATTGTGCAATGTAGTGCAGCTGAAAATGTGTTTACCTTCTAAATTGCAATGAGAAACTCACAAAAATTTGTTAAAGCCTTATATAGTACAGATTTTAAAATAGTTTCTTTGAAATTGTCTTTTTGTTTTTCTCCTAGTCTTCCTACCACATTTGCCACAGCAGACATTGATGGAGCACGGAAACTCATCTTTGCTCTGCCAGGTAGTGTGTGTGTGTGTGTGTGTGTGTGTGTGTGTGTGGGTGGATATCCTTATCCTATGTTTCACCTGTGGCCTTTTGGTCCCATTACAACTGTACCCGTTTACCATAAATCCCCCTGGGGTGGGGGGAGTGGATTGTTTCCAGCTGACTATGGGCTTAAAAGCAGTAGACATCATGAGGGGTGTAAAAAGGTAAAACTTGGGAACAATTTAGCATCCTCATCAGCATGTCTTTGACAGCCTAATAGAACTAGAGTAGGTGGAGAAAACCCATACAAACACTGCAGTTGAATGGTATCGAATGCCTCCGGTTAGGTGGTCAGAGATGTGTGTTGACCCCACACAGAATGTCTGGGAGGTGCTCAGGGAGTCAAATGACCAATCAGTGATTATGTATTTTTCATAATTAAAAAAGAGCAGCGCGAGAGACAGATTTTCTACCCTTAGGCCTTTCTATCCTACCAGTCTCTTGTCCTTAGTTGACTGATGTTGGCTGGCAGAATGCATTCTTTGTTCTTTTCTTTGGCACCCTTTTTTCATGCTCTTTGTAGTATCTCAGTTGTCAAATGTGGTCAAATGTTGTGGACAATCTGACAATAATGTCCTCAAGGTTGTGAATGGGACCCTCGTTGTGTAAAATCAGGCAGGTTTCAGACTTTACTCGTCTCAAAGAATAAAAGGATGTGGTTCACGTGAACGCTATAACAAGTCGACCGAGTGGAGTTCCCTATGACAGATGAACTGAATAGACAGAAAATAATCACAAGGGGCCTGTAATCTGGAAATATAAGGCACTCACTCAGGCACCGGGACGACCAGAGAGTTGCAGCCAATCGTCGTCATTCATTTGTCCTCGGCTCTGAGGCGAGGACTGAACGCGGTGCCCGGTGTCGGTGCTGAGTATGTGGTCCATGTATCCCTGTTGTTGTTGTTGTTCTTAAAGGAAACTTCAGCTTCAGAGACACCGGTCCCCCTCTACAGGAGGCTGCAGCTGTGAGCGAGAGTGAGGCCAAGCAGCCACTGTCCCATAGAGGAAGTAGGTTTTAACCTTCGACCCCCTGGAAGATCCTCCTGAAATGTCTTCTCCCCCACCCCCCCAAAAAATGTAATTCCGGTCTCACTCATCCTAGAGAGAGTAACTTAACATAAAAAAAGTTCTCTTTTGCCATGAGTATACCGCAGCCATTGGTCATGAGCGTTAATTCAGCCCACAACTGCCTCCTCTGCCCTCCCTAGTCCCTATCTGTAAATCCATTCTTCCTCTGCCTACACCTGATTGATGAAACTGTTGACCAACCTCTGACCTTGAAAAAAACCTTTTGACTTGAACAACAAAGACGGCGGTGCTTCAGTAGTCCTGACCATGGCATAGGAATCCTGCCAAATCTATGTGTCCCAGATCCTTGGGAATCTTGACAAATCCATACAGACTTGACAAATGAATATGCATCCTGCCATTTTGTCCACCATTCTGTATGGATATGGGGAGAAAGTTGTATGGTTTTGTCAAACACAAATTGGTGCAGGATTTGTCTTTGTGACAGCAGAATTGTCCCTACTCCCCCTGAAAGTTGTTGAGGCCTAAAAGCTGACCCCTGAATGTAACACATTTGTTCTGAGCCACTCACAGAAGTTGCCATTGTTCTGAAGCCTAATTTCTCCCCAATGCCCCAAACCCCCGTGATTACCCATGCCCAATTACCTGCCATTCACAACTCAAAGGCACTGCTCAGCCCTTGAGTCTTGTTCTGTGTGCCAGACATGCCTGACATAAACACATGTCTTCATGAAGGATTCCTGATCTGATGTAGCTCCAGCTTGCCATGTAAACTGGACCAGCATTTCACTATTGGTTTCAAAAGCGTTCATATTCCATGTGAAAAGACGTTGAGATGTTCACTTTGACCATTAATTAAAATTAGTTTACCTGACCACCAAAGATAGATTTGTCATTGTGCACCTGTATCTCTTTACCACACCTGTATTTTTAGCTGTCTGGATGTGATCTTGTCACACCTTAGACATGTTTTAATGCCAGGTGTGTGAACAGTGACATTATGTTTACATTAAGTTTACTTCTGGTTGGACAGGTAGAGGGATTATTCCATACTTTTGATATCTTTCTCAATCCAAGAAGTTTAAAGGTGGGAATAGTGCAGTTTACCACTGCTAAAATGCTCATTCATATAAGAAACATATTTTGTAACACATTCAAATATGGTTAGCTGTCCCCATTTGAAACTTATCATAACATCAGTTGATGTGGTTAACGTATTCTCTTAGTTTGTTCAGTTGAGTTGACTTGAATGTATTCGTTTTTGTTGTGGATGGTACTCAACAAGGCTCCAAAGTAGTTGGCGTTTTGCAATTCAAGGAGTTGCCAGTGTTCCTATTCTTCTCTTCCATGTATAAAAATTATTACAGCCTGTCTGTAGAAATCGAGAATAATAATCTGTCAAAACCCTTCAGGAATTAATATGCTAAGTATGTTTTGTCATTTTTACAAACCTTTTTCACATGGTAAAATGATAGGTCCTCTTAAGTTATAATATTTTGATAACTAGGTCTTACTAAAAGATTTCAGTGATCTATTATTATTATATGATCATGTTTTCTTAGTATGTGTCAAATCTAGTTTCTGAGCAATGTAGAGTGTGAGCTATATGTTGAATACCTGGGCATTCTGGGTATTCTATGCCAGGGTCCCCTCCTCCATTGCTACTCACCCCATACAGAACCCAGTGTTGTCATGTGCTGTTTCCTAGGTAACCCGGTGTCTGCAGTGGTGACTTGTAATCTGTTTGTGATTCCTGCTCTACGGAAGATGCAGGGTATTTTGGACCCAAGGCCTACTATAATTAAAGCCAGGGTAAGCCAGTGTAAGATATGTATTGTACGTAGAACTAGGTTTACACACACACACACACACACACACACACACACACACACACACACACACTGCAAAAGAAAGAGACAATATAAGTGGACATCTCTTCTGACACTAAAATAACGTGAGTGTGCCTCACCACAAACGTAAACGATTGTGTTCACTTTGGTCTTCGTTATAAAACGTATGCCGTACTTGTATGGCGATTCACTTATTTTTTGTCCACAAACTCCGTACTGATGCAATGGGCATTGATTCCTAAAGAAGAAAGTACTATTGTTTGCATTTGTGGGGAGAATGTCCTCATGCTAAATGCTATTGACTCAATGCTATTGGGTGCTATTAAATGCTATATACCCAGACCGGTATGCTCCTTTTTAAATACATTGAAAATGTCTATCCCTGAAACAAGATATCTTGTGACACAATCATTCAGAAAATGTCTGTCAAAGTTGTATCTTGAATATAGTGTGTGTGTGTGTGTGTGTGTGTGTGTGTGTGTGTGTGTGTGTGTGTGTGTGTGTGTGTGTGTGTGTGTG
>JAOPJO010000124.1:70752-91117 GCA_027123675.1 Molva macrophthalma | reverse complement strand
CCCCCCCCCCCCCCCCCCCCCCCCCCCCCCCCCCCCCCCCCCCCCCCCCCCCCCCCCCCCCCCCCCCCCCCCATGACTGAATCTTAAGTTGGGAGACCTGGACACTTGACCCTTGACCTTCAACTTATAGAGTGTGATCAAATATTAAACGGGACACATAAACACACTCCTCTGCTCATAACTCTTTCCATATACCCATTCCCATGGAAGGGAGGAACATTTGGGCAGAACTACTATAGAAATTGGGTACGTGTTTAACATTGTTTTTGATGTGACGGCTCATCATTCACTCATAATCAATTCCTGTGCCGAAGAATGGACTGTTTCCCAAAGTGGGTAAACTTGAGGGAGGCTGGTGTGGTGGCTGGCATTTCAAACCATTTTCATTTCATTTGAGTAAAAAGAAGCAGATTATTTGATGAACTGCCTTTGTATTGACTTATTATAAACACTGAACTCAGTGTCACTGCACAGACTTACAACATTATGACCAGCACTTGTAACGAAGCAATGACACAACATTCTACTACTAGTACTACTGTATAGATATAACGAAGAGGATGTTTTTCGTTAATATTATTGAAACTGAAGATGAATTATTAAAGATGCTCCAGATTATTCTCTACGTTCATTTTGCAGTGTCTCTATTTATCTAACTCTATATAAATATATAAATGTATCTTAATCTGTCTCTCTCCCCAGCTTTATTTTCAAGTTAATCATTTTAAGAGTCAAGTCAAGGTCAAACGTATAACACTTTATAATGTTGTTTTTCCACACTTAAAATTTGATTTTTGTTGCGCAAGAATGATTTAATACCGCCCCCTGTGGTAAGAGGAGTATTACATATGTATGACGCATGCTTTTGATAGAAGACCTGATTTGATTGGCCAAGAGCGCATTCCTTCCACGGTATTACCCAAACACTTGCATTGTTTCATTACGAAAAGAAAAATGACCCCTCCCCCCTCTCGAGTTTTGGTTGGAAATGACAGACAGACAGAGGGAGAGGTCTGCTGTATTTGGCCAAAGTAGCGAACGGTGTCAGTCAAAATTAACCCGTGTAAATATATACATTAGTGATGCGCTTTGGACTTATTTAAACGGTTTTAACCAGGATTCATCGGTTAAAGGGCCATACTAACGGAACATCACAGAGTGAGTATTTTGTGTGTTTTGTCTAGAGTGGCTTTGTTATGAACAGGTATGTATGCTGTAGCCAGCTAGCTGGTTAGCCGCTAACCATAGCATGCTATTTTACTATAACACTGCTTAAAAACTGAATTGAGTTCAGAAAAGTTATTTTATAAACTATTACTTCATGGTCAATAATTGAAAGTAGTTTTAAATCTCGCTACTTATTGATGACTTCAACACCAGAGGTGCTGACCAGTGTCAGACGCTCTGCTAGCTAGCTGTCACTGCCCTCACGTAACGTTACAACTTTTGTGAATGTTTCAATATTTGCTAATTTGGTGAAGAGAAATGTCCCACAGGTACAACCGGATATAGTATGTGTTTTAGCGTCATTCACACTTATTGTTTACGTTTTACCAACCCGGTCTAACGTGAGAACGGTTCAGTATCACGTTAGCTCCCAGCCAAAGAAAAGTAGCAACTGCAAGTTGTGTGTAATCAACATGTTGCTGATATACACTGATGTAGGCCTCCACATTTAAATATGGTGTAATGTATTTGTGTGTGTCAAGAGACTTCTGCATTAAAACAATTGTATGAAGTAAGTCCAACAGTTGGAAATACAATATTTCCTCGTTTTTTTTAACCTCAACGGCGGTGGTTCAATATTCAAATTATGTAACGTTATTTAAGCAGACATCATAATGGTTCACTGCAAGCATGACAACTATGTAGAACGAATTAGTCAACTATTACTATTGTGACATAAAAAGCCTCAATTGCAACCATTGCATTTGCTATACATTTTAACAAAAGCTGAATTTTCAATGTCACACTTCTGTGCCAGGTTTTGGTAAGGTATTGTGGAGATTTTATAAGACATTGATTTGCTTCACAGAATAGATAGTCACTATTCTCAGAATAGTGGTTATTCTATACACGACTAGGCCACCATGCATTTACTTTAAAACCTAAACAGGGTTAGTCCTGTTTATTTACTCTGAAGTGTCAATTAAAATGATTGTCAAGACAATGTGAAAAACTGTAATGTGACCTAGTTAACAGTGAAATCAAACGACAAGCAATGCAGTGTCTCTTGTGCTATCAGTCTAAAGCTGTCAATAGAGCAATAACAAACTGCTAGGTGTGAGTATCCTTCACTTAACAAGTAAAACAAACAAAAAACATGACCCTGAATGAAAGTTACCGTGATGTCATGATGCAGATCTCCTGGTTGAAAAAGCCATCTCAAGTTGAATTGATGTTCATGGGATCTCAGTCAGTTTGGGGGATAGACGTGGATACTTTGGGTATATTAAATGACAATTGGAAAAAAACAGTGTACTGACATGTACATTACTAACGTTTCCTAATATTGCTTGGCAGCCCGGCTTGTTTAATTGCTCCACTTAGTATACCCTAGAACGTTTTTATGAAAACCCTTTGAAAGACGTTCATAAATCCTTATTTGGAAAGTAGTTAATGACATCAACTCATCATTGATTAAAAATTGTACCACCCTTTGATATGGGCATCCATTTGTGCCCCACATATTATTTTTGTTAGGGGATTGGGTCATGGCAGACATTAATGGTGGTATAACATGGTCAGAAATGGGGCAATACACACAGTGAAGCAGTGAGGCAGAGAGGTTGGGACGGGCACATTGGGCCATAGGCCAGCACAACACAGTAGTTCTCTGTTCTCTGGAATTTTGTCTCTCTCTCTCAATCTATCAGATATTCCTCTCGACCTTGTACCACCGACTAAATGACAGTTGAAATGTAGGTAGGTCTAGCAGGAGCAATTAACTGATTAAATGCAGGCCAGAAAGACTATGGGGCACACCGATACGCACAGGAAACAACCACACAGCTCTGCCATATAATTAGTATTAGTGATGCACAGCCAATGAAATCAATGTCGCCGCATGTGCATATTCTGAAGAAAATGTGTGGTTGTATGAGCCAACTCGTCGTGTGCGCAATATTCTGTGAGCATGCTAACATGCTAATGAGCGAGCACGCCAAGTTTCAAGTCCCTGGGCCACTTTGAAGCGGACTTGTGATTGGTTAATTAATTTAATAATGTTTTAATTGCGAATTATAGCGCCTCCTGTCGCTAAAGCGGTACTTTACTTTTTGGAGACCGGCTTATGCGCGGTATCTATACGTGTACTAGCATTGACAACTCTTGAGTTGTTCACCTTCGGCATGGTTGAAGTCAACTTTTTTGCCCATTGACTTCCATTTTAAAAAATAGCTTGGTGAGCACCTGCAACAGTGGTATTTTGAAACTGACACTGTGATGTCACTTTTTTAGATATATTTCCACATTACCTGAGGGGAGTGTCATTGATTGACCCACAAATTAATTGGTCCCTGGGGTTCTCTAAGGCGGACTTGTGATTGATTGAACAACGGCGGCTCATTTGCATAATTGTATTTGCGCATAAATCGGCCATAACTCTACCATTTTTTACACAAATTTGGGTAATTTGGGTTTACGGGTGAGTTTTCATGATTTTTTCAAGGTTATCTTTCAAGGTACAGAAAAAACTTTCCAGGCAAACATTATGGGTCCTTGAGGCAAAAAGATGCAGCAGGTCAAATAAGGCCCAGGTACAAAGTTTCAGATTTTTTAATAAAACGGGACGGGGTGTGTGGCCGTTTAGGTTTTACCACGAGTAATGGCGCCCCCTGTGGTCATAGCGGTACAAAACCTTTTGGAGACCTCCGTACTTTCGGTCTACATATGCCTATTTAATTTGACAACTCTCAGGTGTTCACATTTGGAGTGGTTGATTTTTTTCGTTTTTGATTCATTCCCTTTCAATATTAATATTATAAAAAAAGGTCTACAATGGTTGGTCTCTAAAAGTAAACGTGCACTGCATTGATGTATGCCCGATTGTTTTTGGTAGTGGTTTGGTGTAAATACCTCAAACTGTAGGAGTAGATAATTACGCAAAATGCGGAGGAAGAATAATAATAATAAAAAAATGAATAAGGCATGATAACAATAGTGTGGCCTTCTTTGTAACCACCCTCAGTGTTTCCCCTAGAGTCTTTTTCAGGCCTGGTAGTACACACCGAAAAAGCCCTAAGTGGACGAGGCCTGTGGGAGGGCATATTGGTGCGGTCTGCTTCGTTCAGATGGCGCAACAGGCGGTCTGCAATTTATATTTGCGTTCAAATGTTTGTTCACTTTTATTGCTCACATTTATTCCATAAATAGAAATATGAACTTTGCAAAACATAGCACATCATGAACACAGTAGAGCTGTCAATTTTCCTCTATAATCCCATTCGAAATTCATTAATTATTTTAAATTATATTCACATTTTTAACTCAAATTTAGCCTATTATTAATACTTACTATGTACCTTTACACTGTATACACAGGCTTATGCATTGCAAATACCACTATTAAACGTTATATCCACTAGAGGGCATTCTACCAATAAACATTTCCTTCTTGCCAAGTAAATAATAGGCACAAAAGGCACAAATTATTATCCGATAATTATAATTATCCACGTTGTTATCCACAATCTTTTCACACGACAATAAAATAACAATTCATTGAGTTGAATGGGACTGTACACATACAACGCAATTTCCTTTTTGTGAAAAGTGGGTCTTATTGGTTAAAACCCATGTTTTACTGGAATAACGATCAAAAAGCAAAACTGCGGGGCGCTCACATATAGATCTGGGTATAGCTCACATATAGATCACATTCTAGCTCACCGTGTAGAGCGCGTACCATTTAAAAGGCTTAGTCCTTACCGCAGCGACCCGGGTTTGATTCCTGTCCATGGGCCTTTGCTACATGTCTTCCCCTCTCTCTCTCCCATACCTTCCTGTCTAGCTCAATCTATCATAAAGCATTAAAAATGCAAAAATAAATCTTTAAAAAAAAAAAGCTAAATTGCAATATCAAGTAAGTGCTGTGTGGAGGAAGGAAGTCAGTGGCTTTCGGAGCCACTTTTGGTCCGATTCTGACTCGGTTACAGCAGAACTTCAATATAAAACGGGTCGCACACCAGACGAGCCACGGAGCGCCGCGTCCGGCAGCGTCGCGTAGTAGGACAATACACGTCGGAAGCTTTGATTTGGTCTTTTTCTGTGTTTAATAAAATTAGTGGTAATGGATGGCGCTGCGATGCACCCAAACTGCCAAGGTTTTGTGCAGTGCTGAAAGTTATAGCGCGGCTGTATTGCGGCGCCGGTGTGAGTGCTCTATTTGAGTGCTCTCTCACTTAAGTTTCAGTGAAGACACACTGCTTTGATCATAACAACGAAAATAGTGTTTAGTACATTGTGCAAGGTTTCTATAAAATTGTGCAGCAGCATTAGTGCAATTCAAGAGCATGCGAAAAGAGTGAGGAACGTAAAAAGTGCAGCTTCAGGAACTACTAATGTAAACAAACTAGATCATGTGATACACTTAACACCAATGCACTATTCTGGATGAGTGATCACCAGAAAAGAAAAAGAATTGGATTATATGACCCAATTAGCAGCCTGTTATTATTACTAGGTATTTGATATAGGAGGAGGAGCGCAAATAGTTAATAAATCCAAACAAAAGGTTTTAACTTTTAGTTGCTCTTGCATTTTGTTCTCTACCTTGATATGATAGACTGGTAGTGTGTGTGTGTGTGTGTGGTGTATGCGTATGGAATGTAGAGTAGATAAGAGTGGGTTTAGCTTCTCAGACTGAGAACACACACAGCTCCACTGTTGTGCTTGGTGTTAAGTGTGTCACATGATCTAGTTTGTTTACATTAGTAGTTCCTGAAGCTGCACTTTTTACGTTCCTCACTCTTTTCCTCCCTATCTCACTTGTGCCCATGCAGCTTATCATTTCAACCATTGTCCGAAATTAACTTTTTGGCTCACCTGCAAAGGGGACTGGTAGATGAAAAAAAGATTGGCCAAGCATGTTTTTTAACAGCCAAAATAAAATTATTTTGGCTGCTTACAATAATTTCTTAACAGAACTGATCTTTTGTGTAACTGTGTTTGATTTCCATTTTTTGTTTTTCGAAAAGTGTTTCGTTTTCACACTAAAGTGTTGGTTAATGCTTATTATTTCTGAAGGAGTCATTTACAGTCTTGTACAGGCTATTTTAAGCATGGTAAATGTAGGCCTACTTATTTCATTATTTACCTAATATTTCAATCTCCCCTCTGTCCAACGATAGTCATCTCTCATTTATAGAGACTAGTGCATGTACTCGTCGGGGTGTGGCTGGTCGGAACGTGACGGATGACGTTTGTAACGCCGTGTAAGTAGGAGCGCTTGTTTTGAAGCGGCCCATGTCCCCAATGAGAAGGTGCATTTATTTAAAGTTTATTAATATTGAACGTGTCGCGTGTCCAAATTGTACCAAATTCGACACTGCTGTTCTCCTTAGGCCATGAGCGATACATCCCCGAAGTTCGCAGTCGATCAGACGAAAGGCTTCATTTGATTTAACCGCTCTGCACCTGCCCACCTCAGCACCATGCGCACACTCACATCAGCACTGTGTGCACACTCACATCAGCACCGTGTGCACGTGCACATCAGCACTGTGTGCACGTGCACATCAGCACTGTGTGCACGTGCACATCAGCACTGTGGACGCGCACATCAACATAGTGCACCTCACACACACCTCAGCACCCCAATTGGAAATGATCGGAGGGGAAACAATGATAACTGAGTACAGTTACGCTTATCATTAATGATTCTGTCATTGGATTGATACAAACACATATGATCTGTGATCATTTCATGGCAAGTTCTACATCATCCAATGTGTTTTCATATCAACATAACTACATATGATGCTTACAATCAATATAAGCCTAGTAAGACATTTGGAGGTAGTTGGCTTATCTGTATGAGAAAATATGAAAATATGTGTACAGCGTTTTTATTCAATGCATATATACATTCTGGGCATGGGTGGCCCCCCAGGAGCCATGAAACTCCCTAGCCTGCCAGTGGTAATGCCATGCTCTTCTAGTTCTGGTAGAAAGGACCACATATTTGCATGTTGAATGGTGAAGCAAAACTCGATTACATGATGACGTCATTAGAGACACAGGTTTAATTTCAGGTGCAACTGCCATCCGTCCCAGACATGATGTGTGAATATATCTGGATACAAGGTGGCAGGTCTGAACGGGGCCTTTGTTTCCACCATCTTCACTGGATTGACGTACACACACACTGCAGGGGGGCTTCTCATGGCGGCAGATGGTACTGCTGTCTGGTTGAGGGTTGGAAAATAGTCAGTCCATGGTGAATATGGAGCAGATGGCAGTTGCTTATCTGCAGGAGTGTGTGTGTAATAATACCTGTATTACGTACATGCAACAACATTTTTTTAGGTTCTCAAATCGGGATTCACCAATACCATTCACTGCTCGATACTGTATTTGTACAAGTGCACTGGTGCATAAAAACGGTTACATTTTAAAGTGAACAAACGGCATATGGACACCTTTTATGCATTTGCAGGTCTTATAAGGCTAACATGGGGATTATATTTATTACTATTACTTCACTCTCTCTTAGACAGGCACACCATCCTAGGCAATTTTTGCTTCTGGCCACAGAATTAAAAAAAAGACAAATAATCGTGGCCATAGCATTGCCTACTTCTCGATACGTGGCTTAATGGCCTAGCTTTGTAATGGAGGGACATGGTCACGTTTTTCGTCCCAAAAAAAATGCTAGGAAAGCAACCATCGCATGATGCATGCCAGTACAAGTCCACCTCCAGAGTTTTATCTTTCCCATAATACTCCTGTAAAGTCTGGTCTAACTGGTTGAGCCCGGTGTCACCCATTGTGCGAGGGCTTAAGCTTGCAGGAGTGCGACTACAAGTGCTTCGATGCTACACACAGACAAGAGAGGGCCGACCACCCAAGGACACCCAGGGTTGAACTACAGCCTGAATTGGTTGATTCCTAGCTTGTTTTGAAGGGAATGTTGCTCAGATTTGGGGGGTTTCTGTCAGAACAAGACAAAGTTGCTTCCACTACTGTACTAGCTATCACAAAAATAACATGATGGTGACATTTCTGCTTATAATTATATGTGTATTGTCACTCGATCATTGAAGGTTACTACACTGGCACAACCTGTCACTTCTTCAACTTATCTGACTTTAGTTGAATAATCCTATGTTCTTAATCCCTGCAATGGGACGATTAACATTACCTGGTTTGTCCTCGGGTGTAACTGGGTATAGCTCACATATAGATCACATTCTAGATCACCATAATGGCTATTCACATCTCAAAACAATGTTGGTAACTTTTGGTAATAGTTCAATGCTGGCTCATGTGTGTTGGCATGCATGGATAAGAGCTTTACTCTGAGGTTAGGAACTGCATCCCCTCTGGTCTGTTATCATTGCTGACCAAACACAAAAAGCACTACCCTCATCTCCTTTTTAGATCATACTTTATTTGTCCTGAATCATCACCACAATCCCAGTAAGTTTATCCATAATGATATTATAAGTTAATAATTGTTAAATATAATAGTTTATTTTTTGTTACTTAACTACTAGCTTTCCTTGGCTGCTTGTCAGAAAAGGGACGCACATTTCATCAATAACCTTTTGTGAAGTTACCTTTGATAATTGGTAGTTGGTAGGACCAATTAGGTCAAGGGATTCGTGTTTTTTTATTTTGAAGGTAGAAATCCATCACTCTCGCTCAAACTCTCCCAAACACATACATGACATATAGAGGCAACCCCTTCCCCCATCTATGGAATGCTGTTCCGAGACTGCCTGGAAGTCCTCACTGATAAACATCATGTCACCTTGCTCTGTGTGTGTGCCTGGAGGAAGGGCATCACATTCGCAGGTCCTGCCGAGAGGGAGATAGGCTGTCCTCTTAGTGCTGCTCTGGTTGTTGTTGCGTGACAACTACACATCTAACAATACCTTTCCCATAGTCTCTCTCTCATTCCCCAAAGCAATCATTTAACGTACCCATCACCCTTAAGTATGTCTGTGTGGAAGATAGGAGCCGTCCCAGCTACCTCCCCACCACAACCACACAAACCGGCTGTAAGCAAAGCTGCTTCCTTGGTTGTCAGCAGGGTGATGTTCTGTTTTTATCAGGGCTATATGCTGATATGCATGTCACGATGATTGATCATGATTATAAGTCAGAGACAGCCAGCTGTTGACCAACAGGGTATCTGCTAAAAGGGCTTCTGAAAGCACTGGGCCGTTCTGGAACTTACACAAGATAAAGATTTAAAAAAAGCCACCTCTATTTGAAGCACGCAAAAAAATATAGCAATGCTACATTTGCCATTGTGCTTTGCTGTGTTATTACGATATGATTATAGTTATTATTTGTATTGTTTGCGTGCTACAAATATGAGGCGAAATTCGTCTGCATTGGGCTCTTGCCTTCTGTTCACACTGAGCTTGTGTTTTCCACCACAGAAAACTGAGATTTTTGAAAGCGATCACCAAGGTAGATAAAACTTGCTATGTGGATGTACGAAACTTATATTTCTGATAGGGGTGGGCGATATGAGCTAAAATTCATACCACGATATTTTCCACTGTCCGGACGATATCGATATTATATCACGATATATGAGAAAGAAATTCTGAATCACATTAATACATACATTTAATAGCCCTTCTTAGTTAACTAACATTAGTTTAAGTCAAAATATGTATTTAAACCTTTATATAACCAGAAAGAGTGAGGCATTAAACATAGTATAGCCTGTATATTTGTGCTTTCTTGTCATATTTTTCTGTGTGCTATTTGTGACTTTTTTTGTGACTTATTTTTCTTTCTTAAATGCGTATTGTGTAGATCTCGCTCTCTTGTCCCAATAATTGCAATGTTCAGGATGACCCTGTGTTCTACAGAGCACCTGATAAATCATGAAAGTTTTTTCAAAATTTTGTAAAATATGAATAAAGTAAATGGAAACATACAACATGACTGAATTGTATGCAATATATAACTAATCTATTATTTTATTATAAAGTTCCTTAAAAAAATATAGACCTACACACAACGATACAAATTATAGGAGCACATTTTACGTTTTAATAGAAATAGTGTATGTTTTTAGTATTTGTTTCTGTGTCATGAGAAGTTTATTATATAATCATATTGTGCTGATTATATCAGTCCTTAGTGTGTGCGATATACGAGCTGAGTTATTTGAGTTATTGTTAATTTGTTGAGCCGACCAAATGGGTTGTATGCCGTTAAAGGTGCGTTCGAATGAGATATCAACACCAAACTTTTCACACATGTTGAGGGACGTGCCCTCTATGTTCCTGACAAATTTCAAGTTCCTGCATCCTTCTTACGCGACTTGCGATGTAAATGGAGCATTAGTGCTTAGCTTAGCATTCTTTCAAATTTTTTAAATTGGCGCTGTGACCTCATTTTTTGAGCTATCGGCACACAATTTTTACACACGTGTTCAGGAGGGTGGCCTCTATGAGCATGGTATTTCTGCCATGAAAAAGGAAGCATTTCTGCTTCCTTCTGAAGCTGGCTTGTGGTTGATAGAATAATGTTTGCATAACTCAGCCATTTTTTACACAATCAATACCAATTTGAGCGTTTTGAATCAGACAAGTCCATAGATCATGCTCATACAAACTGTTTGTCATTTGAAGCGATGGTTCTGAAGAAGAAGATTTTTGAAAGTTTTTCGAAATTTTCACTATACAGCAAAATCTATCCTGACGGACATTATGGGTCCCAATGGCAAAAATGTTCAGCATGCAAAATAAGGCATGTACACCAAGTTTCAGAATTTTTTATCAATCGGGGCGGCCATGACGAGCGTTTAAATAAGACCGGAAGTTATAGCGCCCCCTATGGGAATTTCGGCACACAACTTTTTGGAGAACTGCTTACTGGGGATACAAGTGTCGTCGGAAAATTTGCAATTAGGGGCTGAGCTATAGGCGTTACCAATCCGGAATAATAATAATACCTAAACCCTAGAAAAACAATAGGTATCCACAGATACTCTGTGAATACCTAATAAGGGTGATCTCAACACCACCAGCATGCTAGGATAAAAACTGTGCTAGCTTGTTGCTCTCTATACTGAAACCTGTCAATCAAGGTAGATACCTCTTATTGTGTATTTCTTGTGTATTTCTTGAAGAAAATACTTTCATACTATTTCACATGGCATAAAAAGTTAGTTTTTGTTTATTTCCCCATTGACTTCCTACTGCCTTTTACTACTACTACTATATTTTGTTACTTTGTATAGGCATTCTTGTAAATTTACAGAACAGTACAAGGCTAATAAATGCATCATGATTCATGTATTCTATCCTTGATGTGTTCTCAGGTGTTGTGCAGCTGACTGTGCCATGGCCACCCTGTTTAAGGAGCTGCCTTCCTAGACACTCCCTGTAGCCATTACAACCCCCCCCCACACACACCCACACCCACACACACACACACACACATAAACATCCCTCTAAACCACACCCAACGGAGTCAGACCTTCTGCGGCTCCTGGTGTGTGAGTGCGAGAGCGCGCGTGTGGGTTTGCGTGTATGCATGAGATGACGACCTCCCATCTTAACGGCCATGTTGGCGACGGGGAAGGCGGAGGTGGAGGCGGAGGAGGAGGAGAGGATGAGATGAGGGGAGGGTCTCAGCATAGAGAGATGGCAGTGGATTGTCCTGGCGAGCTGGGCAGCCGGACCCTGCCGGTACGACGATCCGCTCAGCTGGAAAGGATAAGGCAACATCAGGTAGTGTAAACAAACAATCCGGTTAACATGCTTTGTGACCCACAGCAGCGCTATTGAATACACTGAAACATTAAACTCTGTTTGGGTTGAGTGAATGGAATTTTTTGCTTGACCCCGCATGTTGAACATGTGTAAACAGCAGTTTGGTTAAACATTCATATGACTAGCGACAAACTTGGCCTGACTTCTCTGCCTTTCTTTGGATCACACATTTTTGTGACGTATGACCAAAGATATCGGGGTGTTTTTAGTGTGTTCATCTGAAAAAAAAAATGATGTTGCTTAGAGTATTGAGGGGGGATGTTGCATAGACGCTTACATGTTAGCGCATGACGAGCACACAATCGTCCCTGTAACGGGTGTGCATGTTTGCACACGCGTGTGTTTTCAGGAAGATCTCCGACGGCGCCGTGAGGAGGAGGGGCGGCAGTTGGATCTGAACACGTCCCTCAGGCTCCGCAAGCTCTCTCAGAACCCCCATGTCGGGATCGACAACCCCACGTTCCTGCAGGACTCGCACACGCCCCAGCAGCCACCGCTGGGAAGCCAGCACGCACAGACGGTGTTGGGTAAGAACCTGGCTCCCAACAGGGTTCTATGCTTTCTCTCATGTATCCCACAACGCGAGAACGATTTGAAAAAGTAGCGCGTTTTACACGTGTTGTCTAAATGGGTGGCAGGTTAGTCTCGTGCGGTGGTTCCTAACTGTTTTTTGGACTATGGCGTACATGATCAGAAATTGAAAGCACACCAACTTAAAGTTGTAGGGCACAATTATGGAAAAAACAGGCAATTGTATGATTCGTGAAATATGTATTGAAATGGCGCAAGGACTCTTTATGTGGTACAATGAAATAAATTATCAAGCAAATCATGATTAGGACTGATTATGATGATTATGTGTTAAATCCCACACAATCTCACGGCACACCTAGGCTTGCCTCAAGTCACACTAGTTGGGTACCACTGTCCTTATGGTTAGAGTCTTTGACTCCCAGCCAAAAGGACCTGGGTTCCAACCTCAATGCCCACAGTCTAACTGAAGCCACCCCGAAGCCACATTCCTAACCCCTACTTGCTCATTAACATGTATCTCAAAAAATTAGGGCTGTCAAGTTCTGGTTGGTGGGTCGATTGGTTGGTCAATATGCACTTATTCGACCAAATTCTCATTAATCGGACAATCGCTGGTGTTCCTTTCTTAAGGAAAAAAGCTTCTTAATCCATTATTTTTGGGGCGGGAGGTACAAATGTAGACTGATGTCTTTAAATTTTGAGTGATAGGCTATATTGTGTTAGAAATAACATTATTTATTAGTACAAATTATATTCAAAGCTCCATAGTTTCTGATTTAATAGTCATGTGGTTTAATAGACTATAAGACAGGAGGTCAAAACACCCCGGTTTTCACAACTTTGAACTCACCCAACTTAAGGAAGACTGCTAGTTGTATCTTACTGAACAACACTGACTCTTCTACAAACGAATGACAAGATGTCACACAAGTTGTAAATGTGTTTTTTTTTTTTTTTCATGTTGTCTGAAATGCTCTGTCAACTTTCGTGTTTAACGCTCGATAGGCTTGAATGTGAACTTATCAGAATTTGCATTTTAGCACCAATCGCAGCACCATCCATTGGGACCCATTATATTAAACACAGAACAAAACCTAAAATCGAATCTTAGTTGCCCGGTGTGGCGCTCTGTGGCTCGTCTGGTGCGACCTGCTTTACATTGAAGCTCTGCCATAACCGAGTCGGACCAAGAGTGGATCTGAAACCCACTGACTTTCTCCAAACAGCACTTACGTGATATTTAGGCCAGCAGGTAGAGCAGGGCTGTATGTAAATTTTTTTTGCACATACCACTGGTGCTACAGAATTTGCGGCACAGGCCACAAAATTGTAGCACGAGTATAAAATGTCTGTTACCATCTCTAAAAACAACCACAAATAGTGCAGTTCATCGCTTAAAACAGGTATGTGACTGGCAAAGGACATGAATCTTGCATACAGCGCATACAAAATCCAAACCTTAAGAACAATTTCTTCTAGACATTTTCATTATTTGCCCATAATGGTAAATTGCAGGGACATAACAACTGTATTCAAAACATCAATATAATAACAATTATTATTTATAACATTGACAACAACACAAAACATTACGGAAGCGTAATGCATTCACTTGAGAAAATAAATTCTGCTCTTGTTTTTCAGAATTAACGACATAATTGTCTGTCTTCGCGGGCCCGTTTGGGGTTTGGTTTAATGTCAAAACACTGGAAAATACCGCTTCATCTTCCCATTATCTAAGTTAGCTATCAACAAATTATAAATCCCGTTGCCTAAGCAACGTCTATAGCTCGCTCTACTTGCTGAGGACATTGTTGTTGAGGAAACGGGGATTGTTCGCTTGGAATTGTGGGATTTGGAGTTGGATGTATGGATTCTATGCAGGCAGGGACAAGGTTTTTAATCACATGATAGACTACAACTTCTAAGTAGAATAGTGATGTGCCATTGATTCACCTCACACACAAACTTTCACTTTACACAAACAAGCGGCTCTGTCTCACATACCCCTGTAACTGTATCGGTCAGGTGCTACTGCGGAAAATGTACTCAACTCGTCGTATGTTGCACTGTACAGCCCTGTAGAGTAGAGTGCACTGTGGCCGATTAAGTTAATCTAGAGATAACATTAATATGTTTTTAATAAAAAAAATCCCCCATTGACCAATCGATTGGTTGTAGAGTTTGGCGAATTTCAGTCAACCAAGATTTTCTTTGGTTGACTACAACCCTACAAAAAATATGTTTGCTTTGGATAAAAGTGTCTGCTAAATGACTTGGTAGGTACTTGGTAGGTACTGGGATTTCTGTGAATGAACACTGCTGGCAGATTTAAGCCATAAAATACACATTTCCTCAAGTAGTTTTGCAGGCGTGGTTGCATGGAAGTTGGGTTGAAGACACAGTGGAAAACAGGGGGCAGTGATAGGAAAGAGAGGGGAAAGCAAAGATGGAGGCAACGTATGGAGAAAGAAAGTAAAATGAGAGTGAGATCAAGAGCGAAAAAAGTATTCAGGAAAGGGCTTTCTGCAGTCAAATTCCTCAGGGAGGAGGAGGGCACTTGATGGCAAGTTAATTAAAACTGTTGGGGATCGCCATGAAACAAATACACACGATGCCTGGCGGAGGTTTAGTCGCAAGCAGTAGGGAACACATTGTTCCTGCTGCTGCCGCCATTGTCTTTTTCCACATTAAAACAAAGTACAAGATTTTCCTTGATTGTCACAGGTCACCTTGTGTTCAGTAATACACAGTGTTGTTATCACACAGAACATACACAGTGTCACAACTCAACCATATAGATGTTTCAGCCTTATCTCTGACTCTTGTATCGATTTCCCGATATGTGTGGCTTAATCTTCACACCCCTATGTCGTACTGAACTTTTTCTTCCCATCGTTTGATCTCTCTTTGCCTACCTCTCTAATTGTCGCTCTCTGTGTTTGTCTCTCTTGTCTATGTGTTTTCCAGAGCTGGAGGAGCTGCTGCTGTCCCTCAAGCAGGTGCAGGGCTGCCTGTCAGACTCACAGAGTCAGAACGATGTGGACCTGGTGCTGTCACTGCTCCATAAGGTAATATCAAGAGGAAGGGTTAGGGTTTGGACAAAAAACAACAAAAACACTCTTGCGATCCACTGCCCAGCTAGTCTCCTAGACCTCCATTCTCCTGGGTCTTTGATAATCGCCGGTCCTCACGCCACCAGGATGTTTGCCACTTGTTTGCCACTCAGAGGTGGGCTTTATTGCTTAAAAGGCTGTTGTTTTGGAAATCCTATTTATTATTATGACACTCATCTCCATGTCCAGGCTGACTTCCAGTCTGCACTCAGGATCCACAATGCTGTGGCCAGCAGCATGCACCGCCCCTCCCCACCATACCCACACACACACCAAGCGCTGCAGCTGGCCATGGAGGTAACACTCACTCACTGCACATGTGTGAATTTTGCTACTCTTGCTATTGCTACTTATTAGAATGGATATTGTTTAGAGCAATAATTTAATCAGAACAAAAGCAGTACAGTCTATGGGGCACCATAAAAACAATCCCAATAATCTTTATAAAGATTCATTCTAAGGAGCTTTAAGTCTTGGACAACATCTGTATTGTACAATAGTTGAAAAGAAGGGCTTCTCTTGGCAGCCCTCCATCCATATAAAATGTATTGTGCTAGAGAACTGTCTTGGCACATAGTTATAGTTGACTGACCACAGGGTCTGTGAATGCCATGGCAGCTAGTCGGTTAGGGTTAGGGTCGGTTACAGTGTTTTATGGGGGTTAAAACAAAGTCCCAACAGTTTCCAAAACAAGTATCCATTGAATATCCATTTAATTATAATAACTATAAAGTGTATAGACATACATAGACAACTAAATACACTTTACAACACAGTTTTTTGTTAGTTTGAATACAGCTTTAGGATAAATCCTTCTTTTAAGTCTTTCTGTGTATTCTGTTACGTGTGTAACAAATACTACGGTTTGTTTCCATTGGTAACAGGTGGAGGGTTTGGTCCAGTCCAGTCAGAATAAAGATGGCTTAGAGCTGCAGAGTCTACTGTCGGGTACTCGTGTGCAGGTAAATACTCACTCACTCACCCACTGACACACACCCGCTCGCTCTCTCACTCACTCACTCACTCACTCACTCACTCACACACACTCTACTAGACACATGCACTCGACCGCTGTGCTGTCCAATGTAAATGCATATTGTGTGCTTGTATGTGCAGGCTCTGCTCCTGGCCCATGACAGCGTGGCAGAGAGGGAAATGCAGCTGGAGCCTGTGTCCCCCCCAGGGGAGACGCTGTCCCAGTGGGGCGGGGAGACGGTGAAGATCGTGCGCATTGAGAAGGCGAGGGACATACCACTGGTAAGACAGTGTGAGGGATGGCTGTTAAACATTCAACACACTTTGAACAGTAGCTCCAAGTACAGGGATGAATATTGAATGAATGGCATGCAACGTCATGATACAATGGCAATACGCAGAGCTGAGGGTTGCTAGGTGGAAAGACTTCTGGAAATGAGTTCTGACACATAACATTTGGGTAAGACTCCAGTAGGTTGGTAGGTCACTTGCTCACACTCACTCATTGGCTGGCTGGATAATTCTATGAATTTGAAGTTAAATACTGTATACAAATATTATAGTAAACTCTTAGCACTGTTTTAACATGAAAAAAAACCCAGATGCAGTAGGTGGCCTGTTACACTGTGATCCGACCACTCGACTGTGTTTTCAGAATGGCCGTGTATGTGTCTCCCCAGGGCGCCACGGTGCGTAACGACATGGACAGCGTGGTGATCAGCCGCGTGGTGCGCGGCGGGGCTGCCGAGCGCAGCGGCCTGCTGTCCGTGGGCGACGAGATCCTGGAGATCAACGGTGTGGAGATCCGGGGAAAGGACGTCAACCAGGTGTTTGATATACTGGTGAGAAGAAGCAATAAGTAGCAGTAGGTGTTACATAGGTTGCCGGGTTGAAGGCTGGGTTATTAACACATAAAGCACATATTCATGTTTAATAATGTTAATGGTTGTTAATTAGGTGAGCGCTGCTTGTAGCACTCACCTAATTAACTATTAATCATTTTGTGAGCTTATCCCGATAAGATGTGAAAGAATAATGTAAATAACACACTTTTCCACGTTTATTAAAACCGCACTACAGCACTCACCGCAATTTCTGCAGGAAATGCATTTTCTAGTTGCATATGTTGCCCTTGAAATGTTGGTGGACAATGGGGGTGGTGGGGCACCCTTCACTACTATGATGTTAACAGAATGCAGAGAAGGAAGGACATGGCGAATCAGTAGCTGACGAAGCAGTATACTAAAATGTCATGCATTTTTTTGACATTCAAGCATGTATCTTCTATATTTATCTTCACATAAGCAAAAGTTCCCAACAACTACACGTATCAAAGAAGCAGTGCGGTCATACTTTGAAGAAAGGAAGGGGAGAGGTTTTGCGGGAGACTGATTGTCATCAAGGAACCGGCGTTCAAGCCTTTGGAACATTCTGAACCATTACATAAAGTCATGCTTGGACAGCGGTCTCATTCGCAGTAAAGGATAGTTTCAGTCGAGACATTTTGAAAGCAACGTGTAAGCCTTTGTTTTGCAGACAAAATTTTGTCAGTAGAAAAATAATTGGTTGACTTCAGGTCTATAGACAGGTCTGGTTTTGAAGATCCAGCCAAGGGTACATTTGAATACTGTCCCTTGTGTATCTCACAGGCGGACATGCACGGAATCCTGACCTTTGTGCTGATTCCCAGCACCGAAGGCAAGCCCCCTCCCATAAAGGAGACAGTGGTGAGTTAAGAACCGTCTCTGAAATGTCCAGAAGTCACCCTTTAAATGTGTGGCCTCATCTATATAACCATCCATCTCATGTCCACATGCCCAGATTCACGTGAAGGCCCATTTTGACTACGACCCCTCAGATGACCCCTACGTACCCTGCAGAGAGCTGGGGCTTTCCTTCCAGAAGGGAGACATCCTGCACATCATCAGTCAGACGGACCCCAACTGGTGGCAGGCATACAGGGATGGTGACGAGGAGAACCAGCCCCTGGCTGGACTGGTACCCGGTACGGCCACAACCATCATGAACAATCAACAATGATGAGGCTTTCCAAATCTGAGTTTATTAGCTGACTTTAAATTGTGCCATCGAAATGGCCATTATTGGAAGGCAATATGGAAATCAATTTCCAATATGGAAATTGTGTTCAAGAGGGAGCAATAGTTGTTTAGACTATTGAGTATTGTTGTTAGCCTGACGTGGAAAGCAAAATTGTACTTTGTTCTGTTGAGCATTCTTTTAGAGCGCTTATTAACAGGCCACTATTAACTGCACAAAGGTGGTAGAGTATGTACCAAATGTGCATCTGTTTCTGTTAGCACCATTTGTCTCAAGCTGTGTTATCTGCGTTCACCAACACAACAATGCAACTATATGGTTTTGCTTTTCTGTTTATGTAGGCAAAAGTTTCCAGCAGCAGAGAGAGGCTATGAAGCAGACGATTGAGGAAGACAAAGAGCCAGAGAAGTCTGGTCAGTTTTAAAGCCATGTCAAACCACTCAACCGATTGGCTGTTTGTTTCTTTTGCAAAAATATCTAATATTATTGTAAATTAAGTAAGTAAGTAATCCATTTTGGGATCTATAGGAAAGCTCTGGTGTGCAAAAAAGAACAAGAGGAAGAGGAAGAAGCTGCTTTACAATGCCCACAAGAATGAAGGTATGTCTGCTGGTTCCTTTTGATGGCATTTCTTGCAACATTTAAACTTCCAACATTTAAAGTTTCCATGTGCAACATTTCAACTAGCTCATAGCTGCAAATAACCCAAACATATCCGTTTGGGTTATAGTGCCGTATTTCCATTAGCAAACGTGTCTTCAAATAACAGCTATTGTGGAAATGTCCAAAATGGCATGGCCTGGTGTCGTCATCATCTACATTACTCGCTGGGGTTTGCTGATTGACCGACTGAATGTTGTTCAGAGGTGCAGTTTCCAGCCTAATATCTAGAGGCAAAACCGGAGGTTAACTTGCAAGATTTAGGCTGACTTCGCAAGGCTAATTGATCTGAATGGTTAAAGCGAACATTGCAGCCCATAGGTAGCTCTCAATACCTTTTATTCTATTGCTTTATATTCCCTCCTTTAATTTCTCTGTGTCTTGCTTTTGTTTTGTCTGTAATAAGGAGATGCAATTTTTGTTACCTTTTTAGATAATGACAATGAAGAAATTCTCACCTATGAGGAAATGGCCCTGTACCATCAACCAGCCAACAGGAAGCGGCCAATTGCACTGATTGGTCCACTGAGCTGTGGCCAGGCAGAGCTTAAGCAGAGACTGGTCAACAGCCAACCGGAGCGCTTCGCTGGGGCCGTCCCTCGTAAGAAAAACAACCAGATGCTTTACAAGCTTTAACTGTCAAGACTTATGTCAAAAATAAATTGCCATGTTGTTCTGTGTGTTCCAGACACTACAAGGAGTCGTCGTGATGGAGAGTTGGGTGCGAGAGACTACCATTTTGTGTCTCGCCAGGCATTTGAAGGGGAATTAGCCGCCGGTAAGGGCAATATGCAGTTTACATTTTTATGTATTTCACTCTGATTGGTCGAAGTCATTGGAAGTGATCTTTGTCAAAAACTTCTCAGTACCATTTTCAATGTTAATTTTGTTACAAACTAACCACAGGGTAAGAGTCCGCAACAGTATACTAGTCCTGTTTGACGTGAGGAGAGAGAGATGGACAGGAAACAAAAAGCGTTGGGGAAGCGTATGATGGTAAGCGCTACTCACCAGGGCTCGCGTGTTCCAGTTCTCTCACAGTTGACCTGGGCCAGC
>JAOPJO010000124.1:57952-68742 GCA_027123675.1 Molva macrophthalma | reverse complement strand
CACACACACACACACACACACACACACACACACACACACACACACACACACACACACACACACACACACAATCCCATTTACATCATGAGACCAAACCATGCTCACATCCTTGCCGTGAGTTGGGTTTATACGGAAATGCACTCGGCCATTGCAAGCACCCTGCTACAAGCACCCTGCTAAGTGCTACGGAGGACCAACCCCAGACTCTCTTATGTTAGAAAATAGCCGAGGGTGACGCCGCTCCTTTAATTATCTTTTGACACAGCCCCACAGAGAACGGAAGATGGTGTTTCTAATTCTGACCGTTTGAAAGGAATATGATTTGATGCAGTGTTACTTCAAACTAGGTTTTTGAGGATGAAGGGCAATGTTCATAGCTGTACTTGACCAAATTCTGGAATTCCCCCTGGATCTGTGACATACTAGGACAATTTTTTCAAATGATCCTCATCTCCACTGAGGAGTGGCCTTATCTTTAACTGTGCATCTCTGAAATAACTGCTTTCACGTAATCACACAAATATTGATTTGATAAAAAGTAAATGCCTTTAGTGTTACTTCACTTACTGTTACTTCACCTTTCTATTTTAGATTCATAGACAGCTTTCTAAGTCGCAAGTAATCTGTGTAAAATCAAATTACTTTTAAAACAATTTTAGTAATTACAACTGCCACCTGGATTTATTCCACATTGGTTGATTTGTCTTGTCCATAAAAGGCCCTGTAGTGCACAGGAAATGTGAAAATCTTAACTGACCACTTTGGTCACAGTACCTTTTTTGTTTTTGTCTGTTATGTGGCATGAAAGCAGATGCTGCTTAATCTGTGAATACACAAGTATTGGCTGGCATGCTGCTGGCATGCTTGTCAAACCCCTTAATGCTACTCACATAAAGCCTGAATACACATCTGTGCCTATTATCATTCTCTTACACCACAAAGTCTTTTTTCTCAATTCACAGACCACACAGTTATCTTGCCTGGACTGACTGCCTGACATACTTGTGTCCACGCACAACTCGGTCCAGAACCCAGGATACAGCACTTGGCATCTATTTATA
The DNA here is from genome assembly GCA_027123675.1 of Molva macrophthalma. NCBI lineage: Eukaryota > Metazoa > Chordata > Actinopteri > Gadiformes > Lotidae > Molva > Molva macrophthalma. The sequence continues at coordinate 67,681 of JAOPJO010000124.1, read as the reverse complement.
ACCCAAGGACCTAGCGAATTGATCTTATGTTTCTGCCTCTAGCAGTCGGCTTGACTTATTTTGCAATATTCCTCTTAATTGCCTTCATTCGTATCATGCCCTGAACCCCTCTCTACGAAACACGTATGTTTAGCCTGGGTGGGAAGTAGTAGTTTTTAGATGTGTTTGATCATTATTATATTTTGGGAGTTTGTATGCATGTGTAATAGTGTGCAAGTTGTCTGGGTTTGTCCTGTGGAAAGGTGAGCATGTGCGCGCGTGTCTCCCTGTCTGTCTCTGTTGAAGTATTACCTGAAGTAGATCTGACACCTTATCACTGTTGTCATCACTGTGTAGAGCATTTATATATATATATATATTTGTAATAATGAAAATAGATTTATGAAGTTCTGTTATGCACGGATTGCGGGCTCCGTCTCACTGGCTGCTTTGTGGTCCAGATGGCAAGGGGAGGTTGGGCTAAGTGGAGTTTAGCTGTATTGAATGTAAAGTAGATTATTCAAATCACTTCGTGTTTATTGGACATCACTTACTTTTTTCTATGAATATTCACAAAATAAATAGATGATCGCTAGTAAAGCTGGTTTCATTGCATTAACTTATTGGAAATTGGGTAATGTGTGTCTTGTGGCTGTTGTCTTTTCGATGTAGATGATATAATTACAAATTATTGATTTTAAAATAAACAGGTATGACTTTAAAAATAAGGTGCATGTAAAGAGTGCATAGGTATTGGATACAGCCCACGTATACCACATACCTCCAACCAGAGAATCTACTGTGATGAAGCATGCCGTTTCAAACAGACATATTCCGGAAGAAACCCGCAAGTGAAGACGAGAATGGGATACATGCTCGCCAGTCGACTGGGTCACAGGACATGGGAGCTATTGAAAAATAATATACATTTTCCATTCAAATATTCATATTAAATAGAAAAAGCACAAATTAAATAAAAATAGCTGTGTCCTATTTGTCCAGTGTAGTATTAATGTATGTTAATGATTGGGAGTCACTGAAAAAAACTGCAATTACTTTCTAGTCAAATATATTAAGGACACATTAGCAATCAAAATAGGTGTGCTACATGAGACCTATTTAGTTAAAAAAAATGGTATCATCGTTTTCTCTAATATGAGCAAGTCAGCGCGAAGGTAATGTAAACTAGGACCGCAAGCAGTCACACAAGGTATTCACAGCCCATGCAGCGCCGACCCCAGCCACTGACCTTTTCCAAGCGATTCACGGAGGCACGTCATTACTCCTAGAGGCAAATATGCCTCCGACATGAGACGGTCTTTTTTAATCAGCGCTGGGGTTTTTTTTACTCCCAAAAACACACACGCACACTCAGACATAGAGACACAGACACACAGGTTTGATAGTAGATGCCGTTTATGTGTGATTTTGTGCCACCTGCTGGCGAGGTGGTGCATTACGCTTAAGCGCAATTAGTGATTGAAACTGTGACGTCAGGGAATGAGATATCAATACAAAACTTTTACACATGTTGAGGGAGGTGTCCTATGTGCATGGCAAGTTTCAAGTTCCTGCCTCCTTCTGACGGAGACTTGCGATGGAATTGGAGCATTAGCGCTTAGCTTAATTTCATTTATTCACATTTACACTGACATAATTTTTGGAGATATCGACCCAAAATTGTAAACACTTCCTAAGGGGGGTGGCCTCTATGTCCCCAAGTAGTTTCCAGTCCCTGAAACTAGTCTGCCATTTTTTACACAATCAAAATCCCTTCTTTTTTTCTTTTTTTTTTTAAATCAGACAACTCCATAGATCATGTGTACGCAATTTTGGGTCATAATGACTTTTGGTTGATTTTGGCAAGTTTTTACGAAAATGTCACTGTACAGAAAGAAAAACCGAGACCAACATTATGGGTCCAAGAGGCAAAAATGTTCAGCATGCAAAATAAGGCATGAACACCAAGTTTCAGAATTTTAAATCCATCAGGGCGGACGTGCTGATCGTTTAACTTTGACCGCGAATTATAGCGCCCCCTATGCGAATTTCGGCACCAAACTTTTTGGAGACCTGCTCTTCCGGGATACAAATATGGTGGAGAAATTGAAACACTTTTTAACATTCCACCACTGAGATATGGGCGCTCCAAAATAAAATAAGAATCCTGATAACAATAGGTATCCACAGTTACTTTGAATACCTAATAAGAAGAATCCTGACTCAAACCCTGACTCAAATGTCACTCAAACTGTAATTTATTGACGGTCCCTAAGTGAAACCCCTGGGTTAAGAGTGAGTGCTTGGAGGTGACCTAACCGTCCTCTACTGCCAACACTGGGGGAAACAGAGGTAAAAGAAGCTGCTGGATCAGGACTCGATGTCAGTTGAATATCGGTCAAATATCCAACTTCACAACGGTGCCAAACCGCTCAGAAATATGTGACGTCTGAGATCTCATGTTATTAAAAGGCATATTATGTAAGATTTCAGCATTAACATATCTAAAAACGACTAGAGCTATGTTATATATTTTATACTACCATTATCCCAAATGTTTCCAACCATTTCTAAACGCCAAGAAATCTGTACTTTTATACATGCCAACAGGCCGGGCAATTTTGTCAAGTGTTAACAGCATCATCGGCCCTTTAGCATCCATCAACGTAGCTGAGGTGAACTCTTGCGAAATTGTCTCTTGAGACATAAATATGTCTCTTGAGACACATGTTACTCGTTCTAAAGAATAAAAACATGAGGATTTTACAATATGACTAACGGCATTGTGCTATCATATCATACTGTTACACTATCGACGTTGAGGATAGGCAAAATAATATACTGCATGTGGAGCCAGCACCGGGAAACACATTGAGGAAGGAAGTCGGCGAACTAGATAGCTATCCACTTTATCAGCTCTGTTGTTTTTCATTCTATTGTTTTAATTTTGTGATGGATCACGATTATTCAGTCCAGTTTGCTGCGGCTTCTGTTGCAGAAGCTGTCCATATAAAGCGCAAACATACGGGTGAATCAAACGATCCAAGAAGATTCACTGACGAGAGATACGATTGTAAATATTGGTGCGGCATTCCCAAGATGGAGAGCTTCGCAACGAGCTAGGACTATAGAGACCCCAATCTCGCATGTGTTCTACTAGACAGGTAAGTACCCATTTGGCTCACGTTATAGGAATAATAGCACTAACAACAGTAATCATAGCATGTGTGGCCGGGCCAAGGCCCAACTTTGATTTAGTTTAACTCAGTTTAGTACTTAAAACCAGCCAAAGGCCCACATATCCGATACAATGATACCTGTGTGACAGTAATTGGACAGAGACAAGGATTTCAATTCCAGGATTACAGTATTTATTAATCAAACACACGAGTGTGAAGCACAGGTAAGGAACTCCCCACACCTCTCACCGTGCAGGCGGCAACGCTCCTGCACTCTTACTGTACAGAAATAAGAACAAGCATTATAGAGCCAAGACCACTTTTTTTGTTTTAAACATGGTAATTAGGGGGCCAAGCACAAAGTGCGAGGCAACCTATTGTATTTGTTAGTGTTTTTTTTAACATCATGGCCGCCAGAGGCTAAAAAATGGTCCATTCACATTTAACGCCAAAAGTCGGGGTTAGCTTAAGCCAATCATCATCAAACCTGTTGTAGTTAAAGGCACATGGGTGAAGATGAATTGCTCTGATGTTTATCCAGATCGGACGATAGGGGGTGCTATAGAAATCAACTGAAAATGCATGATATTTGATACATATTGCATGTGATATTTTCGGACCCCTTTCACCTACGGTCATGACATTTTATAGACATTTGTCTCTCCTCACGATGAACAAATGTTCCTAAGGAACATTTAACAAACATGTAACAAAATGGTGGCCGGACGGCCAAATTAGCCCAATCAATGTTAGGTGCCTAAAGGCAGAGTTAACTTAGGGCAATCATCACCAAACTTGGTGTACTTAAAGAACCATAGGTCAAGATTAACCAGGCTAAAGTTCATCCCAAAAGGACCATAGGGGGCGCTACAGCGATCAATTGAAAACTTTAAAGATGCATAACTCCACAGCCTTTTGACGTACGGTCATGAACGTTTTTTCGCACATCACCAGACCCAAGCTTAGGCTATTCCAGCTTTGTCAACCTTATGCAAATAAAAAAGGTCTTAATGGTCTGTGTCAGGCTTTAATTTGTCTTTTATGATCTGTCAACATAGTAATCGATGCCATTTTATCACGGTTACTGAAATAAGTGGAACGCCACCTGCGTTCCACTCTGCTGCGAACGCAGGTGGTGTTCTTTTGACGTTTGAGTGCCTTTTCCGAGGCACTCAGACATCACCGCCACGATGTGTTGAGCTCTGTCTGGGCAGCGGTTGACTGCGGCGTCCGAGAGAAAGTTGAGCTTTTCGGACTCTTACAGTATAAACGCCACGGTGTGTGTGGATGGTGAAGCTCCTGAGCAGCAATGCATTTAATGTGAGTGACGGTTAGTCTTCCTGGACACCTATAATATATATCGCTACGGTGTGTGTCGCCTTTCATATACGACATTGCTTATTATAACACTTATACACAATGACGGAACTAAAAATGTATCACAAATATGCCGTGGGCCGTAACCATGAGGATAACACGTCCGCCTCCTTCTTAGAACTCTCAACCCAAAACGCATTTTTTTTAATCTCAGTGTTCGAATACCAGCTGAAACTGTGGGTTCAATGGCTTGTTAAGGTCAACAAAAGATAAAACAATAGTTCTGCACTGTATTAAGTTGTGATTTCTAATAACATAATTTCAAATTGGACATCATTTCCAACATTTACTTTGGCAAGTTATCCGTGATATAAGCTGGATGATGCACTGGGAGCAAGTGAGTTATGGAAAATAACCGCACTTCAGGGGGGTAGACGTCGCATCCCCCTGTCGTGCGGTTATTTTCTCATAACTCCAAGTGCATTATTCCTTACCTAGACTACATCAATGTATGGACAATTTAGTGGAGTAGTAGAAAGCAAAACGTATGTATGAGTAAACAATCTCCCACCCTACATAACCAACAAAGAACAATATCAAAAGTGAACATCAGCTTGATAATGTCGTAGACTATAAAGTTATTGTGAAACGGGGAACAATAATTTGGTAGCGCCTCTGCTGGTCCCTTTAGACAACACTATTTGGGAAGGAGCCCACTGGCTATTTCCACATATTAGGCATGTTGCGCAGCTAAGTGCTGTATCACACACTTTTTGGATGAAAGATATTTCATTTGTAAATGAAAAGAACATTAAAAAAAAAAAATTGGGGACTTATTTCAGAAACATTGATAAAGTGGCATAGATTACTATGTTGACAATCATATAAGAAAAATTATGAGAAAAGTGGTTTTGGGTTCACTGGCTCTTTAAACGATCTTAGATTTCCTGGGGGAAATAGGCTTGCAGAGTTATTAGCCTAACAAAAACAAGACAGAACTAAAGGCTAAAAATAAAGCAAAGCAAAACAGCAGTGGCACTCAGTGTCTTAAAGAAAACAGATCAATCAAATGAACACGCTGCCAAACAAATACATAATATAAATTAACATAACCGCTGTTTACCTCTTGCCTCTCCTGCCTGAACCCAAAACCTATGCAGAAGATGCTCATAGGGTCGCTATGGAGCGGGACCTAAAGCATAACGTGAGTGAACAGAGGGTAAAACATACAGCAGCTAAACTACAACTTTAAGACAAAATATACACCTACCAGGGCAAACCAGCACAACCTGTCGCACAAGGGGCCAGAGGGAAAAGCAACCTACCGAGGGCTCATCTGTGCAGATTATATATAAAATGGCCAAATAGAGCACAACAGTTTGGTTCCGAAGTGAAAATCCCATTCTGCATAGAGATTTTGATTATTAGCCATAATGTCGTAACCATCCAAGGTATACTTACCACGAGCCAAGAGATTGTGAAACGATGGTATATGCTCCTGTAGAAGCCACAAGTTAAAGAAAAGTTTTAAGAAAAACATGTTTAATCGGGCTGTCATTTAAAAGCACTACACTACCCAAAAGCACTACACTATCTGCAATCACCGCCCGATGTACATAGTCTTGTACCTTTGCCTTTTTTTCCGTTTTCCAATTTTTTTGCTCCGAATCAAATGTTTTATGGTCACGACTAATTTGTGGGATAATTGGCTTGGTTCCAGGCATAAAACTCTTTACATAATGATTTTCTGAAAAGTGAATGGAGAAAATGAATGGGAAATTTACTTCCGGAACCAGAGCCGTTCCAAAAGGGGGCGGTCACTGTTGCGCTCTATGACTTCCAATGCAGGATGGTTATACACAATTAGCATGCCAGCCTGTTGCACCAGCTGTGGGTAATTTCAAACGTAGCTTTCCAAAGCAGTAATAACTGTCACAGTACGTACCTTATTTAGTGATATGACATTTTAATATCGATCTAGCTTACCAAGATGTGCTTACCAACGATATAGCGTTATAACAACGTTCTGAAAAACGCTGAAAAAGTTATTTTTAGTATGATATTTTTGACCACGGATAACTGCGCTGGGCTTCCCCACGACTTAGTTCTCCATATAAAGTTATCTACAGCTGTTTGCGTAATCGGTTCATCTAAACTGAGACGGTTAACGCTACTTTGACTAACGTTAGTTGCGGCTATTTCATTACAATGAAATAACCGTATGTGATTAAACGTAACGTGAATAAAACGTTCATACATTACCTCGTCCGTGAACATGATTGCTGCTGAGTCGCGTCAGACCGATTTTCACCGGAGATGGTGAAGACAACAACTCCTATGAGCCCACGCTACTACATGACGTCATCAAACTACGACTTTTGTTATTGTTTTGATTGAGAGCCCCCTAGCGGGAGAAAATTACTTATCTACCTTTAATGTGTTGTATGGCCTTTCCATATATTTTAAAAACATTACTTTTAACGTTGTCCATTTGGTTGTGTTAAGGCGTATTTTCCCAGACGGTTTAGGCCCTGATGGCCTTCCAAAGTTTACCCAACCTTTAATAGTAATAGTAATGCTCTGAGCCAGGTAATGCTGTGTCTTGAGAGTACATTGTCCCTAAACCAATCACAGTGCAGGATCACTGGCCAATCACAGACTAACCAAGTTATGACATGACATCTTATTTATTTGTTTGTTAATCGTAATTTTTAACAATCGGTAATTTAAAAAGTTACAAAAATGAATTTCGACATTTATAATTGTGATTGCAGTATTTTTTACTTTCCGCTAGGAGGTGCGACAGTAGCTGAATGATGAACCATGGTTTACGCTCTCTGGAACATCAATGCACTAGACGGCCACTAAAAACACATCTCACATTACTGAATATATTTATATATTGTACAGTGGATGCCATGCTGTCAGAATAGGCATCTACAGCATGATGCAGTAGATGTATATTCTTAGTCGATCACAGTGCAGGATCACTTTTTATTTAAAAGGTGCGGTTGTACAGTTACTGTCGAACATCGGCCCGTGATTGGATGTATTATCTGAGAGGCGGGACCGATAGCCATCTGCTCTGCATTGGCCCTCACCCATGTCTGTCAAACCCAACCTCGCTTAGTGTCCCTCTTCCTCGTGCAGTACTGACTATAGAATGATACTCTACACAAAGGATATATTAATAGGAAAATAATGTGTAAACCCCGCAAACATGTTTTAATTAGGTTTAATATCAGTTAATCCTAGCGTTTTTATTTATCTTTCTTTTTGTTTCACAGCGGTATGGTCGCTTTACGGTTTGAATCGGATCTCCTTGGCAACACACAACTGTCCTGCGAAGTTTGGATCAACTGTTACTTTCACCTCAGTTATTTTATGTTTCACAAGTAGCCAAAAGGCTCTTTTGCGGATATAATTTCTTGTAGTATCTTGGATTGTTTTTGGTTATACGCTTTTCCAGAATCAGATTTCTAAGACAATGGTTCGGGAGTCGGAACGGCTTTAGACAATAGTGTGTGAGCTCAAGCAGTGAGGACCGATGCCTTGTGGAGGCATTGTTCTGTTCGCGGTGGAGCGTGCACGGATACTGGGCCGTGGTGCGAGCCGGGAAGACTAATTTTCGGTCAGCGATCGCAAGACCATCAACATGGATTTGACTTTATCAGAGTTGTTGGTCAATTTCATGGAGTCGCCATTGGTGGTATGGGTGAGTGGTTTCTCACTCTCTCACTCACTCACTCACATACATGTCAGGTCAATGACATTATTTCTGATGGGATCTAGGTCAGTCCAGCTTAACTGTATCTGTAAACACATTGGCTTGCCCTTTATCGGTGTATTCCTGTTATACTTTATCCAATTATATTTGCCTTCAATACAGCTAAAATATCTTTTCAACATGGGACTGTGTTTTACATATCCTGTACGACTATATATGTACTGCTACTTCTGGCTGGTCAATCATAAGTAAGTCAGTTCAGTTGATATGTAAACTTTTGTCCTTTACTTTTCTTCTTTGGGGAAAATGCTATTTGCAGCATACGTGTTTAGAGGTATACAATTTAAGACAGTTGATGTTGTGCCACAACGTCTCAGTTCAAAATAGTAGGAGGTTACTAGTTAGGTTCTCAGACCTATAGTTCATAACTTCCTCATATGTTTGGCTATTAATTATTAAGTGTTGACACAGATGGTCTGATCTTGGTATCTCATGATGATAAGCAAGATACTGTTACCTTAAATCTGAATCCATGTTGTTTTATTTTTTCACACATTTTTAGGCTTTGGTTTAATTTGTAGTGCTACAGGTTTTTTTCCCCAAAGTCGTCAAGTCCATCAGCACAGGTCATTTAACTTGATGTAGGCCTACTTCCTGCTTTCCCGTGACCTCATATCCTGTTAGGCTAGCTAACCGGCCAGACAGCCAGCCATCCATCCATCCACATTTTCCTGGCTTTGTTATGTTTTGCACAGCAATTATCATGCACACAGCCGCACATTAAAAAGGGTCAGAGGGAAAAATTTCCCCTGACGTGTAAGTGAAAGTTTTCCATGTTCCTTTTCTTTCTTTTTTTTTCTTAGTTTGATTTTGACATTAATAACATATAAACTCCTTTCTATCCGTCACTTACATTTTAGGAAATTGGCAACAACAAAGCTACATTGCAGACAGTATAAGTAAAAGTGGTGAAATAGTTGGTGCAGTGTAGTGGCTAGACTGGACCTTTTACCCATTATGAACCACTCAACAGTGCAATATAAATATGGCAAATGCAGCATGTATTACAATATTCTATTTTCTTGCAAATGATCATCCAATAATGAAGGGATATTTATGTTGATTGTTGTAACACTAATGCTATTCCTCACTTTCTCTCTCTCTCTCTCTCTCTCTCTCTCTCTCTCTCTCTCTCTATCTCTATCTCTGGTTGCTAGATTCAGACGTTGGGTCCGTTGGGTTCCCCAGACGGGGTGAGCTCGGAGGAGCGGGTCAACTTGTTCATGGAGTTGGTGGACGGTGTCTTTCTACACAAGATCATTACCCAGATGTAGGTAGTGGTACACAGATGCAGTGAGAAGAGAGAAGGGAGAGAGAGCTTGTGCTTTTGTGTGCAGGTGCATTGAAGAGTACAGACGGTATGAAAGGGTTGAGTGAGTAAATGTGTTTCCTGTGTGCGTGTGTGTGTGTGTGTGTGTGTGTGTGTGTGTGTGTGTGTGTGTGTGTGTGTGTGTGTGTGTGTGTGTG
>JAOPJO010000124.1:0-24425 GCA_027123675.1 Molva macrophthalma | reverse complement strand
TGTGTGTGTGTGTGTGTGTGTGTGTGTGTGTGTGTGTGTGTGTGTGTGTGTGTGTGTGTGTGTGTGTGTGGTGTATAATTGCCTTCCATCAATGTTCTCAATCTGCTGCCATGGAGAAAAGATACTATGTAATGCATTTGCTCTCTGCTGTATACAGTCCGTACGGGACCTCTGAGAGCTGCTTACGCCACTGTGTTGCTGTGTAGGTCCTCTGCTGCTGTATATCTTCTCTGATGGACGACACGGAACATAGTATCCTCTGTTATATGTTAAGTACTCTGAAGCGCTAACCCTTTACGCCAAATTTATAGTTGCGGTGCGGGAACCAAAAATGACGCACGGTTCATACGGCGATTTGTCACATGTCGCGCACTTCTGACATTTTTAAGCCCCGTGAACAGAGTGCGGGAAGTGCGCATGTGTGGCATCATTTCAGCAAAACAGTCAATATAAATGCCAAGGCCGTGCATGCAGTGCTGGCGCACTTAGCAAATGGCGCATCAAGACTATAAATTATGCTTCAGAGCCATGTCTGGCATCCGACACCCTAAATGCATTGCATTGTCACACCTGCCTTAAACCTACATCTTCAGTAACCACTTTCAGAGTTATCCCTTCCATGCCCAATAGTCAAAGGTATACACCGTGCAGGAGAAGCTTCCTCCAAACAGTTTTGTTTAATTTCACTTTGCAAAAACCTGAAAACAGAGGTTATCTTTCTGTTTAATAAGTTGAGCGGTGGTTGCCATGACAACATGGTATTAGGAGGATCATGTGGTGAATGCTTCCTTTTATTTCTGTCAAGGACCTACGTGTTGTTCCCTCTATGCAGAGATGTCTCCCTGGCCGCTGTTTTTGTGCATGTCCGTGATCGGAGCTTCCGATTTTGTAATGGGTTCTGTGTGTCTTCTTTGATACTTCTTTGGTTTCTCTCCTCACTCTCCTTCTGTCTGCTTTACCTAATAATAACATGCCTTCATTCATCCAACCTGCAATACTTCCATCCCGCCATAAGCTGTGCACTTCAGTCCTGCTTGGATGCAGAAAGCCCATACGTCCTGTATCCAACTGTTTATAGCTGTCTTTGTCCCTGCCTGCCTTACTCTGGTCCTCTGACCATAACATCATTGTTAACTGTTTAAGTGCTGACTTACACTTTCCTATAGATTTTCCACACACACATGCAAACTGTTTTGTTTTTTTGTTGCTACGGATCTAAGCTCCTCCCCGTACAGTGCTGTGCTTTTTCTGTTTGGGCCTAAAAGTGTCTGTGGAGTAGGATGATAAGACATCCCTACATCTGAATCACATTGTGTTTGTCTACAGGTTTGAGTGACAGGGGCCGTGGCTTGTACCGTAATAGTACACCAGGGGGCAGCAATGAGAATGTAACTGGAGAAGTGGGTCATGGACAAGGTCAGTATTTTATATTTGTTGTTCGTTTTAATGTTGGTAACATGAGTCGCAAACTTGACAGTTTATTAAATATGTGTGGTGAAAATTGTGAATTTTTCTGAATACTGTATTTCTCTGATAGTATTGATAGCTGCCTAGCTAACGTCTAACGATAGTGATACCTTTGGCCTGGATACGTAGCCTTCCATTGTTAAAAATAACGACAAATAAATATGAGCAGAAGACAAAAGTTTAGTCAGCTGATTGTTTGGATTGAATCTTCTCAGGGCAGCAAGCTCTCAGTTCCTCTCCCAGCCACCAGGCCTCGTCCCTGGGCCTGGTGGGTAACTCTAGCTCCAGGCTGGCACAAGGAGCTGGGTGCAGGCCCAGAGGTAAGGCGACACTGCTTGTATTGTTTTCTCTATTGTAGAGAGTTGCATTTATTATGGAGGAAGAATTGTGCCATGAAAAGAATGAATGAAAGTCTAATAATTGACCCATTTAAAGACATAAAACATAATGCATTCAACTATTATGAAAGGTGCTTTTTTATGGAGCGTTAAAGCCTTGTGGCCACCTTGTGGCCATATCGGTTAGGTGGATGGGGAAACCTAGAATCTTTGTGGAAACCAACAAAACAAGAAAACTCAATGAAGAAGAAATGCATTTTAAATGCTACCGGAGTGAAGCGAAAGCGGACATAAAAATAATGCATTGAGTTGTCCAAAAATTACACAAGGTTTCCCCACCCAACTCACCAATATGGCCACAAGGTGGCCACAAGGTGAATAAAGTCTATTGAATACACTTCAGGTTCTTCATATTTTTCCACCATGCTCAAGCACAGTTGCATTGATGTTGAACCAGTGTTGAACTCATTCAAAGTCATACGCAGAAACGAATGATTAGATCTATTGCTCCCCCCCTTTCAAACATAGGCTATACAATCACTTACTAACCCTAAGCCCAAATACCAAAAATACAATTAATCTATCGCCGCCGCCCTTCTACAACTAGATTTCCAAAACCGTTGACAATATTTTGAAAGCCTGTTTTATGTCTGAAATATAGGGCGTTCATCATGACCGCTGCTCAGGGTTCAAAGGTCAATAAATCAGATAAAGCAGCTGCAGTCAACCTGATTGAAGTTTATAATGAAAACCAGAAGATCTGGGAAAATAAATTCACACAGTGTTAAAAGTATCCCAACATTTCCCAGACACACCTCTTTGATGATATGTGAGATCAACCTATTCCAATAATATTAATGTACTACTACACTGATGTGAAATCACATCAGTATACTCATATGATGAAATGAATCAGAATGGGGGCCTCAGGTATAGCAATTCTCAGCTTTGAAATACCTATACTACTTTATCTCTTTTGAAAGCATTTTTAAAAGGCTCTTTAAAAGCAGTTTAATAATATAATAATTTAATAATTTAATTAATAATAATAACGTTTTTTTAAATCCAACTATAAATGTACTATTTTAAGTGTCTATTTAATACTTTTTTCCCTCATTGGTTTAATTGAATGCTCCATAAAAAAGCATCTTTGATAATTGTGTAATGCATGCTTTATTATAACAGTATTTTAATTGGGTAGATTATTAAACATTCATTAAGCTTTTCCGTGACACTATTCGTTCTCCATAATTATTACAACATTTAAATTTTTGTAGTTTCGTGTTATGTTCAAGAACCAAACACTAAAAGCAAATGCTGAAATCCAATTGCCCCATCTTTGGTCTCAATTTATATAATGGGTGGTTAAGATAATGTGGTTAAGATTGGTTTATTCTGATCGGTTGCAGTTAGTGACAGACACTTACAGGAGCAGCATTTCCTTTAAATGTGTGTCCCCGGTTAAAAGCATTTGATTTATGTCGATTATTCTTTAACTACCACGTGGAATTATTATTATTTTCCAGGTTTGGTTTTCAATGAAGACTTGCATCTCAATTCCCCAGACTCCATTTTGGGTCACCGTGGCAACCTGAATGGTCGTCCAGGATCGAGTGACCTGAGCCACAACACCTCCGGCTCCAACTCCCCAGTCAACTTTAGGGGTACACACACACACACACACACTCACACACACACTCACTCACTCACTCACTCACTCACTCACTCACTCACTCACTCACTCACTCACACGTATGTGTAATGGTATTCATTGTGATTTCCCTTTTTCACTGAACTTTATACATAACCTTTAAAAGTCGAAGAATAAAACAATAGCCCCCGATCACTACAAATCAATAATCTCTCTCTCTCTGGACAGAGACCTCAGACCGCCAGGGTCGCTCTGCCAGCCTCTCTAGCGACGACGTCATGGCTCTCAGCAAATCACAGCCCTCCCTGTCGCGTAGCTCCACCCTTCCTTATGACCACACCCCTCAGAGAGCTCAACCACAGCGCGGGACCCCCGGGGTCCGGCCAAAGCCTCCCCGCTCTTCCTCTCCAGGAAGTGAGATGGTGTCCCTGGAGCAGTTTCTTCAAGAGAGCAACATACAGTCCCCACCGATGGTAACTTAACGTTATGTCGCCGTAAAACTGACATACTCTTGATTTGTCACAGACCAACTATGCCTAAGTCTAATTTTGCTTATTATCCTAAAATCTTATTTTCCCTTAGTCATCCATTCAGGCTGATTATTACCATGGTTACCAATTAATTTCAGTGTACTATTGGTGGATTAGAACCTCTTAGTTGTCAGAAAACAAATGCTGTTTTTACTATAGGCTCAGGCATTATTACCTTTGGCTATAGACAACCCATCATTTATTGTTTTGCAAAATCTTTGATTTTGAACTAGAAAATACAGTTGGTTTGATCCGTTGACTGTTGTCAAGTAATGAATGACAATTCCAATATGCATTCACTCTATATGCAAATCAACATATATGCAAAACAATCCTAAGAAAACTACTGAACGCTAGAATGAGCTGATGTGTGGCCAATATAACAAAACTACTGAACGCTAGAATTAATTGATGTGTGACCAATATTGAACAAAGATATATCTTTTTTTTAATCTTCATTTCCATTTACAACAGGTCTCCACAGGCAGCAAGGAAGATTTGATGAACGACTATTTCACCAGAAGTCCCGCCCCCTCGGCTCCAGCTGACCGGGAACAAGCCACTCCCACCAACTATGTCACACCCACCGTCCAGCCAGCCAATCAGAGGCCAGGCCAGACCGTTAAGCCTTTTCCCCGCCTCCCTGTAGGCCAAACACCCACGTCGGGCCAGAGAGGCAGCCAATCACTGAGCAGGGCCTACAGCCTGGCGTCAGCGGATTTGCTACGTTCCAACGGACCGGATGTCTACCGTGCAAACGAGGGCTCCCCTGGCCAACCAGAGGTTGTGCTCAGGAGACAAGGGGGACTGATCAATGGCAGCGAACGCCCTCTTTCTGCACGAGTCGCCGGCTCAGGCAGTGTACCCGGAGAGGGCGGGTATCTGACAACTCCTATCCACCATTCATCCTCTCTCAATTTGCAAACGGATAGGTACGCAGAGAAAGAAAGGGAGTGGGAGAGGGAGAGAGAAAAGGAGAGGGAGAGAGAGAGGGAAAGGGAAAGAGCGCCAGCCTCCATCACCCGCAATGGCCCCGCTCCCTCTACCACTTCACCCTCCTATCACCATCGAGGAGAGGTTGCCATGGTGTCGCCGGTGAGGGCGGTCCAAGCACAACGCTTGGATGACACGCCCGAGCCGAGGGAGGGGCTGAGGGAAGGCCGGCCCGCCGACTCCTCCCACACCGACAAAGGAGGTGAGCGAGCACGGTGTGCTTCTGCCGAACGTCCCAAGAGCAAACCCGCCTCCCCGGACCCCAACAATGACCCCCAGACCGTTTGGTATGAGTACGGCTGTGTCTGAACCCTGGAATAAACTGGTATTGTGTGCTCATTATCTTGACTTCTTGTCTTGAACTGAAATGGCCCTTGAAATATCTAGAAGGATACACTCATGCGTTGGGGGGGCAGGATATGTGCTGGAACTCACGGGAACACCCTGCTACAACCCTACTGTCTGGGCTCTGTCCAGGCTCCTTAAACAATACCTACCCCCCGCATACAGAAAACAAAACGATGGACTTGGACATTGTCACTGAACCGAACTCACAAACTTAATTGTATCCAATTAGTTCATCAAAATGCATTATTAAATAATATATCTGGAAGCATTCAACATCATCGGGATTATAGGAGTAAAAACTACTTTTTTTGAGGTGATAAGTTCAGCTATTGATGAACCTGGAGGGGTAACAATGATTTTTATTGGCACTTACTTTAGACCCTCTGACCCTCCGTATCTCGCTCATTCCACCTGGCACAGCAAGCAGAAGAGGCTGGGCCGGCCCTCTTCTTTCCAGAGCCGAGACATTACAGTATATATATATTTATGCTGTTGGTTTTTCCATTGACGGCTCTATGGCTCGGCTTGAAGTCACTAGGAAACAACAGCAGATGAAGCGCTGGCTTTATTGTTCTCAGTGCTTGAATGTATCCTGACCTTACTTCCAAAGTTACAAAAACCGATGGCTACCTTTTAAAACGCTTTGTGGATGCTCTCAACCGATGTCGAATGAGCAAATTGTTCTTCTAAAATATCGCCCGTCTCGATTTACAGTAAGGAGAGGGAACTTTTAAAAGTCCAGTAACAAGAGGAAACCCGGGTAATTCTGAGCTCCCCTCTGAAGGTGAAAAGCAGAACCAAGGATATGGTTATTGGTTTACCAACTAGAATCTGGTGGTTTCACTGGGATGTGGGAACACACTCTCCGGCCCAGTAAACTGTAAAACCGGCTCAATACTGCTAAAGGACAACATACAAGGTTGCCAATTGGTTTGGTTTGAGGTTTTCATAATCAGGCCGCTACTAGGTAGATGGATAAAAATAAAAATAATTGTGGACATTTTCTCATCCTGTGCGTTTGATGCGAACAACATAACTGGAAGATGCATGGGTGTGGCCAGAGAGAGAGGGATGTGCAGGAAGAACGTGAGGAATGAGAAAGTAAAAGAGGGAGGAGGATACTAGGGTGCAACAAAGGGGAAGATGACAGATGGAGGAGGCAGGGATACAGAGGACTGTGGGAGAGGGAGCCTCCCTTTAATTACAATCTTGTACGTTCCCTCCATCTTTAGATGACCTATCCACAAATGCGGTGCTCTGACTAACATCACTTTACTGGAAATGGCCAACCCTACCCTTATGTATAACACTGTGCATAACAGTACAAACACACATGGCTCTTCATATTTTAAGCACCATCTTGGGAAATGTGTGGCTGGACTAATGATTGATGAGGACTACACTCACACACAGGCACACACACACACTAAACAGTTCTGAACACGGTAACATTGCTAGGTCAACGAAAGACTCAATTTTGGTAGGTTCACTGCATTGGTGGCTATAGAGAAGGTTATAAGGATGCAATTACACACGGTGAGATGCGAGTGTTGAGTATGTTTTGTTTTAACAGCAATCACTTCCCATCAACTACACACTACAACGGAACCCCAGGGAGAACTCTTGATTTGACCAGATGACACACATCATCCTTGTGACACGCGGGGATGGCAAGCTGCATTTCGACACAATTTTGGTGTTTTGAGTAGTTTGATGTGGTGGGTTATCTTGTTCAACTTGGTGAGAGGAATGCTCCATTTCCTAAAGAGAGGGCCAATTATCAATGAGGTTGATGATGAACTTTCAATGGTGTTAATAGTCCGTTTTGTGTGTGCTACAAATTTACTGTGAAACACGCATGAAACAGCACCTAATATGTAATTATGAACTGAACTATGAGGAAATGTACACTGGAGTACTTTTAAACTGATTAAGTTTTAGCTGCAAGTACTGAAAAATGATTAATATTATTCATATAGTAGTCAAAATAGCATTTCTGTTAAGAAACATTACCTTATGCAATCAACTAAATTATTTTGTGAAGGAAAAAAAAGCTGAGGGTATTTTTGTTTTTAGTTAAGTGCCCTTAAACGCATGGGATTGTTAACCGTAGTAAACGTGTAAAAATGTACAGTACTTTAATAAAGTAAAATAAAGATACAGTTGATAGTGTCATCCTAAATCTAGTTTAAGATCCCACTGTTTGTAGATGTTTTTTTTATATACTTTTGTGTACTTTACAAATACTAGTTCACATTTTCTTAGCTTGTAAACTGGCCCATGAAAACATGAAAAACACAGGCTGGATCAAAATTCAGGTGGCCGACTTGCCTGTCAGTCTGCTAACCTGCTATACATGGATGTGTGAAGCCTAAGGATTGTTGTTTTTGTTTGACCCATTTGCACTTAGACCAAGAAGAAGGGTCCAGCCGCCCTAACGGGACGTTGACCCCCGAAGTGGGACCTTTTCAATCTCATTCTTACCGTGATGTGTGTAGAAAGATGGATCAAACTGGTTTAAATGCATTTGGAATATATTTTTTTCTTTCCTGTGTGTGTGTGTATAAAGAAAATGTTTGTGACTTAAAGCACCCTTATGATGTCCAGCTCTATGAGACGGATCTATTTGTTTACCTGTTTTTTGTTTTTTTCACAAAACAATCTTTTTAGTGTCCTCTATTAATATCATGAATATATACCCCTGGTTTCTGTTATTGTTCCTGATACATGTCTTATCTACCTGTGTTGTTGACTACCTGCTCACCAGCCCACATGTATCTGCTAATCACATTCACATATCACATTTGCCATCATAAGACCATCTCTACTACATCACTTTTTGAGAGTTTGCTGCCATCTGAAGGTTATAGGTAAAACAAACACAACTGACTAGACTGATGTGCACAGCACATATGTATGTGTACGTATCTAAAAAAATGTTTGCTTACCATGACGCATTACCAAGATGGGTGAATGCAAAAAAAAGACTTGTCAAGCAGGGTCCCTCTTTGCATTCAATTTCTTACTGCGCAATGTAAAAAAATCGGACTATAAGACAAGCACCAATTCATTTTTATAAATATATTTACAACGCAGTGTTTGAATTTAAAGTTGAACCTTTAGATGGCAGAGAACATAGTAAGGAAATAATTGAATGTGTAGTTACTTTATTATGCATTAACCTTTTACTTGGTTGCACCCCACACCCTCACGTTAAAGTGACATTAAATGAAATAGAGTTTAGCATAAGGCATCCAAAATGTCTGCTTTGAAAAGAGCTGGAAGAACTGTTCATTGTGTACCACTGCTAAATGCTTTAGCATGATCTGCCTACTGTGTAAAAACGGTTCCTAGCTTGATTGAGTAGATTTAACTGCTGTTAAATCTTTTGTTAATAAAGTTTTATCGAATGGATAATGCCAGGCTGGACACTGTTTAACTAAACGGCACGACACTGTTAATGCTAGATTACATTCATATGTCACATTACAGAAGTCAGATGACCTTGAATGCCATATAATGTTTTTGATTTTTAGATATTGTAAAACAATGTAGATAGTGCATAACAAGGTACAGGCCTAACCATCAAGACTGAATAGCTGAAACCGTTAAGCCTACTTAAATAGGCCAACTAATGATCCATTGAGGAATTGTATGACATCAAAAGGTTGGTCTTCCACCCTGACCCATATCTCCACCTCAACAATAGGCTACTTGGAAGATCCACTGCCCCTTTTTATTTGTTTTCCGTGTGCGAGCGCACGACGCGCTTATGTGCGTGTAGGCCTACTCCTGAAAGTTGCGTGCATTGGCTGGTCTCCGCGTGCAGTGCCTGCAAACAAGACACGGTAAGGACTTACTTTTTTCAACTCACACATGTATCATGATCAGGAGAGGTCCGTACTTTCTCATTATTAAACATGGTTCTTACGTGTTATTTTGAACTTGTATTGACAGTAGGCCTATTCATCTTGTATTTGTAAGATTGAGTATAGAGGAGTTAAAAGGAAATTAATTGTAACACGTGATTTGCTTTCGGCTTGCACGGTGCACATATTTCAAGGCACGTTCTGTGATTAGTAAAATGTGCCGTGTTGAAATGTAACGGACTGGCTGAGCACGTAGGCTATGACTTATTCATTTATAAGGTATTCACATAGTATCTGTGGATACCTATGTGTATGTCTTATTTCGCGTGCTGAACATTTTTTTCTCTTGGACCCATATTGTCCGTCAGGATAGATTTGATTTGAAAAATGTTCTTAAGCACCATAGCTTTAAATGAGAAACAGGTTTGATATACATGATCTATTTGAGATTTAAAAAAATGCGTTTTGGGCTGAGAGTTTTAGGAAAGAGGGGGGCGTGTTATCCCCATGGTTACGACCCACGCCAACTTTATACTTTTTTAACACGTCGTTGTGTAACTCTTCAGCGTTATAATAAGCGATGTTGTGTATGAAATCCGCCACACACCGTAGCGTTATACTATAGGTGTCCGGGAAGCCTAACCCTCGCTCGGACGCGGACATTAAACAAATCGCTGCTCGAACGGAGCTTCACCATCCACACACACCGTGGTGTAATACAATAAGTGTCCGAAAAGCCCAACTTTCTCGCGGACACCGCAGTCAATCGATGCCCAGACAGAGCTCCACACGTCCACACAAACCGCGCAAGCCGGTGACCCTTGGTCGTGACGTCAGACTACCTCGGAAAAGGTAGTCTGACGTCACGAAAGAACGCATCCTGCGTTCGCAGCATAGTGGAACGTTCACGTACATGTTCACGTTGGGGAGAACGTTCACGTTGGGGAGACATAGGATTTTACCCCTTTTTCTCTAAATTGGGGACTTATTTCAGTAACAGTGATAAAATGGCATAGATTACTATGATTACGATCATATAAGACAAATTACCATGTTTAAAACAAAAAAAGGTGTGTGTGGGTGTTCGTGCAATAACTCAGAATATATTGTTCCTATAGTTCACATTTGCATCTCTATCAGCTAACTCACATGATATGATACAACGCACAATACAGCCACCTTGCCTTGTAGCCAATAACCACTTCTTGCATATTGCATTTTTTTTATATTCCCATCACGTAAAAATGATGTTGGGTTTAGGCTTATAAGGGTAAGCAGGGGTACACATATATATATACGTATATATACGTATATATTCAAATATTGTAGCCAGTATGTAGAAAACATAAGATACAAATCTACATTAAAATAAAAATGTATTTAGGCTGTGCTGACAAGCAACTATAGCAGTAGTCTCACAAATCTGACTTTGGATTAAAGGGTAGGTAGGCCTATAAACCCCAAAAATACTATTTTCAGTTTTGTTTGGATCTCATGAAGTTTTGGTAAATGTGTTATTTTTGACTAAAATGTTCAAAATTATCGATCGGGGGTAACGGAATTACAAAAAGTCTTCTACTTCTGGCTAAAATAATTTTGGATTTGGATTTTCTTCTTTGAAAATCTAAACTGTTTGCCAACATTTGTCATAATTATATAGACATTGTTAATCCAACTGGTCTCATTGTCTGACCTATGCAAAAAACAGACAAAAAACAAATTTGAGCTGTTTATCCACTGCAAAACATCTTGTTAGGACAACTTGATAATCAGAAGCTTTTACATATTTGAAATATATACATAAAATCAGATTTCTCTCCTTTAATGCAATGTCTAAAGCAGAATCTTGAGTACATATGTTCTCCCCCTTCTCCTGAGGCTAGACATGGCCACCTGCTAGGCAATTCCCAACAATAATGGCTACTACCAGGGCAGTATCTAGCTTTTTTTGGGCCCCTATTATGGGAAACTTTAGGAGGAATAAAGCTAGATCTGTGAAAAAATTCAAATCTGTCAAATTCAAATCACACATCTCAAGTTGACCCCAGCAATTTTAATCTACAGAAAATGACAATAAATGGGAAATACAGGGCCTCCACTACATCAAGAAACTCATGAAAACGTATAGGAGTTATCAAATTTGATATCTATATCTCCCAAATGCCCATAAATGAGGCAGATGCTGACATTTTTGTTTATTTAAATGTTAAGAAGAAATTGAGGAAGAAAACAATTATGGAAGACTTCCCTATCCTCCCCAAAACAAATTACAAAATTCAATAAACCAGGCCATTACACAGAATTAACATAAATTAATTCAGGCCATTGCACCGAAAAAACATAAATAATGACACAAGCACCCATTGGTGGGCGAGGGACCTGCTTGCACAAGCTCGACATTTTTTGTCACTGTTAGAAAAGAAAGGCAGAAATTTAGTTCCTTTTCCGAGGCACTTAGATGTCACAACGAAGGGACACCGGCGGTGAGGTGTGTGTGGATACGTGGAGCTCCATCTGGGCAACAGCTGATTTTGATGTCCACATCAGAGAGAGGGTTAAGCTTCTCAGACACTCATAGTATAACGCAACAGCGTCTGGCGCATTTCATATACAAAATCGCTCATTATAAAAGTCTTACACAATGAGTCTAGCTTTAAAAGAAGTATCACAAAGTTGGTGTAAGGTAAGCCTTTCTGTTGTACCAATTACAGGAGAAGCCTTGCATGTGCATTTTACCTTTTTTGCAAACCTGATTTTGATATCAGGTTCATATGGCTCAAGTTCTTTGACTTGTAGTTTCTTCACCAAAGTTATTCTCTCAAATGGATTTTGGAGAAGACATCTAATTTAAATTGGGGGAAGCTAAAACCCTGTGTCTTGAGACCCTGCGTTCATCATTGTAATTGTCAGTAACGTCAGGTGTCCCTACTCCCCTCCCGACTGACTCTTTAGGCATCAGATTTGAGGCCGCTGATTGACAAAATTTAGGTTGTCATCTTTGGTCAGCAATTGGCTGCACTGACTGGACGATGCTATTGCCCCAGAAGAGATATTGAGAGGGAGGAAATGAACAGGATTGCAAATTCCCCTAAACATAATGATTAATAGTTAATATATTACATGTTATATTACACTCAAAGTCTCAGTCAAGGATAAGTCTTGCTAAGAAATTGTGTTGTTGCAGGAAATTTCCCTGTCATTACAATCTCAACTCTCCGTCACACAAATCTATAAGATAGCACTAAGCTATGCTTTCTGTAGTGCAACACAATAAACTCTCCTCTCTCCAGCTCTCACTGACGTTTCCACCGTTCTCTTCTGGCAACAACTCAACTTTTGTAAGAATTCTCATCGAGTTGTGACTTGTGTGTCTTGGTTGGACACAATGACAAACGGACATGATCGAGCAAAATGTAAAGAAAAGTTGTATTTCCTGTACAGATCCTTTCCATAATGTTAATATAATCTGAGCCCGTCAGTGGCAAAAACAAGCACTTTTAGAGGACGTACATTGATGGGCGTTATTGCCCAAAAGGATCACATTGCAGCCCATTTTCGGGGATTGCGGGCTGCAGCCTTCTCACTTGATACTGTACTAATTTCGTCCTAAAACGATCGGAAAATACAATGCAGGTTGAAAATTCCAGAAGTTCTCCTTTAACAGCAAACTCAAGTTAGTATGACTCCAATTTAGCTTCATTTAAGCAAGTTCAAGTTCTGAAACCAACATTGTTATGAAAATAACAAACATGATATACAAGCTATTAACCAGCATCTCTTATTCAAGCAGCAGAAACAATTCCAAGTTGTCCTTGATACAATATGGTCATTTGACAACATGAGTTACTAAAGGAATCCCAGAAAGATGTGCATTTGTCTCAGTCTATCGGGAAAAATGACTTACACATGGAAGTAGGCAAACATACATCTTCCTCTGAAGAATCTTCAAATCAAAGACAAAACTAGTAAGAATATACAGATAACAAAGGTTGTCCTTAAGAAACGACTTGACAATAAGACTAAATGACAATTCTCCTTCAGTGAATCCTATCTACATTTATCAAAATCACATTATTGAAATTGTTTAACAGAACCTATGTAAAGCTCTACAGTTGAAAAGATTTTACCGTTGTACCAGGACAATGCAGAATTGGACATTACCAATTTTGTGAGATAAATTAGGTGGTCCACAGTAAGTGTAGTAGTATAATAAATTATTCTCTATCAAGTACTCTATTTGTTCTTTGCATACACCAATATGCACATTGACTTCTCTCAATGCACTATAAACTATTCTTCCTAGTGAGTCATATAGCTTGTAACAACTCTTAACTCAGATATTCCTGATTTACAGTGCCTGAGAATGTTGTTCACATCCCTAAGTTGGATGCAAGACAATTACATGTTCAAAGGATGAAGGACATGGTTCAAAGATAAAAGCCATGTACAGAAACATTTTTAAGTCATCAAAACCAAATAAAAATCCCCCCTCCCCAAAAAAAGAGGTACTTTACATGAGTAGGTCTGAAAAGAAATACAAATCTTATTCGTTCAAATATTGTGGTTTTACGTAAAAAGGTCGTAACATTTCACTGAAGGGAACCTCCAGGATCCAATTATCATAGTCAAGAAATGATAGGGGTCAATTAGTCACAAAACACAGATGCGTTTAAAGTAGGCAGGCTGCTGTACAGGGAGGATATTGTACTTCTTGGACCTTCAGCTCTCATTTCCAGGTGGTCATCTGTGAACCCTCTCATCAGCTCTTCAAAGTCGTCTCCTCGGCCGAGGCACTCAGGGTGTTGGATAGCCCCGCTGCAACAAAGCTGGATCTCCGTGGTTTTCATTATGGGGCCAAAAACAAGATGACATGAGGCAAGGCACATTAATCCACGACATCAATAAGTTAACCAAGTATAAAATACACATATTGGTCTTTACCTTTGGGAGACAGTGCAGGCCTCTCTGGATGCAGGTGCATGCAGTTTGCCTTTATGATGTTGATGAGGTTCTGTACTGGGCTGTGTTGAAATTTGGGGACAGCCTGAGGCTCCTCTTTCACTGGGCTGTTGAAAAGTCCTGAGTCCAACAGCAAGGCAGGGCTATGGGTCACTGCAGGACTGGGTTGGGTCTCTGATATCTGGACAACCCGAACATGAAGATTCATGCATTTGAAAATACATACATGGCTAGACTGAAACAGGATGGTTATGGTCAGTGCCAGCAAGGCAATTATTTTAAAATCTCATGTTATAATGGAGTTATACTCCAGGTAGATCTACTCATTTGAAAGCAAATGTAAAAGTATGCTCCTGCAGTTGCTCCTCCGGTATGGTGGGGATCCTGTTTAGAGGTTTACCTTCAGCAACTGCAGATCGCACTGACAATTTTATCCTCTGGCCAGGTTAAAGTTGTGCGGCAGGCTTCATTAGACAGATTCTCATTTAATTTGGGCCTCACTGCCATAAAGGAAAAGGACAATGATAGGGAAGGTGCGGCACAAACTTTACAATACAAAGTCTTGTGGCTTCAGCAACACTAATATAACTATCGAATGGAATGGTTTACCTTTAATCGCGTGATAATCTGGTTTGCCCAGGTGATTGAGAAGTCATTCTTTTAGTGGATTTTACTCGTGCGAGCGCGGAACAGCTATTCAGTCTCAGGGGAGTTGGTCATTTGGACCGTGTGCAGAAGGTGAATCTGCGTTTGATTTGAGGGAGATTCATTTACGAATGGGGGGCTCTGTGTTGTAATGCGAGGTGAGGGAGGAAGGTGTTGTGGCGGCTGGTGGGACATCTTTGGCTTTGATGGCAACGTCTTCTCAAGTAAGGGGACTGGGCACGTTTCTGGGGAGGATCCGTCTCAGTACGGCCTGGAGATGGGCACGGCATAGAATTGCAACAATTGTTCATAATGATAGCACTTCATGGGAATAGGAGCATTAGCAGCGGAACAGCAGTTATTACCCTGAGGTATATTGATGCGTAGGAGGCAGGGCATCTTAGCTGCGTCTTCTTCAGCATCTGCCACAGTGTCTTCAGCCTCCTTGGCCTGCTGAGCCTGAGGCCATGCAGCCTTCTCCCGCCGGATCTCATCCAGTGTCTTGACCCTCAAGTCTGCCCCCCTGGAGGAGCTGATCGGCCAGGCACAACAGCATCTTGTGAGCCCTGGGCCTTCGCTGTGGATCACTCGGAGGCCTGGCTTGCTTAGCCAGCACTAGGAGCCACGTCTGGCTTCTGCTGATCTTCCTCTTGCTTCTTCTTGTCGTGGACAGAAGAGTACATCTTAATCTGATGAGCAATCTTTGGCAACGATTGACCTCTGCATCTTTTGGGGCTAAGGTAGAAATGATTGTCGCAGTTGTGGAGCCAATGCAGGAACTTCTCCTGCTAAATCTCCTCCAGGGTTTTGATGCGAATCTGCTGGGGAGTGTCACTTGACTTCGATTTTGTTCCAGTGTTATGTACTATGATGGAAAGCACATCAGATTTGTGCCAGATTATTTAAAAAAACATTACCTGGCCATGCAG
The DNA here is from genome assembly GCA_027123675.1 of Molva macrophthalma. NCBI lineage: Eukaryota > Metazoa > Chordata > Actinopteri > Gadiformes > Lotidae > Molva > Molva macrophthalma. The sequence continues at coordinate 8,696 of JAOPJO010000124.1, read as the reverse complement.
GAACTTCAGCTTAAAAAACGGTTCTTTCTTTAACGGGCTCGAAGCCCAACGAAAACCACTAACAGCATGAACAAAAACAGCAATGAAAAGACTAGAGGGAATGCAACTCGCCACCAAGGTAAACCAAGATGATTTCTGTGAATAACATTTATAACCAATAACTCCACCCACTTTGAACAAAACATACATAAAAACAGCTGTAACTGAATTACATTTTAACCTACAGCCACCATTTTTGTTGCCAGAGAAAATGAAAAAACGAAATGCCCACTTTTCAAATGTACTTTTCAATGTACCGATTTTCCACATTTCAGCATATGGTGTCACTAAGAGGATTGTGGATTGATTCCGCTCTACACCTTTCAATTTTTTTTAGATTATCCCCTTGTCCTCCATCATTCAGGTTTAAATAAAATATGTTTTTACTATAAACTAAACATTTAAATTATAATTACACCACAGTCGCCTGTTTGGCATGTTCCCCATGCTCACTTTTTACCAAAATGGATCAGCATGGCCAAGCATGGCTCTAGCTGAGAGCCCAGAGAGAGTGTGAGACGGCAGGTAGACAGCTCTTATATACCCCTGGTCAACATCAGGTGCAGGTACTTTGGCTAATTACCCCACTCAACAATGCCTGCAACAGAAATACGCCTGAAACAACACCAACCAGGCTAGAAGGGGTGCGGTTGTCACCATAGACATAGACAAATACACATAGACGCCCCATTGGCCTTTGGATACAAGTAAATGGGGAGCTGTTTTTTTCTTGGGTTAAAAGCACTATAACATTTACATTTCTCAATCGTTTTCAATTAGTCGTATTCATTCAAGGGTTTATGTTCTACCTGGACATACCTTTAGTGTTCTACCCCTTTTTTTTGTATATATAAAATATATATAATATGATTTAAAAGGAATCTTAAAACGACTCATTGAAATGGGCTGTGAAATGTTAAAGTCATAGTGCTCTTTATCCAGAAGAACCGCAGCTCCCCCGTTTACTAGTATTTGTCTACAGGCCAGTCTAAAATATGGCGGCGACGTTTGACATATCGCAGCAGTCAATGCGGTGTCTATTTATATGTCTATGGTCGTCAAACTTAACAGTGGTGGTTTTTTGATAACTTTCACTGATGTTAGTGAGTTCCCTGTAGTCTTCAAGTGTGAAGCTGTGGTGTGAATACCACTGGTTGTTTGGTTTGAACATCGATCATTTGTTTGTGACGCGGATGTTCGTGCAGAGGGTGTTTTTCTTACAGGAGAAAGAAGTAGATTTGTATTTGTTACGGAGACAACTGTAGTAACGTAATAATGGTGTGGGAATAGTTGTTGTGTGATGTGCAGTAGTATCAGAAGTTATACTTATTACTATTCTGCAATTGAATATACACTTTTATACAAAGTAACTGAGGACATGGGAATTGAAACCAGTACCTATTGCTAGGAGTAGGAAACCCGACCCACTAGCCAATCCCCATGTCAATTGAATTAGTTTACCCAATCACTGGGCCCTGGTGAGACCTTTGCGTCGTTCCAGTGAAATAACAAGACTGTCAGGTAAAAAGGCTTAGGGGATGTGGTCTTCAACACATTTGTGAATGTGGAGAATGGAAGAAGTAAAATAATGTAGTGTACAGCACATTACACATGCACAATGCAAGACTTGGAATGCTGCAAAACCATTCCTTGTTTCCTTTCGTGACATGTAACCCATAACTCGTAATGTAATTCTTGCTGCTAAACATAGTTAAACAGGCTAGTGGTGACGAAGTGCTGTTAGTGAACTAATGTCTATTATGAAACAACAACCGTTGCTAAGCAAGGTCAGAGATGGTGTTGACATCGGAATTCATGGCAACCTCGCTGTTTATCATTTCCCAATGATCAGGTCAATCATAACTCACGTTTTCGAACAACAGCATTGCCCACAGTTAAGGACCCTGGTTGGTGGCTGATTAATGACATGGCTGCTGTTGCCATGGCTACCACCAGGGTCCCCCGTCGCCAGTTTGTGTCAACAACACCCAATGAGCTTTGGGCATGGAGCTAAGTTATGACCCAAAGGCTTAATTGTTATCCCTCATAGGGATTATTGATTAAGCCGGACATAATTGATCGTCAACGTTATACTGTTGCTCACACACGCATGCACACGCACGTACACACACACACACACCCACCAACCCACACTTACACACTCATTAAGAGTCACAAATGATTTTCTGAATTCCCAGTCCATTTCTTTCCCCTTGAGCTCTGATACCAGACTGGGAGGTGTTCAATGTTTGGTTTAAGATGATAAATAATTTTCCTAATGTAACCAAGTTTGGACATAACAACTGGTACTGAGGGGAAAGGGAGGATTTCACATTTCACGCGTTCCTATCAACCCTTTTTGATGAATCATCACCTATATATTTTGTTGTCCGTTTCCTACTACCCCACACATTTTTTCCCTGCAATGTGTCTACTCTCGATACGCCCATGTTGAGCCACATCTACACCTCCCTACAAAGCCTAAACTGCAGTTACTATGCAAAGGGTAAAACTGAGATCAATTGCTTTAAAGTGTTTTAACTGGCAAGCCAAATGGGTTATAGGTATATTAGTATTGCACTAATATAACACAAAGAATAATTAAAGTCTGAAACTTTTCACAAGATAAAACATATCAAGAAGTTAATTTTTAGTTAAAGTTCTGACAGAAAATGTAGTTACTGTGGTTAGCCTTTGGACAGCAATATGTTCTATTTCACCACACCCACAATGGCCTACATCAAGTAACCACAACCTGAATAATGAATTCACTTTCATCTTCCCCACACCTTCATTGATTTTGTGTTCTGAAAGGGTCTCTCATACACTTTAATATGTTCTCACAATCTCTGGTTGTTTACGATTGTGTAAGATACTTTCGATCCATTATCCTATCAGCTGGTCTATAATGTTAAGATCTTGTACTTCAAATCAAATCAAAATATCCTGCCAAATACAACTTTTGCCTCTTGTCCTCAACCCCATAAGGTTATGGGGTCATATGTTCCCCATTAAAGAATATTGAGACAGGAGTACAAGTAATTAACATTACTGCTATCTACCGGTCATCATAATGTCTTAAGTTGAGGTGTTCTTTGGTCCTTTTTCTAGGCCTTTTTAGTGTTATCACAACCCTTTTTCATAACAGTAATTATGTTGGTTAGCCACATGGAACACTCTGCCCTCTGAGAATGTCAGTGCATTTGCTTGTGACATTTGGGGCTACAGAAACATACATTTTGACTCACAACCTTTCGATATACTTTAGAAAGGTGTTTCTGTTTTGGGATACAAGAAAGGACTTCTTTGATGGTGAAGTACACTCATTTGAATCGGTCTTTTGCAGACAGGGGACAGAGTAAATCAGTCTACATATTTGGTGATGTTGGTGAGCATGTCATGTTGGTGAGCTTACCAATTTTGTATTATTGCGAATAAGAATAAGAAGCTTGTTCTTGTGAGTCCCAAGAACTCACTGTCATTATTTTCCACGGGTTTTGTGCAATGCACTTAAGTTTTACAGCCAAAACAGAATACAATTTAAATCAATGCAGCGCTTGCATCTTATCAGGAAATTGGATTAATACGATATAAGCAAGAACAATTTAGAGACTGTTTACAGAAGCCTTGTATATATAAAACAAAAAAACAAATATTTTGGGTTAGTTATGTGGACTGTGACTCAACTGGATTCAGGCAGTAACAAAAACAAAAAGCCAAACAAATTGTGTCAGATCCTGTTCATCTCCGTTTTAAATAATTCGTAATACAGCCCTCGGGAAAACACTATAGAGCTGCTAAAGCAACGAAGAATATCTACAAAAATTCTTTCATACCTAATGAAATAACTTGCTAAATTCGTTCACACTGGAACCAGTCCGTTACTGTGGCCGTGCTGGGCATGTTGTGTCATTTATTGTTGTATTGTATACATTTTATTTATTGTGATGTACTGTGATGTGTTTTAACCAACCTGTATTTTCTGTGATGTGTTTTAACCAACATGTGAGGCCGAAGACATATTTCCATATTTGTCTACAATAAATATTATTATTAGTATTGTTAAACATGGAGACCTGATTAATGAATCCCCAACATTTTCCAGAGCTGCTGAGAAGCCTATTGGGGAAGAGAAATACACAGCAACCAGCCAACAGTGGAGGAGAGGGAATTCTTCAGTGAACCGAAACTTCAACATGAAGATGCGCGTCTGTGGCTGTGCACCTGATTATACGAGAGCTGTGTGTGTATGTGTGTTGTGTGGGCATTTGGTTGGTCTTTGTGTGTGCACGTTGGTGACCTAGAGTCGGTCGATGAAGTTGTCTGTGTGTGTGTGTCTGATTGTGTGTCACCATGTCTCAAGATGGCATGATAAACTGCACCATCAACCATACGATCCATCAGTCCCTCTTCTCCTGTATCTACATCCTTGTACTACTGGTAAGCCTGTGTGTGTGTGTGTGTTTGTGTTTGTGTGTAAGAGATCTGGAGGAGATCTGGCCTGGTCGATAAATCACATAATATATCCATAATAACCATGTTGCAGTGATTATTACACATTGCAATAATCTATGTTTGCTGACGTCCCTTGGGGTTTTGAGTGTTTGATGAAAAACTATTTTGAATGCGGTAAATCTAAGCTGGAATGAGGCCCATTGACCTGTGTGTGTGTGTGTGTGTGTCTGTGTTTGTGTGTGTGTTGGTCCAGGTTGGTGTGCCCTCAAACCTCTACTCGCTGTACCATGCCATCGGGCAGCTGAAGCAGAAGAATGAGCTGGGTGTCTATTTAATCAATCTCACCGTCTCAGATCTTCTCTACCTTGCGTCGCTGCCCCTATGGCTGCAGTATTTCTTCCAGGTGATGACATTGTACTGTCCTCACTTCTTTACCATTTCTTCATTCGCTCTTTGCAACAATGCATAAATGATGCTTCATCAAGCCAGATATCAAGCTAGTTTCTCGTGACCTATGTATGGACCTATATTACTTTTGAGTCTCTTTGTTATGTGCGTGCATCATCCTCTCTGTGTGGCTTTTGTTTCAGGGCGACAACTGGCAACACATGGAGTGGCTGTGCCGGATCTGTGGCTTCCTCCTCTACGAGAACATCTACATCAGCATCGGATTCCTCTGCTGCATCGGTCTGGATCGATTCCTTGCTGTGGTCCATCCTCTGAGGTACTTTAAATAGACCCTTTTCACAAAGGAGTCAATGCAGGTGTTGCTCCTTACACTTGGTCTATACCAAATCCTTCAATAGGGCTTGTACATTGCGATGTCACCCACCTCCATTTTGGAAGCATAGGCGCATTATTTTATGGTCATTGTTTGGTTATTAATTGTGAAATGATTTGTCATTATGGGGAGTTGTTGTTGTGTTTGAAACTGTTGCAGCGTCTCTAATGCGAGACGTGGCAAAACAAAGTTTTCATTAGCCTACATTACATTTATTTGGCTCCCAGATTGGACTGAAATGAAGGGTTTCAAATAGCAGGGTCCTCATTCAAAATTTCTGAAAGCATTGAGGTTAGGTCAGATGCTGAGAAGATGAGAAAGTAATAGACTCTAGCTGAACATTTGTGTAGAAGTATAAACTGCCTGGAATGAGGAACAAGAACTTTGTCTTTTATGGGTTTTGTATTTCAATTTGGATTGGATGGGATATATTAGCAATTCATTTTTACTTGGCTAATGCTATAATATGATGAACACATTAGGGAAATCTACAGATGCAAATATGTGTACACATTTTAATAGTGCTGCAATATTTCGCTTTTAGATGCTTTCTTTGAAGAAGCACCGAGTTTGGTTTAGTTTACAATGGACCACATGCAGTGATTATTTATTTGAATGTATTCCAATGTCATTTTTATTTAAATGACTTTGTTTAGCTCATTGTTGCAGCCCAACAACATAGACAAGATATTATTCTGTTGACGTTTCACACTAATAACAACGCATAACAAATATCTTCTCGTGGAGTCAAATGAAATTGTAGCACATGTTAAAATCTGAATAAAACAATATAAAAGCATACATTGTTTGTTGTAATATATTCATGTAATATATATTCTAATGGGTCAGCATGATGGATATTGAGACCGTCAAATGTTTGTTTTATATGGGTTGCAATATAATTCATATCTCAACATTGTATTTGATCTCATTTCTGTTTTGGAGGTTTGCCTCTCTACGCACCATGCGTGCAGCCTGGCTCACTAGCCTAGTCATCTGGCTGAAGGAGCTGGCGGTGGGCGTGGTCTTCTTCCGTCATAAGGAAGTGAATATGGATGGAACCAACCAATCGCTGTGCTTCGAGCACTACCCCATTCAGACCTGGGAGTACAGCGTCAACTGCTACCGCTTCACCATCGGCTTCTTGTTCCCGCTCGTCATTCTTTCGGTGGGTATTTGTCTCTTTTATTTGATTAATCTGTATGTTATTCCAAAAGTGTATATATATACAGTACATATTACATTACGTCATTCAGCGCAGAGTCTCATCCACCTCTCAGCAGGCCAAAACGTTTGACCAGCACACAGAGGATCTCATAAACCAGCTCTGAAAATGGTTGTAAAACGAGAGACAATGTAGACACCCACACATTAAGAATCTGTTCAAAAGTTGATGTTCAACTTAAGTATAATGCTGTGCAGCTTTAAATATATAATATATATTTACACGTAAGAATTTGACATACACATTTGTATTTTAGATGCTGCTTTAAATTCAAATAAATATACTTTGTTTTATGACATTACATGTTTTATCTTTGGGGGCACTGATTGAATGTAGTTTGCTCCAATTTGTTACATTCCTTTACTTGTTGTTAAATACTACTACTACTACTACTACTACTACTACTACTACTAAAATGTATATTCTAGATGTGTATAACACATTTCAATTTAAAGAACCAAGTAGCATGTGATGTACCTATTACCTATTCAATTATTGGATAGATGCCAGACACTCATTGTCAGTAAATAAGTAATTTAATTGTGCATTTCTCCACATCTGTATGTTTGACTGTCATTCCGCCTGTGTCTAGGTGTGCTACCTGAGGGTCCTACGTGCTGTGGGGAACAGTGCAGGAACCCAGCCAGATCAGAAGGCCCGGATCAGACAGCTGGTCAGCAGTACCGTCCTCATCTTCCTGGTGTGCTTCTTCCCCTACCACATCTTCCTGTTAGTGCGCACCCTGCTGGAGAGAGACTGTCACTTCATCGCAAGTACGGATTCAAGGCAGACATACAGTATACTGTTTGTGCTTGCTATGTGCACACACACATACACACACACACACACGGAATTGGAAAACGGTCAGAAACGAACTAGAAATAATCAGAAACACAGGGGAACACAATAAGTAATCAAATCAGGTGTCACATCTGACTAACGAGACACAGGGAAGTAATTCCGGGTGTTAACTCTGCAGGTATATTCAACTACTACCAGCTGTCCCTGCTGTTGACCAGTCTGAACTGTGTGGCCAACCCTGCCCTCTACTGCTTCATCAGCGAGGGAGTACGCCATGACCTGAACACAGCCCTGCTTCAGCCCATCGTCAGGGTACTCTGCTGCCGGCCCCCCGGCAACGCGGGTCTGGCCATAACCACCATCCCTGACTCCAACAGAGTCACGACCGAAGAGGCCCACCATTCCATCAAACTGCTCCCCCAAGCGCTCATTGACGTAAATTAGCAGGCTATCGCCGAGCATGATAGCCCACCCGGCCACATGTTCATAGAGCTAAGCGACGTGCACAGTGACAAACAAGACAACTGAGGACCAAAAGTTACTGGGAGTGAACGCAAAAGGTATTAGAGAGTAACCACACGACCAGATTTGTGGTAGTGATTTTAGTAGTATAAATGTTATTTCCTAATCTCGGATCCAGCAGTCCAGAACTTCTGGGGGGAGACGGCACTGAGCCTGGGCAAGAAACCGTAAACTGAAAGGGGCGGAGTAACGCCTTGTTTCCTGTTTAGTTACGGAGATATTCTACCGAAAAAGAAACTCATCTGGCGATTGGATGAAGCTTTCATTAGGGGATTTTAATACGTGTATTTCTACAGTGACCAGTCTACCCATTGTTGTTTGAAACCTTTTCAGCCACTTATTCTAAGGACGTCGATATCTGGACAGGATGATTTAGCTTGTTTCGATGATTTAGCTTGTTTTGTAGGGAAAAGTTTTTAAACAAATATGAAGCAGTCTAAACAAATACGAAGCGAAAAAAAATGGATCGCCCTGTTGACCCAGATTTGAGTTAGTCTGAGTCTGCCATCAGATTCCAGATTATTAATCTGAAGTCTGATTTGTGAGACTAATAACTTCCTATCATAAATGCAAGCTGTTTGCTGACGCTTCAAGCCCATACCATATGTAAAGCCGTAATTTTATTTTATTCCACTTGTACATATGATCATCAAGTGTTTTAAGCTTTAGATTGCATCAAAGTAACAGAAGTGGTCTCATCTGTAGCTACTTGCTCTGTTTGAATCTGTCCACTTTTGCCCTATATAGTGCATTACTTTACTGTGCGTTCCCCACAGGAGCAAGCAACTTTTAACCCACACACTGTGTGTGTGTGTGTGTGTGTGTGTGTGTGTGTGTGTGTGTGTGTGTGTGTGTGTGTGTGTGTGTGTGTGT
>JAOPJO010000118.1:22602751-22615213 GCA_027123675.1 Molva macrophthalma | reverse complement strand
CAGGTAAGGGTTTAAAGATGTCTTCACATTTGATTGGTGTTTCCTCCCTGGCTGGTTTCCTGGAAGCTGTTTCAATCAGTCTGACCTCATGTTCCTTGTTGACCTCTCCAGTGCCTCTCTCTGTGATGAAGAGCTCTGTGAAGAAGTCATTCAGACCTGTTGGCTGTCCTGCTTTCGGGATTCCCTCAAACTCACACCTGAATTTCTCCTTCAGATGAGACTTGATTTTATGTTGGCACTCAACAGCAACAGTTCCTAAATGACAAAACAACAGAAGAAATAATTTAGTGGATGGTGATAGAATTGGACACGTTTCAATATTTCCTGTAAAATTATCAACTTCATGACATTTAGTGGCATCATTACTTGTTGTCAGAGAAGCTGGTCGTGACAAGGACTGCATTTTACAGATTCAAAATGTTCAGGATTATTTCGTTATTTCTACACTAATATGATTGGACTAATGATAGTAATAATGATAGTGAATCAGTGGACAGTGACTTGCTATGCTGATATAACAAGATAGTGCTGCATCTCTTCTACTGAGTTATTCTGCTGTTGATCTGCAGTATAATGTTTAACATTCTTTAACCTGATACCCCACAATAACCCTACATATCTGGATCAAACTTCTACCTTTTCAAAACAACAGTATATTCAGTTGTAAAATAAAAGTTTCTTCCTGCTCTGTTTGCAAAATAAGAGCCTCTTACCGTCCAACAGTATGTCGACCAGTTCCTCCTGGTTCATCTCCATCAGGCAGAGCTTTGTGATGTCTACCACTCCCTCTATGGCGCGCCTCCTCTGCTCCTCGTTCTTACCATCCACCTCCTGCTCCTCCTCCCTCTGACTCTCTGAGCATTGTGGGTAATCTGAGAAGAGAACCCTCCAGAGCTTCTTCAGCTCCTTGTCTAGAAAAGCGTGTGCGTTCTCCTCAGCCCTCTGCAACAGAACAAACATCAATGAGAACTTTACTCTGAACTAACTGAGGACATCAGAAGCATCTGTCCTAGATTCACGTCCCGCTGGTCTAAAGAGGGAATCCTGGAGACTATTAGCACCACAAGAGATGCTTAATGTTAATGTTCCTGTAGAGCTAAAGTTAAATGTCTTGTTGGATATTTCCACACCTTGATCAGCTCTGTTTGATGCTGCTGTACAGACTGAGCACTGGTAACCTTTGACCTCTCCTGGTGTTTTCTGTGGAGAACACACACACACATAAACACACATACAATTTGAGAGCATACTAGACACTCTTCCGTCTTCTCACACACTCAATAATGTGGTTGATAATTGAGATAACTTAGATAGATTCCACATTCCATCTTTAGACTAAACTATTAATCTGGTTCTTTATTCCTTATTCCTATAAATATGCAGGTCACTCTGGGAGGGGCTGTTCTGTCTGGCGCACCTTAGAATGTGTGTATATTTCCTAGCCAGCGGAACCTAGTTTACGCCAAAAACAAAACAATTTACGGCAGCTCAGCTGCAGCACGTAACGTTGTTATGGCAACGAGTGCGCTGTGGTTTGGAGTAAAAGCCTGCTAAATCCTTTATCTTTAGATTAGTAAAGGACTGAAGTGCCCTATTGGTGATAAATCCTCATCTAGGTTTGTGTAAATTAACCTTTACATAGAACTCATAAACTCATTAATTATTTAACTAACAAGCCAAACATCATATACAATCACTATCGAACGCATTTTAATACCAAAACAAGCGTAATATTGCATGTTGCAAATGTTTTCTGGTTCTGCACTCCTTGGGGCGCAGGAGCACTGATCACTCGTGTTGCCGGACATTCGTAGGAATCTTACGAAACATTGTGCATAACTTTTCATAAGATATCATACGAGTGTTGTATGAGACCAGCCTGATCTGATTCAGGACCACATATTAAAGTGGCCCAGATCAGAATTGAACAGACCAGATTCCATTTGTGCTGTTCACACTGTTCTGAAAAAAATCGGATCGGAGTGACCTTTGAGCAAAGATGTTTGGCAACTCCTGCTTGCAGTGCGACGAGGCCAATGACAGCCTTTTTCCACCCATAACATCTACCGCCTTCGCCCCCCCGATCCTTCACTGCTGAAGAAGCCCCCTCCATGTCTCTGACCGGTCACTCTCCAAATCCTCACCTTTTCCCAATAGACTGATTTCCATCTTCAAACTTAACATGTCTATCCATAGAGCGGTCACTCTTCATGGAGACACAGCTGGATCCAGGGGAGTCTGCTCTCTCCTGCTGCTCTGGGCTTCAACACAACACACACACAGCTTTTACTCAGACTAATGATGGAGTCATGATATATCACTGCTGAGCTCTGAGATGGACAACAGTCACAGACAGTGAGAGATCCTCTTCTTACCTCTTAGCTTTGCTCTGGCGGCCATGTTCCCCAGACAGAGTGGTTTTAGAGGTAGGACCCCCCTCCTCTCTCTCCTCATTCATAGTAGACTGGAGACCTGGACACAAACACAACTACATATTCTTTCTACGGACATTCAGCAATTGTTTATTCTCTGCTTTTATATAAGCTGCTTATTGCCGGTCACAGGGGGCTGTTGTCTCTGTTTCCTTTGGACAAGAGGCAGGGTGGTCTTTCCTAGACGCAGATTCATAGACCCTCTCATTCTCAAGGAGGGGGAAGATGTGGAGATGCTGCCCAGACGTTTCTAATAACTATTTAATAACTATTCATCATTCCACACAGAAGGTCTCTAAGGGCTTCAAATGTGTCTGATCAAGATCAAGTTCACCATGCGGATATCATACCTACTGTTCCCTGTGCTGGTTAAACCGCTGTCCATATATGGATTTCCTCATGTCGTATGACATCACAACCAGATCTGTGATGCAGGTCCACAGAGAACCCAGTACAAGATGACGTTTTAACACCTTCACTAACCAAGATGGCCGTCTTCCTGTCTAATAATAATAATATTAATCATAATACCATACTACAAATATAACAACTGTTCATTCTATCCTAAGTACCTTTAAAGTCACTGTTACGTTCCAACAAGAGAACCAACAAGCTGTGTGTTCCGAGCTTTGAACAAGGCTACTTTCCAAAGGTTGGTCAATATAGTAGTAGCAGTGTCCCCAACTGCAATGCCTACCTGGACGACTTGGTTGTGTTCTCTTCCAACTGGTCTGATCACCTGGCATCCTTAGAGCTTGTGTTTGACCGCTTAGCCAAGGCAAATCTAACTCTGAATCTGGCCAAGTGTGAGTTTGGTAAAGCAACTGTTGTCTAGCTCAGCAAACAAGTAGGGCAAGGGCAAGTAAGACCTGTGGATGCAAAGGTCTCAGCCATCATTGCTTTTCCAGTACCCACCACTAGGCGAGAACTACGCCAGTTCCTTGGAATGGTGGGCCATTATCGCAGCTTCTGTAAGAATTTCTCCCCAGTTGCTGTCCCTCTTACTCAGCTGACCAGCCCATCCAATCCTTTTGTCTGGACATCTGAGTGCCAGCATGCATTTGAGTGTGCTAAGGCTCTTCTGTGTAGCGCTCCTGTTTTGGCTGCTCCGGACTTCCTTCGACCCTTTAAACTGGATGTGATGCAAGTGCAGTGGGGGCGGGGCCTGTCCTCCTACAGGATGAGGCAAATGGAGTTTGCCATCCTGTCTGCTACTTCTCACGAAAATCTGATGAACACCAACTTAAGTATTCTACTATTGAGAAGGAGACTCTTGCTATGCTACTTGCTGTGCAGCATTTTGAAATATACGTGGGATCCAGCCTGTTGCCTGTTGCGGTGTACACAGATCACGACCCACTGGTCTTCCTGTCCCGCATGTACAACCACAACCATCGCCTCATGCGCTGGGCTCTCATGGTCCAGGACTACAACCTCCAGATAAGGTATAAGAAGGGATGTGACAATGTGTTGGCTGATGCCTTATCTCGGGGGTAGTGGCAGTAGCAGTTCAGCATTCAATTATTAAATGATACAAACATTATATATTCACTTTTATGGGTAGGGGTCTAACGTTCCTATGTATTTGTGGGGTTTTGGTTTTCCTCCGTTTCTGTTTTCCTCTCCCTGTCTTTTATTTTAGGACTACAAATATGGCTGTTCTGGAGTCCAGCTGGTTTTATTGGTGGAGGCTAACCAACGAGAGCCAAGCCGCCTGCTGAAAGGCCTCGTCGGTTCCACCTGGGGCCTCTCTGATGCTCCATCAAGCTCGTGCCTGATCCCACAGGCGCTCCTGTGTCCCCGCCTGTTAGCTGTGTTCTGTGCACTGTCTGTGGTTTGTTGCCACTGTGGCCATTGGTCACTTGTTCTGTTTCATTAGGTGGTTCTACCTGTTGCCATATTTGGCCTCATGTGTTAAAGGTTTATTTAAGCTTTGGCCCAGCCTGTAGGAAGCTGGTAGGGGTGAGTGGCCTTTCATTTGATGCCCCATTTGTTCCTGTTTTTGTTGAGCTAGGGAGCTAGGCTTACCCATGGATTTATTTTGGAGCTGTTAGAAAGACTATATTGTTTTAAGGTAAGTCTGTTATGTTTCCTATTTTGGCCCAGGCTCACCCTGACGGTATATACCTGACCTATTTCAGGTTTGTTGTTGTAATAAACCCTTTGTTAACTTGTGAAACGCCGTGTCTGTACTATTTGAGTTGGCTTTATGTTACCCCCTCTATCCCCTAGAGGGTTGTAACAGGCACCTAAGGACACTTGTGAATTAGGACAGATCCTAAATCAGAAAGTATCAAAAAGTAATAGAATTATTTTAACCTCAACCGGATGCTTGACTCCAAGCTGAAAGGTTCTGGGTTCGATCCCCAATGTCCACAGTCTAACCTGTAGCATCCTATAGAGCAAGAATCTTCTAATTTATTCAATAGTAATTTTTACAAATAGCAATGCATCCATATATTTTCGTTTTTAACCGTGTTTTTACAGAAAACTAACCATCAACCTATTGATACGATTCAAAGTTATGCATATTGATGATATATCACATAGTTAAGTACAGTACCTTAGTCTTCTTCCTGCTGTGATGAAGTGAGCCACACCAAACCGTCCGACTCATAGCAAGGAAATGATGCTGTGAACCAACCAGTTGGGCCAGTTCCCCTCCCAGTTTATACTCCTCCCAGACTAACCTCTTATAGGCTGCTGTTCCATAACCTCACTCAGCGATGAAGAATAACCACTTCATTAAAGACACTTGATAGTTCAAACAGCATGTAGAGACACGTCACTGATGCCGCTCCTTCCTTACAGCAGAACCAACAGGAACATAAATATGTTGTCAATAAAGTTAAAATGTTGTCAAATAAACATAATTAATAGAAACACATGAAGTAGAATATGCGTCCTCCACTCTGTTTCTACTGAACACCTCCATGTAGAATCCTCCTCCATCCTTTAAAGACAGATTAGCATCTTGTTTATAAGAACACTTTCTTTGCTTCAGTGTGAACGTATAAATCAGTAGAATCTATACAATGGATGATTTCTCTTTTCAGAAGAGCAGAGTACTGAGTAGTGTCCTCAGAGTACAGAATACTCGAAGGGTTAGCATGTTTGTACTGGCATGTGATTATATAATAGGCATGGTTATTTTCTTCACTCATTTCTCTTAAATGACTCATCTTGTTGGGTTGTTTTTTTCCTTCATCATATTGTAATGCTCTTAACAGGCAGGTATTCAGAAAGAGCCAAGGCAAGGAGTGACAGGAGGACAGGAGAGTGGAGGAGAGAGAGCAGAGCAGACTGAAAAGGTGCAGCGCAGGCTTATTAAAATATAAGCAAAACGTACTACATTGCTACGCCACTATTTTGATTTTGATCCGTTTTTCTTTTTCCCTTAACCGGTTTGCTGAGGTAGTTCATAATAATGATACTTCTCTTTTGTTTTCCTGTGGGAACCTGCAATATGTGAAGGGGAGTTTGTTTGACCGGGAGGAGGAGGTTAGCTTTGCTCTGCTAGTGTAGCTAGTTCACCTCCACGCTGTGCTCACTGCTCAGTCAGCCTGTGTGTCACCAATAAGAACGCTTATTTGACCGGGAGGAGATTAGGCTAGCATTCACCTGTTAGCCCTTTTGTTTGTTTATATTCTGTTTATTTATAGTCTGTTCAGCGTCCTCCAATTAGGGCGGGGTTCACAATGTTCACAGTCATTTATTAGTTTAGAGTTTAGTTTATTGGTTTCAGTGTGGATTAGGAACTGAATGTTCATTTTAAAATGATTTTCTTTTCAATTTTGTTCATGGTTACACATGTTTATTGCTGGGTTTATGCAAACCATAAACCAATACTACATTTAAAGGTAGGATATGCGGTACCTTGCAATGATTTGACAAAACATTGCCTTTCCTACCTTTAAGTGTTCATAATTATATAGTAGTAATAATACTACTATAATAGTTTATTGAAGAACACTTATATTAACGCTTTAATATCCTAAAATAAGGAGAATGAACAAAACAGGATTATTTCACCTTATTTACGCCTGTTTCCACTTTTATTTGAATACAAATCCAAATAGTGGGCTCTCTGCACATCCCTAGTTTGGATGTGTTTGTGTTTTGAACTCCTTGTTATGTTGCTGTGATTTCATGTCTTCAGACAGCTGGAATTCTGTCAAGGGTACTTTTTATTAAAATCTGAAAAACAAACATTGCAACATGTCACTCATTATTCAGAAGCATAAACGTAAAGAAATCCACGTGGATAGGGAGAGGCTGAATATGTCTGTGAACACACCAGCCAACTGCGGTGACCTGGGACTGGGACCTGGGACTGGGACTGGGACCTGGGACTGGGACCTGGGACTCCGTCCGGGCCGCCGCTTTGCGGACGTTGATGCGTCTGAAAGACCTGCGCCCGTCGGCCTCGGCGATGGACGGAGCGGCGGTCGTGTCCGCGGTGTCGGGGACTGCCTCCGGGAGGTCGGTGCCGACGGCCTCGAAGCGGGCGTACAAACGATTTAGCTCGTCGGGGAGGAAGCGGCGTTAGCTACGCAGCCTCCCATGTATTTTAGTTCGTGGTTAACTAAATTGTTCTTTTTTAACACGTTGTTTTGAATATGTTTTGAATTCTTTGAATGATATTTGAATGTTTGTTGGAAATAAACTAATCTCTGACTGACACCATGTTAGCCTCATCTTGAATATGTCTTCTATTCATGCATGAGGCCTGTGTAGGACCAGTAATATTTGAAACTGCACCTTGACAAATGATCATTTTATAATGGTGGCACACTCTGGCCTACACTATCTGGCTCTTAGACTACCTACAAGGTGAAAGAATATTTGTCCAATTTTCCATGTGTGGATGGACTAAGGAATAAGGAATAGTTCACTCAAAATGCATAATGATGTAGTTGTCTCACCCTATAGTCTGTGGGCCGGTACTGATTGCAAAATCTGCACCTCTTCTGTGGCTAATGTTAGTTTCATAATGATCCTTACTCCCTGAAGTCAAGCAGCAGAAGTGAAGTGACTGCAAATACTACTGGCAGTTTTAGATGGACTAAATATGCAAGAGTAGTCTTACATGTCACTGTTTATAACAGAGCGTTTATCCTTTGGTAGACAGGCCGCTTAATAAACATGAATATACCCACTTCTCCAGGCACCACTAATGGTTAAATCTATGACATGAGTGATTCCTGACTCAATGAATATACCAGATGGAAATTTGGAATAATTAAATAAATGTGGTATTAAAGAGATAAATGTGGCATTATGAAATAAATGTGGCATCATAAAAATTCCTGAAAGTCAGCTGAAATAAATCATCCTTTTGAAAAATAAATTCCTTTTTAAAATAAAACATTTCAATATATTGACTAATTTATATATTTATTGCCTCATATTTATTTCATAGCCATATTGATCTATTTAATATTGACTAATGGCATTCCATAGAATTCACATAAAAATGGCTCAACCAATCAGTTGATTTTATAAATGTAGTGTTACAGTGGAGGTAGTTTGAATGTGTTGTAAATGACAGAATTAAACAAACTTCAAACATGCTGAAAATTTCACAATGTAGGATTTTAATTTATAAAAAACATTAGAACTTATAACAATATAAATATTTGTATAAAGTATAGCACACAAAAACATTCACCCCATAAATTGTTTCAAAATGTCCAAACCCTTCAGAAAGCAAGTGAAGAGGTACGTGTTAAAACCAGTCCTCCCTAACCAGCTCTGTCCCTGACTCTCAACCCTGACACTGAACCCTCTGGGGGCAACAAAACACTCCTTAAGACTAAAGGTTAGAACCTGGAGAAGGAACACAGAGGAACAGGAAGAGAAGAGAGAAAAGTGAAGTTGTGAGGTTAGTTAGTAGACAGACGTGTGGGAAAGGCGTGTGGAAGCACATGGGAACATGTGGTGTCAAGAAGGTTCTTCAACTGGAGCTCATTCATCCATCAGCCTCAGACTGCTGACTTGAAGAAGCTCAGCAGATCTTGAGGACGATGCTCAGCTGACCTGAGGAGACAGTGACCAGCAGGACGTCAGGATGCAGGTGGGATTCAGCTCAGGTGTGTCTGCCCCAGACAATGATGACATGGATTATGTTCATTATTCAAAATGATGCAACATTATTTGAACCAAAGAGACTTCATCAAGGAGCAGGTAGGCTTTAAGGTGCCTTGCTCAAGGATGCATCAATGTATTCTGAAGACTTGGGGGTTGAACCTGGCACCCTTCGGCTGAGAGTTGAACACCCAATCCTGTACCCTATACCAGTCAACTATGTTCAGTAAATGCAAACTTACAAGGAATACTTGTTGGTAGAGTCAGGGTTGCCTCAGGATTCACCTTCCAGATGTATGGCTTCTCCATCAGTCCTCCACAGATTCCTGGTCTGGTTACAAACGTAGTCAGGCTCTGATGTAAGGTAACAAACACAGTAGTAGTTTAGCTCTAAAGTCTTGTACAAAGTAGCAGCAGTAGTTTGTCTGGCCTGGTAACAAACACAGTAGTAGATGTCTGGTAACCAACAGCAGTAGTGTGCCTTGTTGTAACACAGCGTTAGTTTTTCCTGTACAAGTCCACTATGTTTACCTTATGCAAACTTACAAGGAATACTTGTTGGTAGAGTCATGGTCGTCCTCCGGAGTCACAGCTCCTCCATCAGCTCTCCTCAGCCATGGAGTCCTGGTATGTAACAAACAGCAGAAGTTGGACTCCAACGTTTGGTAAAAACAGCTGTCTGGTATAGTAACAAACCACGGTAGTTTGTGGTAGCAGTACTCTACTAGAAGTGGCAGTTAGGGTGATAATCACTTTAGAGTCGGGCTCCATCTGCCCCACAATGGACATCCTTCACCAGGCAGGGCCTCCAGCACGGCTCCTCCATCAGCTCCCGTCAGCCATGGATTCCTGGTCTGGTTACAAACAGTTGGGTCTCAACGGCTGGCAACACCTGGGGATGAAACACCTGCACACCTTCTGCATTTGAGGTTCATTCTTAAAATGGTAGCCAATATTTCAATGTTTTGAGCAATGTATCAACTATAGTGGTAGCAGCACCAGTAACAGAAATGGCTCATATGACTCATAAATAACAGTATGAATAACCTCATATCACAGCTTTGGCACAGAATTCAAATCTGAAGATGATAAAAAGCCTTCTACAATAACTAGTCACCAGACCTAAAAAGAACCTGAGGGTTCTTAGTGTTTCAGATGAATTTGGTGATGGTTACCCTCTGGTCCATCCTGGTGCTGCAAGCCTCCACCTCTGGTCCCCAGCCTCTGGTCCATCCTGGTGCTGCAAGCCTGCCTCTGGTCCCCAGCCTCTGGTCCCCAGCCTCTGGTCCCCAGCCTCTGGTCCATCCTGGCTCCACACGCCTCAGATCCCCAGCCTCTCCAGGTGCTGCATGCCTCTGGTCTACCCTGGTGCCGCATCCAGAGGCTCCTGTAAAAATCAGTCTCTATAAACACGGTCACAAATTAAATATGCCCATTAGTTAGAGACAATCCCACACCAACACATTCATGCCTTCACACATAATTATATTTTGTACAGTTATGTTTCTTTCCCTCTATTCTTTTGGGATTCTCTGATCAGGGATGGCTTCTCAATAAAATGAATAAATGAATAAAACAAATAAATGAACACGTTCACATGCAGGTGATGTGACTGAAATAGCCATTGTACAGATTGAAGACAGTAAGAAGTGGAGTTTGCCTCACTGAACATAAGAAACATTCATCCAGTCATAAAGAAGACATCAGGTTAGGATCACATGATAGCACCACAATGACCAGAGATGGGAAAGTATGTGGCCACTTTTAAATGCCCTATTCTTATGAAAGCCTCCTTCACTTTTTCAAGTCACTCCACATTTCCAAGTTAGAAAATGAGATCATCTGTGGTACTTTTGAAATGAAACTAAAATCACAGGATACTTAAGAGGAACAAAAACTGTGTTCCTAGTTAACTTAGTGGCTAACATCCTAGTAATGTTAGCCACTCCAGGGGTTTGCATTTCCGCTACAGCAGCAGGTTTATATTAGCATTTGCCCAACAGTAAGCTTATGACTCAACTGAAGACATTCTTTAGCAATAAATTGAATTTGTGTGTTATTTCTCAAGCCTGGAAAAGACTGCAGAGATAAGACTGACTTGTCTTGTTATGGGAATGAAGACAGATGTGCACAAGTTGAAACGCAAAACCCAAGAAGTTATTCAGCCCGTGCATTGAAACTGACCTGAAAAGGCTTTACACTCATGCACCCGAGCACTCACTGGTGATGGAGGACTTCTTTGACAGTAGGTGGAGGTCTGGCTCTGGATGAGGAGGCAGACACCTTGTGACAAACTACAAGTTACCATTTTAACCTACATGGTACAGTTCTAGAGTTTCTACTGCTGCAACATGGGGGACTTTGGCTGTTGGATACTATCCAGTTGGTAACTCATCACAAAAGCATGGAGTTAAAACAATGCAACGTCATTTGGTAAGGTTTGACTTCTGTGGCAGTTAATCAGAGACTAGATATTTAGAATGTACCAAAGCTTTTAAAGTACAAAAGAACACTAAGCAGTATCAATATTAAATCCAATAGTAAAATGATACTTGGCCATATTCAGGTGCTGGGTTGTATTGAAGAAATGCCAAATCGTTTTCCGCCTTCAAATGATTTGCTGCCTTCACTGATGGTCAGTCGAAAATGTGCCCGCAAGTATAACGCAGTTTTGTATGCAGCGAGAGTCCGTCAACGTGGTTTAAAGTACAGCGCAATTATCGGTAAAATTGTGGGGAAAATGCAAAACATATTGGACGTCCTATGGGCGAGTATGTATTTTGAATGGTCAACCCAAGTGTGCATGATGCACCCAGTGTGTACATGTAACCAAATGCTCGAAACCGTACGAAGAACACAGAACTACCACGTAGGTCCCACAACAACTTTAAGCCTCAAGTCCTTGCCTAAAAACTATGGAATCCTTCAATGCAAAACTGACCACATTTTACAACACAGAAGAATTATCTAGATAATTCTGGGTACAAACCATACAGATCAAATCTAAATGTCTAGCTGAGAGCCAACCATAACCCTGCAACGTTACCCTGAACTCACCGCATCATCACCAATAGCGTATCATTTCAACAAGTACATCTACAGAGGTCGGGTGTAAGGAGTGAGACGTGTGCGTTTGAACGAAAGCACATCATAAAATCAACCCCAATTCCTGAACTCTTATCTAACAATCATCATGATTTAAAGATCTACAGACTTAACATGCCATTGTGTTCCAATCCCCTTAGCCTGCTCCCTCGTCACACTCAAAAACGTTTGATCTACATCGCTAGAGTGTTGCCCTACTGATGGAGGTGTGGTCTGAGTGAGCAGAGATGCATGCTGGGATACAGTGCTGTCTGAGGTTCTGTAGACGCGCCCACTCAGGAGAAACCAAGTGTTTGAGAATCCATCATAACATCACTTACATGAACTGGAATATCCCTCAAGATGGCGACAGAGATTCCCGAAGAAAAAATGCCAAGAGGAAGACATGCGTGTTCTTCCTCTCAGCCAGTAGAATACAACTAAGGTCTTCATTAGAGAACCATGGAACGCATTACAACGTTCCTCTCTATACATCATTAAGCCCCAGTGAAGGTTTCCTTACCTCCTCAGCTGAAGAGGAGCACATCTTTGGCTTGAAGAGGGCCCTAGTTGGAATAGTTCCCAGATTGTTCCCGATTTAAGGGAACCCATCTTCCAGGTGTGGTCCTAGTTTGAAGTCACTGATCTGAACCCTCCATTTGCATCAGTTTACACTTGATTCCAATAGAACACTCTTGTCTTCCTGCCCAGTGTGTTGGGACATCGTTCCGGAGCGTTGTTCCAGGCTCTTGATGTATACTGGAGTCCTTACGTATCCGTGGTTCCCCTCCATCCGTTCTGATTCAGTTGACCAGTGCAATACCCCATGCCACTCAATCCCACATACCCTCTCATGTAC
>JAOPJO010000118.1:22314514-22325125 GCA_027123675.1 Molva macrophthalma | reverse complement strand
CACACACACACACACACACACACACACACACACACACACACACACACACACACACACACATACACACATGCACACATGCACACAGACTCATACACACACACATTTACACAGACTCACACATGCACACATGCACACAGACTGTTACACACACACATTCACACGCAGACACTAACATATACCCTTAAAAGTATTTCTTTATTTTAATCCTCCACCTGAGAACGTTTCAGAGGAGGCCAGGTGACCCTAACAGAACGACCCGTGTGTATGCCGGTGTAAAGGCCTCAACATGCTTCGACATCCATGGTTCTGTCGGAATCCTTGTCCGCACGCACACCGTGCAATAATGCTGTAATCACTCACACATCGTGGGCAATCGACGCAGCGTGTCATTACGTCAAATGTACACTAAACGTATACTCAGCCACACAACCAACGCACGCAGCCCCGCCCGTCAATTCACCAATCAGTGGTCCCCAACATCTAGGCACTCGCGCCATTTTGATTTCACGCCACGGGGCTCTGCAGCCATGCTGCTAGATCGCAGTGATGTTGCAGACGCCGTGCTACAGTCGCCATGAACATGCACGGGGTCTGGAACGCCCCCGCGCGTGACCCCGTAGAACACAAAAACGCTGCTCACCAGATATACAGATGAAACCTCAACTCATATTCTCCCCACCGTCCGCGACCTCTTACCTCTTCCCTCTCCCTCCGTCTCTCTCTGTCACTTTATGGGACGGCAGTAGCTGCAGAAGGGCAGAGCGGGTTGACTTGTAACCGGAAGGTTGCTAGTCCCAATCCCCGGCTCCTCCTAGCGGAGTGTCGAGGTGTCCCTGAGCAAGACACCCTACCCCTCACTGCTCACCCCCCCCCCTCCCGGACCGTCGTGAGTCGCTGTGGATAAAAGCGTTTGCTAAAGGCCTAAATAGCACAAGTAGTAGTAGTAAGTAGTAAGGCCTAAATGTAAAATGTCAGCTTTCCCTCTCTTTTGACCCCCGCCCCGCGCAGCCTGATGGAGCGCATGCTGGAGTGGGCGGTGGCGGACAACCGCGAGGCGGCGGCGGCCACGCTGCCCCAGCACACGGAGAACGCGGTGCGTCTGCTGCACGCCGTGCAGGACTTCCTGCAGGCGGAGGGCCTGGTGAGCCCGGCGCTGTGGAGCGACAAGGTGCTGGAGGAGACGCTCACCCTCATGGACTGCCTGATGGTGTGGTACGCCTCCGGGGACCAGTGGCTCCGGCTGTCCCAGGTGGGCCTGCGCCTGCTGCTGGGCTTCATGGCCCAGGAGGAGCCCCAGGTGAGGCGTGCCATGAGACATTGCGGCGGGGCGGGGGGACGTGCGCACACATTCACATGTGTACCACACCAAACACACACTCACACGCTTGCCTGCACACGTATTACACGTATCACATATTCTCACAGAAACTAACAGTCAAACCCACTCTCTCTCTTTCTACCGTTCTTTACCTTCTCTCTCTTTCTTTCTTTCTTTCTTTCTCTCTCTCTCTCTTTACATCTTTCTCTCTCTTTCTTAAATCTCGCTCTCTCTCTCTCTTCCACTCGCTCTCTCTCTCTCTCTCTCTCTCTCTCTCTCTCTACCACTCTCTCTCTCTCTCTCTCTCTCTACCACTCTCTCTACCAACACTCTCTAACACTCTCTACCACTCTCTACCTCTCCACCAGGTGTGCGCCATGGCCACGGCGAAGCTCAACGGCATCCTGCAGACCAAGGTGGTGGAGAGCCAGGACGAGGCCTGCTACCTGCTGGGTAAGGTGGAGGGCATCCTTCGCCGGGCGCTCTACTCGCAGGCCGACGGCGACGGCGACAACGCCATCGCCACGGACACCTACTCCTTCCTGGTGCCGCTGATGCGCACGCTGCTGTCCAAGGTCCACCGGCTGCTCTACATGGAGCTCCACCTGCCCCAGCTGCCCGACACCAACGGCGGGCCCACCTTCTTCGAGGACTTCCAGGCGTACTGCCGCTCGCCCGAGTGGCGCGTTTACCTCGACAAATACGTAAGTCGCGACTCCGGCGTCGACGCGGAAAAGTCGTAATTTCTGCGTCTGTGCCGCGACAAAAAACACGCTTTGACGAAATATATACGTAACACGTCACGCACGTATGTTATACAAGAACAATGTACTTATGCATGTTTATTCAGACAAATAGCTCGCCACAATAACATGTTTACTATCATTAATTTGTAAGGTGTTGTTGTGAAACTGTCAACTTTAATGTATTGTCTGAGTTAACGGTAACTATAGCGAAAACATTGTGAACATTTGTCAAATCGTAGACTAAATCGTAAACTACTTTGCAAGGCTAACTTGCAAAGAAAAAAAAGAAAAAAATGGATCCAGTCATCCTGTAAAAAATGCAAATGTTTTCGAGCAACTGTTGTCCCAAGTCCTGGATGTCGAGCGGTCGTTTCTCCCCAGATCATCCCGTACATGAAGCAGTATGAGATCGAGACCTTCAGCCAGGGCCACGAGACCATGGCACTGTACTGGAAGGAGTGCCATGAGGCCTACATGGTCAGCCTCCACAAGAGGGAGCGTGAGCGTGGAGAGAGCAAGATCCGCTTCCAGGTTCGGTCCAAATGAGGCACTTTATGAATTAACAAACGTCATGTCTGTTCAATCGCTGCTCACACGCGCTACGGGTATCCTCCAAGTCTTTGCTATAGAAGCGTATGAGTGACAGTGCATATATTGGCATTGAAAATGTTAAGCAACAAGCTAGCGGGATTTGACGTAGAACCGTCGTCAGCATTAGCGTTAGCCAAATTCAGCATTCAACGCCAAAACGTTCATACATGAAACTGCATTGCTTGCATAGTTGTAGTTCATTAGAACTACAAATTTGTGTAGGCAATAAAATATATTCCTTCTGGAAAGCAAAGGCATACATTTCTCCCATAGGCAATTTACTGTGTAGAATCAGGCAGAGCCATATGCCTTCACCCACAGTCTCTATGGAGGTGTTCCCTGAACAGCGTTTTACACCAAAGCAGCATCAGGGAAACATAGAACAACCCAAACGTATTTCTAAATCAATGTTTAACACTACGTATTCGTTCACCGCGATCCCCCAGGAGCAGTTTGTGGAGCCCTTCTCGCGGCGCAGTCGCCAGGAGAACCTGCGCTACAACAGCATGCTGAAGCAGCAGCACAGCCAGACCGCCGCCGCCCTGCGCCAGTGGAAGGCTGCGCGGCGGGGCCTCGTCTGCGAGAGAGGCCCCTGGGCCGACAGGTACGGAACGTATATATAAGTTACGTATGTGACCCTCGTATCGTAGCTAGGTAACAATATATCCCTGCACCGTGGGTTGTTCCCATATACCCCCATATCGTTCGCTTGCTATCGATAGCTAGCGAACGATAGCTAGCGAACGATATGAGGGTCAAATACATTGGTAGCTTGCAGGTAGCTAGCTAGGTAACGATGTCGGTGTATCATGAGCTATCCGCATGCACCCCGATATCGTTAGCTAGCTAGCGATAGCTAGCTAGGTAGCTTTTAGGTAGCTCGCTAGGAGGGATTTTTTTAAACCCGTCATGCCCTGTGGTCGCTAGGCAACAGGACGAGATGCACTGGCGGGTGTCCAGTGCCGAGAACTACTCGCGGATGAGGCTCAAGCTGGTCCGCAACTACAACTTTGACCCGCACCGCGAGGCCAGCGCGCTGCGCGACAACCTGGGTAACTATCAACTAGAGTTGAGCCGCTTTCTTACTCCAATGATCGAAGAAAAACAGTCTGAGGACGTGATGGATGTGTGTGGGGGGGGCCATGTGTTTAAAGTTAGGTGTGTGGTTTCTCTATAACGCGAGTACTTTTGTGTTCAAGCTTCTGGAAAAAATGTTCTTATCTTTGTCGCTGTTCATGAAGTATGTGTTGAACCGGTTCTGGCCTTAAGTCATATTCTGGCCTCTTAATCCTAATTTGTGGAGGGCTGTTTTTTTTATTTTTTTCCTATTTGTCTGTCTGGAGCGAGTGAACCTCAAGCTATCGTTGGCCCAGATGTTGTTTTGTAGGCCATTGCACCAGACAACCTCCCACTCCCTCCGTCTCGCCGTCACTCTCTCCTTCTGTCTAAAGTTTGTTCTGAATTCTTTCTGTCAGAACCTTTTCAATATATGTATTAACTTTGAAAGAAATGAAAAAGCTAAAAAAAAAGAAAGAAAAGGAGGCCAAAGTTACAATGAAGATGTGTATTTGGCTAATGTTAGTATTGGAGAAATAGCTCACTCCGCTTGTGCTGGAATATGAACGTAATTGAAAGTTCAACAACTAAGGGTTCTTAAACCTTTTCATGTCGGCCCGTGACCCACCTCCAACTGGATCGCGATCCAGTTCGGGTCCTGACCATTTGAGGAACCGAAACACCACATGACCACTTTTCATGCTACTTTCATCTCTCTCTCACACACTCACTCACTCACTCACTCACTCACTCACTATTATTAACTTTCTCTCTCTCTCTCTCTCGCCCCAGGTGTCCAGCAGCAGCGTGTGAACGCAGAGTCCCTGCTGCTGGAGGCGGTGAAGCAGGTGAAGGTGAGCGACCTGGAGGACGACATCCTGGACCTGCCCGAGGAGGACCCGGCCGTCGCCGCCGGCAACAACCAGCAGTCAGTCCTTCTCTTCTCTCAACACATTAGTGTTTCAACCACAAAATAGAGATTCAACATTCAAAGGGCTTTATTTATCAATAACGTACATTTACATTGCCTTAAACTTACATTTACATTGCCAAACTCCAAAAAGTGACCACTAACTAATCTAACAATATGTCAAATGTAATAGTCCAAAATACAACAGTACAATGAAGATGTCAACGTGTATAGAAATTGATATACAGAAAGATGATATTTGTATAGGCTTCTGAAGGGATGCTGTGAGAGGTGTATGTGTGCACTAGCCTCCATTTTGAAACCCACGGTTTTCTATGAACAAACCACGGAAAAGTTTGGCCACCGACGTGAATTTTCCCAATCGGACCAACGTAAACCCAAATCCCAATTCCAATCCAACTTGTCCTTGATGTATCGGAGTGGAAACGGAGTAAACGTTGCAGACCCGTATGAAGCAGTACTCAACGCGTGACGGTTTCCCTTCAAATCTATACAGTCCAAACCGCCATACACAAAGCTTCTAGCATGGGGCCGACCACGGGATCAGGGAACAAACCTCAAACGTGTGTTCACCGTGTGTGTCCCAGGGCGGAGGCGGAGGAGGCCGGCCAGAAGGAGAAGCTGGTGCTGGGGGAGGACTGTGAGCTGGTGACGGTGGTGGACGTGGTGCCCGGACGTCTGGAGCTCACCACCCAGCACATCTACTTCTACGACGGCAGCCAGGACAAAGAGGAGGGTGAGGAAGCTAACCGGCTAACGGACATCATTTTCCCGCTCTTTTTTTAGCATTTAACTTTCTTTTAGCTTAGCTTTGCATTGCGTGTTTTAGCTTTGTTTATTATTGATTCGGGAGCCTGCAAATGTGATTAAAAGAATTACACTACAGTTCTCCTTCAACATATTTCAGCAATCCACCAGGTACAAGTCTGTATGGACAAGTAAACTCAACTAATGATAATGGCAAAATTAAGCTTCAAATGAGATTATCCAAGACGCCACAGCATGATTCCGGACGTAGCATCTCCTTTTTATATTCCGCTTTTATCTCATGTTACACCACCGGTTGGAGTTATATTCAGCTCTTGTGTATTAACCTTTTTTCCTTTAACTTCAATGGTTCCGCGCGTGGCGTCGTCCCTGAAGGCGTGGGTCATGACTTCAAGTGGCCGCTGTCGCTGATCCGCGAGGTCCACCTGCGGCGCTACAACCTGCGCCGCTCGGCTCTGGAGATCTTCCTCATCGACCAGACCACCTACTTCCTCAACTTCAAGAAGGAGGTGAGCCGGGAATCCCCACCCAGCAAAGTCAATGAGAAAGGGAAAGTGCAGTAACCCACACTTCACCATAGGGGGTGCTGTTGCTGGGGTTTGGTTTGTAGCATTGTGTTGCCCTTTAAAATCACAGGAAAGCCTCTGAATATTCCCAGCGACGACCAGTTCAGAAAGAAGTTGTTTTTGACACCATTGTGTCAGTTAACGCGCTAGACTTGCGTCGGTGTGTACATGTGTGTGTAACCGGTGGAGGGTGACCCCCATGTGTGTGTGTGTGTGTGTGTGTATCTTTCAGGCGCGTAACAAGGTGTATAGCCGCATGCTGCTGCTGCGCTCGCTGGGCGTGCACGCAACCCGTTCCCCCCAGGAGCTGCTCAAGGCCTCTGGACTCACGCAGGTCAGAGGTCAACTGGACCGCCTGTATATTTCCTCTCTTTGTCTCTGTCTGTCTGTCTGTCTGTCTCTCAGTCTCTGTCTCTCTGTCTCTCTGTCTCTCTGTCTCTCTGTGTCTCTGTGTCTCTGTGTCTCTCTGTCTCTGTCTCTCTCTCTCTCTCTCTCTCTGAACAACACGACTGCCCTTTTCTCTGTATTTAACAATGAAATCGTCCACACTCCCACCTGGGAACTGAACCATCCTCTGTGTCTTTGTGGTGATGCAGAAGTGGGTCAACAGGGAGATCTCCAACTTTGACTACCTGATCCAGCTGAACACCATCGCGGGCCGCACCTACAACAACCTGGCCCAGTACCCAGTGGTACGTTGCGTACCATAGGCCTGTAGCACGGTCAGGTATCGAGTAGTAACACAACATGTACAACATACACGCACTGTACATCATGTACTGTTATTTTGTATGTACTCGGAGCATCGTTGGAAATTCAACCTGGGTCTCACTGGGTTTCCCTGGTGAAATAAATAGGATTAAAGAAACCAGTAAGCAATGCTGCTCCGGTCGTTCTGCTGGTCGTTCTCTACAGACGGTCCCGTCTGTAGAGATACAACGGTTGGCCCGGGATACCCTCGTAGTTCTAATGATTCAGCACTTATGTTTACAATTACAATTGAGTTGTTATAATAGATGGGCCTTACAGTCAAGTTTTATTATCAATGTTTGAGTTATTTATCAGACACTGTTTGATAGCGTAATGTGACCGTGTGTGTGTGTGTTAGTTCCCCTGGATCCTGTCGGACTACACCTCTGAGGAGCTGGACCTGTCGGACCCCCGCGTGTACCGGGACCTGTCCAAGCCGGTGGCGGTGCTCAACGAGCGCAACGCCAAGACCGTCCGTGAGAAGTACGCTCCTCCTCCGTCACCCTCCGTCACCCTCCGTCCCAAACAGGATTAACCATCGTTAACGCACCGTGGAGCTCATGATGGAGGCTTCATGTGTGAAGCAAAAACGAAACTTTTAGCATTAAATCAAATATGACCATATAACATTTTTATAAATATATATATATATATAACATCTAGACAACAGCAACAATGAGTTGAAACCCAAAATTAGGAGCACAACATAACATAACGTAATTAAGGATCGTTAACTCAGCGTCAACCTCATGGTGGAGGTTTCATGTTTGGTTCAGAAGTCGTCTGGACTGACTTCTGAACCAAACATGAAGCCTCTATCATTAAATCGAATATGGCTGTTTTATCGTGACAATATAACATTTTTCTAAATATATATCAAATCCAGACAACAGAAACAATGAGTCAAAACCGAAGAATTAGGAGCAAAACATAATATAATATAATTGAGGGTAGTGTATGTTTGTGACGGTATAGTTTAAGCTTCTTTTGAAAAACGTAATATGGCTCGGGAGAGACAAATCAATAAAAGATAAATAAAGATATATAGGTCATCCCTGTGACCCGTGACCCGTCGATACGCCTAGTGGACCTCTGACCTCTGACCTGTGACCCGTCCCCAGGTACGAGAGCTTCGAGGACCCCACGGGCACCATCGACCGCTTCCACTACGGCACCCACTACTCCAACGCCGCCGGCGTCATGCACTACCTGATCCGGGCGGAGCCCTTCACCTCCCTGCACATCCAGCTGCAGAGCGGCCGGTGAGGAGAGGCCTAGGGGCGGAGGGGAGGAGAAGAGTTAGGGTGGAGAAGAGCAGGGAGTAGGGGTGTAGGGGTGGAGAAGAGTAAGGTGTAGATGAGTAGGGTGTAGAAGAGTAGGAAGTAGGGTGTAGAAGAGTAGGGTGTAGGGGTGGAGAAGAGTAGGGTGTAGATGAGTAGGGTGTAGAACAGTAGGGGGTAGGAGTGTAGAAGAGTAGGGTGTAGGAGAGCAGGGCGTAGGAGAGTAGGGTGTTAGAGAGTAGGGTGTAGGAGAGTAGGGTGTAGGAGAGCAGGGCGTAGGAGAGTAGGGTGTAGAGGTGGGCACCTATCTGCACACTTCTGCAGACGTTGTCGTTAAGGCGCAGGTAGGGGTTGTTGTGGTATCCCGGTCAAGGATGCCTCCAGACATTGAGGATCGAACCCACAACCTTCTGGCCCCCTCTACATATAAATACATGCAAAAGCTCCCTCGCTCTCCTGAATGTCGCGTTTCTTTTGGGACTCCAGGTTCGACTGCGCCGACCGCCAGTTCCACTCCATCCCGGCCACGTGGCAGGCGCTCATGGACAACCCCAACGACGTCAAGGAGCTCATCCCAGAGTTCTTCTACTTCCCCGAGTTCCTGGAGAACCAGAACGGTGAGGACCCAGTCCAGTCCCAAACTGGATGTGGTTCTTTGTTTCTCTGCTGATTTAGTTACACCTTTCTTTCTTTCTCTTTTTCTTTCTTTGTTTCTTTGTTTCTTTAGTTTCTCTATCTTTTTCTTTCTTTCTTTCCTTCTTTGCCTGGCCCTGCCCTGCTGTGCTTCTATGAATGAGCCACTGAATGAATGAGCTTCCTGTCCGCGATGAATAAAGTGTGTTGTCTTCTCTGACCCCGCCTCCCAGGCTATGATCTGGGTCGGCTGCAGATCTCCAAGGAGAGGGTGGACAACGTCCTCCTGCCCAAGTGGGCCAAGTCTCCGGAGGACTTCATCTACAAGCACCGCAAGGCCCTGGTGAGGACCCTGCGAAAGCGGGGGCCATTCATGTACTCTGTGGGGGGGTATTCATTGGCTTTTACTCCATTTATTTAAGAAGTTATTTATTTATTAATGTATTTGTATTTATTATGTTTTTTTTCTGAAAACCATAATGCGGAGCTTTGGCATGAAAAAAATATATTAATGAAAGAATACAATTAATTTAACTTGCTGTAGGTAAGATTATAGAGCTATCAGTTTGAGTGTCATTTGTTAGAAATGTCCTAGCCATTCGTCAGCTATTAGTGGGTGAAATGCTCTGTGAGAATCTGTTTCTAGGTGACTGCACCTGCTCTCTGTATGAGATTTTCTTCCCTGATGGGTTCGGGGGAATCCAGCTTGCCTGTCAATCACATGTGTTGAATTCAACACTTATCAATGGCTCAGAAACTTGGGGAGAGAGGGACTTTCAGAACCTTGCTCTCTACCGCTCTTTTCCGCTGTCTCTCTTTGCAACTCTCGACTCTTACCTAAAGAAGCTTTAAAGTAATGCAAATGTATTATTCGTAGGCTCTTATTTTGAAACTTGTTGTGAGGGGCTTGATTTTGCAAATGTGTGGCAAATTTCAACAGATCATCTCCCTCCCCTGGATCGTTGTACCAAGGCCTTCCGTCAGCAGACCGCTCCCATTATAAGTGGTTAGCCACTGGGGGGGAATTACTACTGCCCTACTGGAATCGAAACTCTAATTTCAATCAGTGGTTCCTCCCGCTGGGCCCAGCCATTACCTCGGAATCGGGAGCTGAAATTGAATATGAATGGGTCTCTCGTGGGTATTTGTGCCAGATCACAAAGTCATTCGTAATTTCTTTGGCAGACGCTTTTATCCGCAGCGACTTGCGATGCCTGCCGATGCTCAGCGGTCCTCGTTCAGACCACTACAACACATGAAACCGCATCATGACAGATAGTACAGAATGTACAGAATGTATGCCGTGAATTTGACTCTATAGATTGGCTATAGACGGGCTTTATTTTAGTGAGTGTTTTTCAGAAACTCAAAACACTGTACAACCACTTAAACGACAACAATAAAATACAGATTAGATTGGATTTCAATTAGACGTGTATTGCCCTCCAGATAGGAAATGCACTGCCTCAGGTGTACATCACACTCAACATAAATTACACAGAGAGAGCACACCCGCAGGTTAATGTGCTGCTGTGTTCCCGGTGTGTGTGTGTGTGTGTGTGTGTGTTAATGTGCTCTGTGTAATTCAGAGAACACAGCCCACTCCGGTTGTGATTTTGTCACTGGACCCCCATGGCCCTGCCATGTTATGGTTGCGCCCGCGGCCTTAACATCTCCGTATCCTTCCGGTCGCCGTCTCTCTGCAGGAGTCGGAGTACGTGTCGGCCCACCTGCACGAGTGGATCGACCTGATCTTCGGCCACAAGCAGCGGGGCCCCGCGGCCGTGGAGGCCCTCAACGTCTTCTACTACTGCACCTACGAGGGTACGGCCTTTCAAAACTTTATCGTCCCGAACGCAGCCGTACGGGAATGTGTGTTCAGCTCGGATCACACTCGATGGAAGCGAAACAGTTAAAAAGGCAGGATGTTAAAGTGTAAACGCAACAAACCCCCCCCCCCCCTCCCCTTCTG
>JAOPJO010000118.1:22288815-22300913 GCA_027123675.1 Molva macrophthalma | reverse complement strand
TGTCTAAAACCATCAGGAATGGAGGACATGGGTTCGGTTCCCTGTCTAAAACCATCAGGAATGGAGGACATGGGTTCAGTTCCCTGTCTAAAACCATCAGGAATAGACATCATAGGTTCAGTTCCCTGTCTAAAACCATCAGGAATAGACATCATAGGTTCAGTTCCCTGTCTAAAACCCTGGGGAAGTTTGTCTTCAAAATGCTCCTCCACTCGGACCCAACCAGCGCCACTCCTCTGGACTGGAATTTCAACTGGAGGACAGACGACGGGTATGTTAGTTGGATCACATATTCAAATCCTATTGTTATCTTCCTCTTATCTGGGTTCTCTAATGTTTTCTTTCCCGCTCACCTTCATCTAACCAATGTCTCTCAATCTCTCCGGAAACCTTCGCCACATCAGGACGAGTGGCGACTGGGGTGCAAATGTTGGGGTTTTGTTACATATGGGGAAAGATTAGAAGAAGATTAGAGAAAGTTAAAAAAAAAAATATTTATGAAATACTTCATAGTTCAAAAGCATCATTCAACATTTTATTCAACATTTTTCCATACCGGGATTCACTCTCCGCTCCATCTCGCTGAGGCGCTCCATCACCCGGCCGGCGTTCAGGTCCACCAGGAAGCGCCTCCCGGGCTCGGTGCCTTGGCGGTAGTCATCGGGAAGCAGCCTGGGTGAGGGATCCACACTGTGCCTGAACTCCCCCACCAGACCCTCCACATGGCTCACTCTGGGCACCAGGGGGGCAGCACGCAGGCCTGGCAGAGGTGGGGTTGGTTCAGAAATCATTCCAAATTATTTGTTTTATATACACTTTAGTTTTCACAGGATAATATACAAAACATGAACCAATTGAAATAATTAGAAAAATGTATTAATAAAGAATTGTCGGCGACAAGTCAGATTGTCATACATATTGCATAAACATCCAATTCATTTTATATTAGGCATTCAAAATTTGCCATTTTTCCCAATTTCTCTGAATATGTTTTTTCTTTGAGGCTCAGAAGGTCAATTCTTCCATAACCAAGATTTCTCGAACAATTTCTAACCATTTTCCTGTTAACAGCCTTTTTGCTCGCTGCAATCAAACTTTTGTTAGGCAGCGACCTACTCTTATCACAGCATCAATGTTTCCAAGATACATTACTCAATTATTAACAACCTAACAGCTCAGTTCGGTTATATAAAATAGATATCAGCCACTCCTGTGTGTTGAATTTCTTTCCATTCGTCTGAATCAACTTGTGTTCAACGTTTCTAAGTGGATGAACCAATGAACATTTATCAATGAAGTAATTGTCATTATCAGACATATATCCCTTTAAGCCTATCAGGTAGCCTATAAACCTTTGTCTGGCAAATGATTCACCATTGTGCCACAAAGACAGATGTTTTGTCTTATAAAGCTTTATTAATCACGTCAATCACTACACAGTCATAATTGTGATCATGTACCTACTTTAATGTATTTCATCCACTTATTTTACCCTTGCTATTTATGCAAATGTATTTTATGTTTTTTCAAAATTGCATTATATGCAATTTTGACTGAACTTTATTCTCTCGTGTTAAGCACTTTTTTTTAAGGACGTCTTACCAGAAAGGGCCAAGCATAGTAGTGCAATCCTTAGC
Organism: Molva macrophthalma; assembly: GCA_027123675.1. Lineage (NCBI taxonomy): Eukaryota > Metazoa > Chordata > Actinopteri > Gadiformes > Lotidae > Molva > Molva macrophthalma. The sequence goes on along the minus strand of JAOPJO010000118.1, from coordinate 22,299,276 downwards.
ATCTTGTTCACACTAGAAAGGACAAACGGACATACAGTATTCATTCAGTAATTTAACATTTTCAAATGTATGAGTGTGTGTGCGTGTGCGTGTGCGTGTGCGTGTGTGTGTGTGTGTGTGTGTGTGTTTTACTTACCTGTAGAGGAGCAGTGTTCAGACCTGATCATGGGTGACTAACTGTCTCTCTGAGGCGACGGCGGCTTTATTAAGACTTCAGGTTCTGTAAGGCAGCAGCCCACTATAGATAACAACATGAATATAGGATGACTCGTTCACCTGCAGTTATACTTTCCACCGAGCGACACATTGACCTCAGGGTTGCTAATTGCCCGGTTAGTTCTGCAGATAAGTTAGGGCTGACTGATATATTGAGGTTGGATATGCTCCTACACTTCAAATTCATGTTAATGTTCTTATTAGGTTGAACTAAAACTTGTTTCAAGAGCCACTTTTATGTACCAGGACAACGGTAGTAGACTAAACTAGTGAAGATAAGGCTACTACCCCTGCGCTGGTATATACAAGGAGCAGACCCGTAATTAGTGTTATGAGCGCCCCACTGTGGTGGTCCTAAGATGACACCCCTGTCTATTGCCACTTTTATACTAAATCAGTAAAGTAGTGAGTTTGCAAACAAGGGAAAGGGGACGTTTTAAATGGGGTGCCCAAAGGCCATTGATTAACTTGTCTCGACCTGAAACTTGACTTTGACCCGCTGACCTGATTTCTGACTTTTTCTATTGTCAAGCAGATCTCTACAGATTCCCGGAGGCTGAAACCAAGTAACCTAGAATGTACTTATTTAATGCACAATAATTTATCGCCCAAACGTTTTTTCTTTAAAATAATAACACCATCTTATAATAATAGAACACATAGGCCTATTTGATGATGGATTGAAAGGTAGAATATATGACGAATAATAGCTTGTATCTGTTACAAATGCAAATCTGTTCTTATATTTAAAATAAATTAAAGAAAATATGAATAGCTGTAAAGACATTTATGTATTTGTATAATCTATTTATAAACTCTATTCATATATGTGCACACTCGACGTGATTGTATTGTGTGGTGTATTAAACATTATAAAGGCTTTTGACACTTCCAAGTCATTCAGTCAGTCTACACAGATTTCGCCGCAATTAACCCAAACAGTAAACTCTCCAGCACCAGCCAGTGTATCATGCTACTACAACACACGACTGTGTGTTGATCGTGTCTTGCACAACACACGATGAAAAATAAATTGCTAAAAAATTATGTAAATTCTTTATGGAGCGGATTCTTTAAGGTTAGGTCATTTATCCGCAACATGTATATCATTATTTATTTTTGGATGTGTTTTTATTTCCTTCTCTGCCCTTACCGGGATAATAATCACGTGTGTTGATGTTATAAAACCAACAAGAAGAAGTCAACCTTCACCTTATTGGTCAACGTGAGGTCACGCACACTTAGCCGCAACGCGTGTTATGTTTCATAGATATGTATACATAGACGCTGCATTAGCCTTTTTACGTACGCGAACGTCGCCGCCATATTGGAGAGGCCAAGACTGACCTGTAAACAAATACATCGCAACGTGGGAGCTGCCGTTTTCTGGATACAAAGCACTATAACGTTTACATTTTTAAACCGATTTCAGTGAGTTGTTAATATTCAAGGGTTTATGATCCACGTGGAGTTAAAAAACATCAACAATAAAAATATATTTTATATGTAATATGATTTAATATGAATATAAAAACAATTCCTTGAAATCGGTTGATTAATGTAAACTGATTTTTATCCAGAAAAAAACGCAGTTCCCCCGTTTACTTGTATTGTATTTCTTTACAGGTCAGTCTTGGCCTCTCCAATATGGCGGCGACTTTGACGTATCGCAGCAACGGTCTACTTAGTCAATTAGTCTATGTATGTATGTCTATCATATCTATGATTTCAAAACCCGGAAATATTCGGGAATCATCTCCATTGACGGCGCTCACTGGAAGCTGCAGCAACAACAACATCAACAACAGCAAAGAGGATCAAACAATTTATACGTTAGCGGGACACTTTCTTTCTAATCCATAGCAGCACAGCGTGTTCCTATTTAACGTGTGACGTAACGAGGCCATAGTGGGAGGATAGACTGTGACAGAGTGACTCTGGCGGCTACAAGACGCGTATAAGTATCCGTGCCCTAAACTGCTCCGTCTGATCCATCGTCTACTTTTTTTTTTTTGGTTTTTAAAGGTATCCACTGAACCGTTGTATTTTAAATGGCGTTGGTGACCGCGACCAGACGACTGCTCCACGTCACGTTACGAGACAGTCCTCTGCGGACGGCGGCTGTCGCGTCGCCCAGATACACGACGCTCTTCTCCCCGGGGAGTACGGACGCTCAGGGGTCATCTCGACTCACTGCGGCCTGCTGTGTCCGGCGGAGGGACTTCACCACCTGCACGCAGAGACTCCGGTATGAGTTTTAGTGTGTCTATGTGTCCTCATGTCTATCTGAAGTTCAACCGCCCAAATACATATCAAGCTCCACTCGAGCAAATCATGTTTATCAATGGGTTTCTGATGCCATTACAAGTTGGCACAGCAGGACATTAGGACAATATCACTGTAAGAACTCAACTATACTTGAACGAATAACCGTGCCGAGCTTTAGTATAGCAAGTATACCAAATAAAGTATTGCATCAAACTTCCACTGCAAATCCTATTACAAACTTACAATCTATCACATTAACTATTGTTTTTTTTAATCACATGCAGATAACAGGCCTGGTATAGTGCTCTTGAATTGACAGCGACGCGCAGCTAGTGTAATCCTCAATCATTGACATGACCATGCAATGCAATGTAGCCTTGTAGCCGTGTGACTGCCCAAGGTTTGGACCAAGACAAGGTTTCCCCATCCAGGATCGGGTTGCATAACGCCGGCCACCTGGGTTGAAGGTTGATTTATGCTGTGGTCCGGCCTTCACCAAGCTGACCACGGCCCCGTGTGTCCACACGTCACTGGGGACGGGGGGGACACCCCCTACCCCCCGTCCCCCTGGGGCCTTGGATGTGCACAGCAAGGGTCCAAAATTGACCCCTTGGCAGGTCAAATAATGCAGGCTTGAATATTAAAACTAAAACATTGCTTGGCTGGGAGATTTAAAAAAAATGTCTGCCCTGGCAGGTAAAAAGAGCAAAGATAATGTTGTACCGTGTACATACAGCTACACTCAGAGGCCCACAATACAGAGAAGAGAGGTTGATTGAGTTAAATACAGCGGTAGTTTGATTGTGGAGTGTAGGTTCATTGCATGTTCAATATTTACCCTTTATACTCAGAAAACAATAAGAAGATATGTTTGTTTTCCATTAGATAAAATGTAATGCAGGATACCAACAAAATCCTAGGAATGACTGAAAAATGAATGACGTTGAACCAGACCTGTGAAATGATTCACTTCTTGGGATGTCGGGTCTACTCGTGTTACCGGGAGGCATTCAGAAAGCCGAGCCCAGACTGGGTCCTCCGAGGTGGGCCGACCCTGTTGGCGTTAAAGCAGGACCACCACTCGTCCTTCTCTCCCCACACATCCTACCCATCACGGCGAGGCAGTGGACTCCTCCAGCAGGCGGCTGGTTAAACGGTTCCCCAGAACAAGATCAGAAGAGACTCCCAACACTGAACCACGGGGACAAAACCATCGCCGTCGTTGAAATGTTGTTATTTGTATTGGAGACAAAGGCGGTGAAACGAGGATCAGAGGGATTGCAAAGTGAATCCGATTGGCTCCCATATTGCCAGTACTTGCAGCGATTAGTCGATACATCGATTGGCAGAAAACGAGTGGAATACCGTTTAGTATAATCGATTAATCCTCTTTAAGTCATTCAAGTGCGAATAACAAGAATTTGCTGCTGAATGTTGCAGTTTGATAATGATCAAATATTTGGTTAATTGATCATTAGAAGAATAATAGTTTAATTTTTCTTGGCATGTTGCCAGATAAACCAAGCACATTTTAGATTGAACTTTGGACTCTGGTAACTCTGATTTATCAATGAATCTCAAAAATGGATTACTTGATAACATTCTTGGAAAAAAGTATTAGCCTTATACAAAATGACATGATGAAATTAAGCATTCAAAGTCAACTAGTCGTTCATATTTCATATTCATGTTTGCATACTCCGTTCTTTATCAAAACTCCTGTTTTCCTGTCCAGGAACCCAGCAATTTGCATGCATCCGAATAGGTCAACACAAGCTGGGTTGGTTTCCCCACAATTCAAATCAATTCGACATTGGCCGAATAAAGATGTTTGGATTATGTATTATTGGCTACGGCCCATTGTTCCTGATTTAAGGTTAAGTAGTTCGTGTGTGTGACGAAACAAAGACGAATGGGTGTAATCCCATTCCCAGGCTTGAGACGTGAACTGCGTGGCGTCAGTAGAGCAAAGGCCCAGACAAATCTGGTTTCTTTGATTTGCCTCACATGACCGACCGCTGCTGTGTGAAAACATGTGCGATCTGGGCAACAGAGAGTCCCGAGGCGTGGTCACAAAGGTCAGAAACAGTGCCATGCTGCGCATTGTAAGTAAATCGTTGTCATTTGTACGGCCCTTCCTTCAAATATAATATAATCCGATATACTCTCAAAAATGGCTTCGCAGGTCCACATTGTACGACACCCCCTAAACCTAAACCCTCTACAGGGCAAGGAAACTATATTGCATTAAAAAGTTTAGAAACTTATATGGTTGGTGAAAAGTTTTTAAATCTGATTGGATTTACTTGACTGCCCACGCTCATAATCAGAGTATAGACCTGGTGTTTTAGCAATGGCCGCCATCCTCCTCTCCAACCACCCTTCTCACCAGCATCCTCGTCGTCATGGTAACCCCGTGTGACGCTGCTGTGCCCTGCAGGTCGGACAACAAGGTGACGGTCCACTTTGTGAACAGAGACGGCGAGAAGATCACAGCGAAGGGGTCCCCCGGGGACTCACTGCTGGACCTGGTCATCAACGAAGATCTGGACTTTGATGGCTTTGGTACGCACGCACGCACACGCACACGGACACACACACACGTATACGTGCACGCATCGTGCGTTAGCACGACGGTAGCATTAGCTTTTCACAGCACAGAATGGAAAAACGAGTACAACTAATTAACGTGGCTGTTAGACCATCAAAACCATGCTAAAAGGGTTCTGGGTTCGAAGCTCAACGTCCGCAGTCTACCCGTAGGCCTTGAGCAAGACGCATGAACCCCTTACCTGCTCCTTCTTGACACGCATCTAAAATTCACCGTACGGCGCTTTGGATGAACAAGTGTGCAAAAGTGAGCCGTCCTTTAACATGGAGAGGGCTGCCTTGTAGGCGCCTGCGAGGGAACGCTGGCCTGCTCCACATGTCACCTGATCTTCAACGAGGAGGTCTACGAGAAGCTGGGGCCCGTCACCGACGAGGAGATGGACATGTTGGACCTGGCCTACGGCCTTACCGACACGTAAGGATGCCAATGCGCCCTCTCCTTCTTTCCTTCCTTCCTTCCTTACTTCCTATGAAGTTATTTAAAAGGGTGATATTATGCCACCAGGTGTGAGTGTGATTAGCCATTGGGAGTGTCCACCTAGATGTATGATGGATAGATCAGCAACATTTTCTGCAAGTCCACTGGGTAGGCTGGTAGACTGATCTATCCAGCATACATCTAGGTGGACACTCCGACGTGTAACGGGTGTGTAATCACACTCACACCTGGTGGCATTATATCGCCCGTTTAACACACAAAGTCCTTCACAAGGTAGAAACCGACACAGTTCGGAGTACATTAACAGACTTCAAAGTACCGTAGTCTTAAAATAGAGCAATGGAGAAATGAGAGTCTGTTGCCCATCGCCCACCCAGTAGATTAAAATAAGAAAATAAAATGTTGAATAAAACAAATAATAAATATACTAATTATACATTACTTGGGAGTCGCTCCAGAAAATGCCAAACAGGTTGTTTTATTTCTACGGTTGTGACGAAGACGCTTTGTATTTGTCTATGCACTCTTATTTCCTGTGTTTGTGTCCTCATCCGTCTGCATGCGTATTGTCTGTGTGCACCGCTACTGTGAAATAATCCACGCGGCTCTCTCTTTATTTCATTTATTTTTTAGAAATAAAGGGAACTTAAAACTTGAACCACCCACGGCGTTCCCTCCCTCCCTCACTCTCTCGGCGTCCCTCCCCTCTCCCCTCAGGTCGCGTCTGGGCTGCCAGATCTGCCTGACCAAGGCCCTGGACGGCATGGAGGCGCGGGTACCCGAGAGCGTGGCTGATATCCGACAGAGTCAGGACAGCTCCTCCTAATGGCTCGTTAACGATCTATCGCCGCGGGTAACGGGTTGACGGGGGGGGGGGGGGGTTGTTCACTGCCATCTAGTGAACCAAAACTTTCTCAACCGCTATAACCGTTGGTTGAAATGTATTCAGAAATTAGAAAGCTCACACAAGTGATTTTTACCAGGTAGACAAGAAATATATATAACTAAATAATCATATTTTTATTGCTTCACAAAAGCCTTTAAGTTAGACGTTGATGATCAGACGGACGCTAGAGACCACAGCTAGCTAAGGAGTGTGTGACCAACGTTACGTACGTACTTCATATGGTCTACGCATGTCGTTGCAATCGGCCCGGCCTCCTCGGGCCTGTGGTGCCCATTCACCGGTAACTTCCTTGTCTTCTGATATGATGCCGGTCAACGACCGGCGCAGTCTTGCCCCGCAAGCTCCTCAACTGTATATCCATAACCAAATACTTTTTACAGGTTTGACTTCAGAACTGTGTACTTGTTTCCTCACCGACATAATGTGAAATCGTTTGGCTAGCTATCACCCGACACGTTTTTTGTATCATGCTAACGCTCGGCAACCAGACTAACCTGTTTCTATTTTATCCACTCTGTATGCTTCTAGTTAGGTCTTTATTGTCACAGTATGAGTTAATCTTATCACAGGTGTATGTAATAAATTGGATCACCTTTCTAATCCTGTGTCATCGGTATACACGCGTGCCCGTTGCGTTGGCCCGCACAAAAAACCTTGGAAATGGTCGTTGGTCCGTTGTTTATTTTCTTTTAGTAAAACAAGACACGCTTGGCCTTAGGAAAGTAACATTTTCAAACTCAATATTGACTTGGGGGGGAGTCAATCACACACAAATGTGTAAAAAAACAAACAAACAAGCAAGGGTTGTGTGTTGAGATGTAGAATATATCAAAAGTAAAGCAGTTCACATTTTCACAGGTTAGATCACGTTCACTTAGTGGTGTACATCCTTACAGATGGTGCTTTCATATATAATTTACCTCAACCTATTGGATCCATAAACCAGTTAATACTAAGCAGAAATACTGTTTTGTGTTACATTCTATTCTATCCATCTGAATGCCGACTACTGCTACATGCATTACCTACTTAGAAACTAACAAAGGAAACCCTGCAGTAAGCCTAGTTATCACCAATAATTGACGGATGTAAGCACAAAACAACACCTCATAAACTATACGTCTGCAGATTGTAACACTCTTCTAGTAAACCCAGCTCTATATTGCACTTTTGTTTTGTAAAACGTATCACAAGAGGATTGTCGCGAGAGCAAAGAATTCATCTTAATTTCTGCTCGTGTAAATATTTACGTGGCGTATATTGCTCTACGTGTGTTATATATGTGTTATACATGATTTAAAATAATCGCTATTCATTCATAGGATGTCACTTGACGATGAAAGGCGTAAGCAAGTGCAATTGATCAATCAGATACACTCAAAGCAGGGTTTTACGCTACTGGGAAAGTTAAAGTACCTTTTGGAGAGGATCCTACGCTGTATGTAGAGACCTAAAGCCCAAACAGAGGGCGATACTGTATCTAAACTGCATCTTAAGTCTAAATTCACCCCTATGCGGCCTCATATGCACTGTGTAATAACATTGAGAACCAAACACAAACACACAACAAACGCGTATCGCTGTGTTTCAAGTTATCTGCCAAAATAAACTCCATTTAGATAATGACAGACATGCCAATTGCATATTTAAGGCAAAATGGGTAAAAACACTGTTTGAATGTTTGGAAGCCAAACTGGGTAACAGCTGGAGGATTCCAGCTGAGGATTCCAGGAATTCCAGTCCTTAAGTTTTCATTCTCTTCCCCCGTAGCCTACTGATAGTGGAATACTTTTTTGTCCGTTTGTTGGCTTGCATTCTGCTTTTGTTTTGATGTTGCAGCCTTTTTCCTGACAACCAAAACAGCTGGAGGTCTTTCTTTTCTCAAGGACCTTGGCTCAAGGTTTAGTTTTACTACAAGGTACAAATATTAAACTCATCACTGTGATGTTGCCCCATACAGACCAGTAAGCTGTTAACAATATCATTCTAACTTCTGGGTAATCTATGACAACAGCTTATTCATAGTTATTAAAAATGTATGGCATTACATGTCGCTGTTTTCTAGTGAGTGGATTTTAAGACACAAAACTCTCGCTTGAACAAAGTGAATTGACTGCCATCTAGGGGTGAAAAATTGTTTGGCTTGTTCAACATATAAAACAAAATTGCAACACTAAATTCATAATGGTTTCCCAATGTTTTTGTTTTTCAATGCTAGGGCCAATCGTTTTGTTCTTGGTTTGTTGACCATGGCGGTAGTGGAAGTCTTGTTGATTCTGTGCTGAACACATAAGAGAAACATATTAAGAGAAACAAACTTTCACACAGGGCTCTTATTTGCATTTAAAACCACTTTTCTCTAATGGTTATTTACTCCTTTTGAAGGGAACCAAACTGATTTGTCTCTTGTCGGTTAAATCAGTCACTCTTCCGTGCATCAGTTCCTCTGGCAGCATACTTTTTCGTTACAGAGGAAGTTCTTTACATATAAACTAGTTTTATACCCGAAGCCGGTTCAGTAAGGTCACTGAACGCTTCGTCAGCGAAAACCAGTAGTCTCCGTGGAGACAAGAAATCCGAAATCCAAAATGCGTAAATGAAAAAAAATACATCACAGGCTCGATTTTCCGGACTAATCGCACACAATGTTTGCGTTGCCGTCATTTGCGTTGATTTCATCAAGTTACAAAATCGTGGTGGTGCAACGAGTACAGGAAGTTTTGGCGAGGTATGCGTTCGTCGGTTTTCTCCGCGTCATTCGGTTCTTACGACCTTGTCGAACTCCTTTTCCGCAAGTACTATGCTTGGGGCGCTCCTCGCTTGGGATAACAGCGTGAACGTCAAACGTAGGACTCTTCGGAGAACTGCAGCTGGTTGAAGTCGTGCTCCACCGTGGCGCTGCTGTGTCTCCTCCTACGCCACTGGCCCCGCCCCCTCACCAGGGCCGACGCCCCCTGCTGGTCGCTCTGGGGCTCGCAGTTCTCGGAGGGGTGGAAGCGTGTCTGCTCCTCCCTCGGGCCCCCCTCCCAGTCCGCCTTCGACACCCTGAGGCCCGGTGTGCGCAGCGCCTCCCTGTGCCTCCCACGCTCCGGGCCCTGCCACTGGCCCCCGGCGGTAGCGGAGGTCTCAGCCCCCTGATGAGGAGGAAAATGATGAGCAAGGGTCTGAGGGAGCCCCGGCTCGGAGGACCTACGGGGCTGCCCCTCGCGCCGGGGGGTTTTTGTCTCCACGGCGACCGCATGGCTGGACCGCCGGTGCCGGAAGAGGGAGAGAGTGGCGCCGGGCTGCCGGTAGAACACCAGATGCTGCGGCGGCGACGACACGGCGATGTCACTTCCTGCGGAGGGGTTCCTGGGGAAGTGCAGGCTGCCGGTGGAGCGGTGATGGGCTGGGGCGGTGGGCGTGGCGGCGCCCCACTCTCCTGGGCCGTCCTTCTCCGGGCCGGGCCTACCTGCGCCGTACTGATGACACCTGGCACCGGACCGCTTCTGCAGAGAGCAGCAGCAGCAGCTCGCGGTGAGCGTGGTACCGAAGGCGTGAGTTGGGAACACAACGGGCGTAAGTGTGCGCGTCTACTGGGATAACCACTGAGTCCTGCGGTCTCCGTACTCACCCTCTCCTCCTCGTCGCCCTCCAGCCTCTCGGGGTGGTCCGGCTGCGTCAGAGACAGCCTCCGCGCCTGCTTCAACCAGGAGTTGGGGTGGAGCCCCCGGCTGGTGCCCTTCAGCGTCCCCCAGGAGAGGGGCTCCCTAGGCGGGGAGCCCGGCGGGGGGGGACGCGCGGTCCAGTCGCGGAGGGCCTCGAGGGGGAAGCGGGGCGGGGTCCTCGGGGCCGGCGAACCCGACGCGTCCGGACGGCGTTCCGGAGCGGACCCTCGCCGGTCCTGACCCCCTCCAGGGCTCCGGGGGGCCAGCAGCAGAGCCTCCTCCCGTGCGTCGCACGCCGCTAGCTTCGCCGCGTACACCAAGGCGGGCTCGGACTTCCGGCGCTGACCCCGGCCAGGGGACCAGGGGTCCGGGCC
>JAOPJO010000118.1:22253537-22264192 GCA_027123675.1 Molva macrophthalma | reverse complement strand
CTGCAAAGAGGCGGTCCACATGTCTCATACTGTTGTACCTCTAAATGAGGAATATGAAGTGAAGAGGGCCCAGCTGGTGAAGAACGAGTCGGAAGTTCAGCAGATGATCCAGGAGAGACAAAAAAAGATTCAGGAGATCAACGACGCAGCAGAACGCAGCAAAGCAGACGCAGACAGAGAGTTAGCCGATTGTGTGCACGTCCTCACTGCTCTGATGCGCTGCATTGAAAAGTGGCGGGATGGTATTAACAAAAAGGTTAAAGAGAAACTGATATCCATAGAGAAACAAGCCGAAGGCCAGATCAAGCAAGTGGAGCAGGAAATAGAAGTTCTGACCAAGAGAAGCTCAGAGGTGAAGCAGCTCTTACACACTGAAGACCCCCTCCACTTCCTCCAGACCTTCAGACCCCTGAAGAATCCTCTACCCACCTTGGACTTGACGACGCCGGCGTGCCTTCCTCCGTCGTACACAGAGACCTTGAGGAGATCCCTGGATCAGCTGAAGGAGACACTGAACATGGAGATGAGGATTCTGCCTGTCCTGAAATCAACTCTAAAGAAGTGTAAGTGTCTTATCAATTTGATTCATCACAACACACACCAAGTACTTAGATGGAAAGTCCAGCCACACAGATGTAGGTGACTTCTGTTCATTACTACTGGCATTGAAAATGATGGTTGACATCATGTATCTTGCATGTTGCATTTATTATACCTATAATTTGTGTTGGTATATAGTCTTTATCAATTTAATTCTTACTATCATTATATTAAGCATAATATAATAATCATAACATGATTATAGTGATGCATTCATTTTATATTGGGTTTAAAGTTGAATACTATTATTACTATTCCTGATTGAAGTTGTACGTATGTATACTTATGGGTACGTACAGGTGTCTCTATGATGGTGGATTACAATGTTCGCATTAGAACCTTTTTTTAAAGTTAAAGTGTATATAATAATGGTAATTATTCTAATCATGTCTTGTTTTCCCATCAGATGCCTGTGAACTCACACTGGACCAAAACACAACCCACAGACAAATCTCTCTGTCTGAGGACAACAGAGAAGTGACGCTGGTTGAAGAGCAGCAGTCGTATCCTGATCATCCAGGGAGATATGACTCTTGTCCACAGGTGTTGTTTAGAGAGGCTCTGCCTGACCGCTGTTACTGGGAGGTAGAGAGGAAAAAACGTGTTGAAATAGCAGTGACATACGAAGGAATCACAAGGAGAGGAAGGGCTGGTGACTGCAGGTTTGGAAGGAATAACAAGTCCTGGAGTCTATATTGTCATAGTTTAGGTTACGTTGCCTGGCACTCCGGTGTTAGAATAGACCTACGTCACACCACCCCTTCCAACAGAGTAGCAGTGTATCTGGACAAGCCTGCTTGCACTCTGTCCTTCTACAAAGTTACCCAAGATGAAGAAGGGTCCTCAGACTCACTGACACACATCCACACCTTCCACTCCACATTCACCCAGGAGGACCTCCACCTTGGTATCGGGTTATGGAGGAATGGTGCCTCAGTGTCTCTGTGTCCGTTGTAGCCACACGTGTAGACCGACTGACCGAGGTTTGCATGCAGGTTATAAAGCTGCAGGTAATATTAGTATCTCTTGGTGGTTCATTTCTGTATTCAGCTGAGCTGTGATACTTAGCGTTGTGATCAGATTAAAGGGATACCTGCTGGTTGAGTTTGGGGGTGTTTCCACATTCTTGATGAAACGTTTGTTGATGGGAGGACCAGTTATCTGAATGTACATTTGAAATACATCTGGAGATATGAATGTACAATGAGTCCAAAGCTGTCCCAACCAGTCCCAAGCTGCATGATGCTGCACACCTTGCATGTTATGGAGGAACACGTTATTTATGTCTCTTCGATCTTGCAAGGCTTGCGAGGTACCAGGTTAAATAATAAATCCAATCAAATAAAAACATCATCTCATCTTAATCCAGGAAACCCGAAACCTTTATAGAAGGAGCAAATCTCTAGACATTACTTTTAGTTGAATCAGAAAACAAGCCGCCCGGAATATCTCCCAAGTGCGCTGTTAAGCCGGCAGCCGGGGTTTATGGAGAACACTGATATAGCACATTTAAGTTATCGAATACTTTCGGGTTATTATCAATTGGATTATTATGTCAACGAACGGGACTTGCTGCGAAGTTGGGGTGCTCGCAACATCAGTGGAGGAGGATGTTCCGGGTCTGCTGCTGTCCGTTGTGCTGAAGCTGCGCAGCTCCACGTCATTCCAAGTCAAGAATCAAATCAACCTTTGGGGCTCCTTGCTAGAGGTTTGAGTTATATTACTTAGTGTTGAGCCTGCTCACTTTGTGGTGATCAATTTTCAGTTTAGTTCAGTCTCTGTCTAGCTGGCCTAAGTCTGAGTACTGAGTCAAAGGTCACAATCCAATGGTAGTCCAGATGAAAACCAGGTTACTTTTAAAAAGTAAAGTGCAAAATCCAAAAGTACAACATCATAGAGTTAAAAATAAATAAAAAAACAGGGCAGGTAGCTGTTGCCAGCCTGGCGGGCGGGCGCAGGATCTACCAATGAGAGGTGCAGAGAAGGTGGCGATGAGGCGGAGAATGTGGGTTGCCGGACACAGAAAACCCAGGGCATTGGGCTGGTGCATTGTTATTGGATGTACCTTATGGGATCTGGACACACACACACACACACACACACAGATCAGAGGAAAACACAAGGACAGCGAGTGAGACAAAGCCAAAACAATTTAAATCTGACTTTAATATCTAATTATTAAAAGTAAAAACACATCACAGATGTACCTGGGGACATGTTGAACCATATATGTTGGAGTTGGTAGAAACAATTTGATTTTTCATCACTTTATATGATGTTGGTGTGTTTGTATGATTTAATAAACTCGACTGGAAAAAAACAGGGTTAATGTATCAGGATATATTCTTTATTACATGTGATGAGGCATTTACCCTTCAACTTAAGTACCTCAACTTATCGGGATCTTTTCTTGGGGGATTTTTGTATGGTTTGTGGTTATTCTTATCCATTGAACTTGACAATGGTAGCTTTGGTAGCTTGACAATTTGCTATAACCAAGTATGACCATTAGAGCAGCGTTTCTTCATCTCAACAAAATATTGCGTCTTGATGTCAATTGTATTGAATGGCAGGAGAAAAATAAATAAAACAATGAAATGATTAAAACAGCAATAGATAGATATGGCTACACAACAATAGAGAATTCCGTTGTCTCCTGGTCGTTCATAAGCAAACACAGCTTTACATATGAATGTGATCTAATGCTTTGTCTGCATATTCATGTCACGTAATCTTTCATAAAGCTTTGTATGCGTACCTTATTAACTTAACTAAAAAGGTTAGCTATAACACGTGACTAGCAAAATAGTATGGAGAAGCAAACTGCATACGCTTGTAAGACAATCTTGTTCCACTAGGTGGCCCTATCTTGTCACTAACACGTGATCCATGACACATTGCGCTACGTGACGGAACCCGGAAGCAGTCCTCGATTCAGCTCCAGAATCGACTGAGTTGACCATTATTGTTCGATATTGTGCACTTCAGCCCGAGTTCTATTTGAGCATTTCTGCTGATACCGGATAACTGGTAGATCTGTTTGTAGTGGGATCAGAGAAAGTAAACCATGGCTGGTCGGTTACCGGCGTGTGTTGTGGACTGTGGCACGGGGTGAGTGGCTGTATATTTCTGTGGATAAGATATATGTATGTATATGTGTGTAATCGTGTCATACAGTTATCCGAGTAAATGCGTAAACTAGATGATTGCGTGTTTGCTTGGTCAACATGTTCTACGTGCAATCTGCTGCTTCCTGTGCGGGAAGGTTTCCGTCCTGCTGCTGGGAGTTAACATCCACTGGACCCAGTGGATCCAGTGACTTGAAACTAGACGGGTTACACGACGTTTAAATCACTTGTTTGCCTATTCCTCCTGCAGATACACAAAGATCGGCTATGCGGGAAACACGGAACCACAGTTCATCATACCTTCATGTGAGTACAGTGGACAGGCTTTTCAGCCTGTCTGCAAGTGAAAGAAAAACGATATAATTGGCATCTGTTAATAATTGGCATCTGCAGCAGTTGTATCCAAAGTGACACACAGGTGAAGCTGAGAACAATCAAAAGCCTACAATCAAAGTTAATAGGAATTGGATATCCAAGTGTAGTCATTTTTGCTAACCTTTATGCCTTTTCAGTAGCAGCCGACAGCAACATTACAGCTTTCTACATTTCACCATGTCTCAAGTTCCACAACAAGGGCACAGCGGCTAGAATGCAGAAAGCCAAAGAAGTGCGTAGGTCAGCTCATGCAATGCTCCCTGAAGAGATGGGTCATGGACAAGAAGCTTCAGCCACTCTAAATAATCAATATCCATTGTACAACAGAGGGAATCACAGACTATTGGACATCTGGACAGCTGTTTTAACTAATACTTGTACTATTCGTTTGCTGTGTTCTATCTTTAGTTTTTATCTGTGTTGTAACGTGACGTATTGCTGTCTTGGCCAGGTCTCTCTTGAAACACAGTGGTTAGACTTAATATAATCATGGTACAATAATTAAATAAATGTTGCGACAGTTAGTCATAATCAGCCTGTTCTTTAGGTATCGCAATCAAAGAGTCGGCTAAAGTGGGAGACCAGGCCCAGCGGAGGATGATGAAGGGTGTGGACGACCTGGACTTCTTCATCGGGGACGAGGCCATAGAGAAACCTTCCTACTCCACGAAGGTAGGGGACAGAACTCTTCTCAACACATTCCCTATACTTCCTAGCAGGCAGACATACAGACAGGCTAGTGGACACAGGCTAGTGGACACAGGCTAGTGGACACAGGCTAGTGGACACAGACTAGTGGACACAGGCTAGTGGACACAGGCTAGCAGACAAACTGGCTAGCGCAGAGACGGACGGGCTAGCGCAGAGACGGACGGGCTGGCAGAGAGACGGCAGGCTAGCAGAGAGAGAGAGATGGACGGGCTAGCAGAGAGAGAGACGGGCTAGCAGACGGATATGTGACGATCAGTCTGGATGTTTGACTCATGTTTCCCCCAGTGGCCAATCCGGCACGGCATCGTGGAGGACTGGGACCTAATGGAGCGCTACATGGAGCAGGTCATCTTCAAGTATCTGCGGGCGGAGCCTGAAGACCACTACTTCCTCCTGGTAAACCAAAGATCATGTTAGGAAAGAAAAAAAACCCATGTCAACACTCTTTCTCCCTCCATTTCAAAATCTAATTTTCAAAATGACACGTTCATTTATTCTTTCTTTCCAGCTCCATCTCTTGATTGAAAGGGCTTTATTGATATTGAAGACATATATTTACATTGCCAACGCACAAAAAGTTAAATAAGACAAAAAAATACAATGTAAGATACAAAATACAAATATTACAAAAATTAAAATGAATATTGTCAAAAATAAATATTTTTATACAAATGTAAACGTGAACAGTGAAAACATAAGATTATAGTAATAGATAATAAGATTATGGTCTGGATAGAGGTGAGTTAATCCAACTTTTTCCTGGGCAAAGGAATAAATTGTCTACTCATCTCCTCTTTCTCGCTCTGTCTCCCTGTCTGTGTGTCTCTGTGTCTCTCTGTCGCTCTCTCGCTGTCTCTGTATGTCTCTTTCCCTCCCACCCCAGACAGAGCCTCCTCTGAACACTCCAGAGAACAGGGAGTACACTGCAGAGATCATGTTCGAGTCCTTCAACGTCCCGGGCCTCTACATCGCTGTCCAGGTCAGGCTCCCACCCTCCTCTGGAAAGGAAAAACTGGAAACCTTTTATGAAGCAGGCTAATTCCTGGGTGTAACACGCTGTATGTTGTTCATCCTCAACTGGTGCTGGCTAATTCCTGGGTGTAACACGTTTATGCTGTCCTGGCGCTGGCTAATTCCTGTGTGTAACACGTGGTTCATGCTGTCCTGGCGCTGGCTTATTCCTTTGTGTAGCACGTTGTTTAGGCTGCTCTGGTGCTGGCTAACTCCTGTGTGTTACATGTTGTTAAGGCTGTTATGGCAAATTCCTGTGTGTAACGCGTTGTTTAGGTTGTGCTGGCGCTTGCTACTTCCTGTGCGTAACATGTTTATGCTGTTCTGGCGCTGGCTAATGCATGTGTGTAACATGTTGTTTAGGCTGTTCTGGCGCTGGCTAATTCCTGTGTGTACCATGTTGTTTAGGCTGTTCTGGCGCTGGCTGCTTCCTGGACATCCAGGCAGGTTGGGGAGAGGACACTAACCGGGACAGTTATTGACAGTGGAGATGGAGTCACACATGTCATCCCTGTGGTAAGACACGTTAGCGTAGCCTAGCCTAGCCCTCAAGGTGGTCATAACAGGACTTTAATACTAAGCCAATAAATTCTTTAATATAGAAAATGCTTTGTATCTTGATAAGTATGTCAGCTTAAATAATCTCACAGCATCAGTATGGTGACATAGAATTCATGTCAGTCACAATCCAATCTGTCCTTTTGCTAACTTTAGCCAACTTGGTAGGGAAGCACATGGATATCATTTGCGTTTAACACCGATGGAAGTGACTGCGGAGTAAACCATAACCCCGTCCTGTCCTCCGATAGGCCGAGGGCTACGTGATTGGCAGCTGTATAAAGCACATCCCCATTGCTGGCCGGGACATCACCTACTTCACCCAGCAGCTGCTGAGGGAGCGGGAGGTGGGAATCCCTCCCGAACAGTCCCTGGAGACCGCCAAGGCAGTCAAGGTCAGCTGGTCCACCTCATCCACTTCACCAACATCCTCTTCATGCTCTTTGTCCTCCCCATCTCATCATCATCTTCCTCGTCCTCGTCCTTTTCCTCATCTCCATACTCCTCCTCTCCCCCCCCCCCCTCCTCATGTCCTAAATACATCTTAAAACTTTGAAAGAAACTTAAATCGCGTGAACTACAGAAAATACGAACATTCAAAGCAAATGGCACAGGGAGACGTGACGGCCATGGTTTTCCTCTGCGTCCTCAGGAGCGCTACAGCTACGTGTGTCCGGACCTGGTGAAAGAGTTCAACAAGTACGACACGGACGGCTCCAAGTGGATCAAGCAGTACACGGGCATCAACGGCGTCAGCAAGAAGGAGTTCACCATCGACGTGGGCTACGAGCGCTTCCTGGGGCCCGAGATCTTCTTCCACCCCGAAGTACGAAGTAGCGAACTTCAAACGTAGCTTTGCAAAGGCCCAGATAAACATAAAATTTATAGAAATTTGAGTTTTCGCATTGGGCTGTCGAACATAGGGGGTTATTATTCCGGATTTTAGTCAGTCCTATATGTGGGCTGTATGATTAATGACGTGAGGCAAAATCATTCACGTGGTTATTGTTGATCAAAAGCAGGTAGTGGTGCATTGGGGGGCACATGGCGAAAAGTCAGATTAGTTCGACGGACCCCCCATGTGCGCACTGCGGCGATCTAAGCCCCATGCGGCGCTTTGATTTGGTTGCAAAGCAGCCATTTTGTCCGTGTGACCACGGCAATTACCATTCTACAATTTTTTACATCTACAATTAAACAGGACCATTCTATTGAAGCCATGGTTGGCGAATTTCACAACTTGCATACATGCGCGCAAATGCAAATTTGAGCAGAATAAACACATGGGAATTAAGCTGTTTTTGAAGCACAATTCATAAAAGGAAAACACAAAAATAACCTAATCTAATTACCTGAAAATGTATGCATGAAAGTACCTTTCGATTTTTTTTTTTTGGGCTATAAAGTCAACAGTCAGTTAGTATTTAGCCTTTTCATCTAAGCATAACACTGACTCCTCCCCTTCACAGTTTGCTAACCCCGACTTCACCCAGCCTATCTCGGAGGTGGTTGATGAGGTCATCCAGAACTGTCCAATTGATGTCCGTCGCCCACTCTACAAGGTCAGCTGGAAAAATCCTAACTTTCTTTTCCTGTCTTTTATTGAGGTTCTGTGTCAGTGAGTTTAAAGTGATTGACGACAGGATTTAAAAACGTAAATAACCATAAAATATCACAAAGGCATGTATCCACTATCCTCCCGAATATCTTGTTACCAAAATGTTAAAAAGTAGATTAATATTCATCTCAAAGTGAGCTAATATAATTAATTAACAAGATTGTAGGGCTGTGGTCTGAAATATCCCCCCCCCCCTGTGCTGTTTTGTGTAGTTTGTACTTTCTCAAAATCCGAACAGTAATCTGTACAGTAATTGGTCAGCCCCTTGGCTACGTAGCCCGGAGGGAAAGAACACTCCACTCATTAAATCAAAATCGAAAGTCTTAAATAAAGAAAAAGTTTCAGGAGATTCCAGTGGATTTCGTGGAACACCATTTACTGATGCTTAAGGCACACCTTGATGACATCATTAGCAGTAAAGGTTGTCCATCACTCTGAGCCGTCCTCCCTCTTCCCCGTGCAGAACGTGGTTCTGTCTGGTGGATCCACCATGTTCCGGGACTTTGGCAGACGGCTCCAGCGGGACCTGAAGAGATCCGTGGACGGGCGGCTCCGGATCAGCGAAGAGCTGAGCGGGGGAAAGATTAAGGTGACGCACAGATAGAGGAAACAGAAGGCAGTCTTTTGATGGCTCACCTGAGGTTGGCTGCGTTCCCAAACGTAGTCACAACCTTCAGACTAGCTCTATGGGCGCAAAAGCACTTCCGGTTTCTTCAGTCTGAAGCCGCTTCGCTGGCCGTTCAGAGCTGCTTCTCTAGCTAACCTTATATTGGGACAGTGGGTAAAATGGCGATTGAGGGGTACACACAGATTTTCTGCTTGTATGATTTTCTACTACCTGTGAATTTATTTTATTCAATCCAAATTTTTATTTTGAAATGGCGAGGCTAGTGCTAATCACTGCTAAGCTAGTACTAGGGGAATGCTAATAGGGCACCAGTCTCTTGCTAATCAGTACTAGGGTAGAACAAGGCTAGGCTAATGCTTATATAAATTGCTAGGCTAGAAAGAGGCTAGGCTAATGGAAAGTTAATATAAGGCTAGTGCTAATCAGGGAAGGCTAGAATGAAGAATATTTCAGAATGCATGGAAGTAAATTAGCTTCTTGTTTTGCAGCCCAAGCCCATCGACGTGCAGGTGGTCACTCACCACATGCAGAGATACGCCGTGTGGTTTGGTGGCTCCATGCTAGCTTCTACTGTGAGTATCACCACTAGCATTACACGTTTCAGGATAGATTCAATGAAATGGACAAACATCACTAAACGTTTCTATTTAGTTAAAACCTGCCCGTTTTGACAACCAATGCCAGCAGTTGGTTGTTCCATTTTTCGTGTCCAATACAAAGTCAATGGGGGAACGATTCCTTGCCTTATGAACTGCGTGGAAATGTGCCCGGTGGTGTAATCCATTTTTTTTTCTCGGGCAGCCGGAGTTTTACCAAGTGTGCCACACCAAGAAGGATTACGAGGAGATCGGGCCAAGCATTTGTCGCCACAACCCCGTGTTCGGTGTGATGTCATAGGCCGACTGAGGACCAGGAAGTGGGAGGACCACGGTTGTTAGGCCGTACATTCTGGAACCCCCCCCCCCCGAAGATTCCGACCGGCGAAACGGCAGACCAATAACTCAACCGTTTAAAAGTAAAAATGTAAAATGTTATAAAAAAAAAAAAATTATAATCATAAATGAATGAAAACAAAATGGACGGCAAGCCCGGGGGTGTCGTTGTGTGCCTGAACTAGTAGAGTAGTAGATGATTCAAGTAATAAATAATTTCTATGTGCCTGATTATGGAACTTTAATATACTGACAGGGTTTGAATATGAACTAAATAGAAGTGTATATCTCCAGCGGTATATGCTTCTATATATAATATAAAACAAGATATTACAACACTTTTTTTGTCTTTTATTTTTTTCAATGCCCCGATGAATCAAAAACAAGGGTGGGTGTGTTTTGATGTTTCGATTTTTGGGTGGGATCGGAAGTTTCCCTAATGTAACTTTAGGGCGATGTATCGTGGGTCCGGTTTACCGTTTTCAGAAATGGCTGGTGGTCCATGTCTGCTTTATAAATGTTGATTTCTGTCTTATTTTATCCTAAGTCTCACATTGCGTTGGGTGGAACATGGATCAAGTGGTGGTCAGTCATCGCACGTAGGGAAGCCATTGTGTTTTTGTCGTCTACTCTGACAATTGAAACATCTTCATATACACACAAAAAAACACCACCTCCTCCTCTATCACCACCTCCTCCTCTACCTACCTCCTCCCCCACCTCCTTCTCTACCTGTGATGTGTCGTCTGTCTCACAGGCTTGATTTTATACACACACACACACTATTGAACGACTGTTGTAAGACCGTCACTGTTGCCTAACTCTTGGCTGTACTGCAGACCGTGTACTGTATCAAACTTGGTTCTCAATGCTGGCATTCCAATCAAATAAAATCACCAATGTTTCTACCAGTA
The DNA here is from genome assembly GCA_027123675.1 of Molva macrophthalma. NCBI lineage: Eukaryota > Metazoa > Chordata > Actinopteri > Gadiformes > Lotidae > Molva > Molva macrophthalma. Next base: position 22,253,717 of record JAOPJO010000118.1, on the reverse strand, counting down.
TGTTGCATATTACTCTATCTGTCTGCATTCCCTATGTAGCTCAGTAGGTAGAGCAAGGTACTTACACAGCCAGGATTAAGGGTTCTATTCCCTGTGTAGCTCAGTAGGTAGAGCAAGGTACTTACACAGCCAGGATTAAGGGTTCTATTCCCTGTGTAGCTCAGTAGGTAGAGCAAGGTA
>JAOPJO010000118.1:22162429-22172552 GCA_027123675.1 Molva macrophthalma | reverse complement strand
GATAACACAGCATGCTAAAAATGTAATAATAGTAACATGCAGCATATTTATGCATTCAAAAATCCATCACAATAGGTGGGTTCTGTTGCTTAGATAATCGTGTGTGTGTGTACAGACAGTTCTTCTCAGCCCAGCGTTAAGTTCCCGAAGGACCTGCTGACGCTTGCTGAGAACGCCAGCATTTCCTCGCTGAGCGCCTACCTGACGGTGCCAATACACCACCTAGCGAGGGACTGCGCCAACTGCACCCCCGCCATCATCGGCAACCAATCAGGTGGCCTTCCCGTCTGCTACGGCTCAAACCTGATGGATTCCTACCTTCCCCACTGCAACACGGATATTACATTCACAACACCTTCTTCCATTGGGATACATCCCATCAATAATATGCACGGAACTTTATCCAGTGGAAGGAAAACCAAACCCTAACAAATTCTAGATGAAAAGTGAAGTAGTGGGCTCACTGAGTAGGGCTATAGATTGATCTTGGTCCAAATCTCGACTGAAATGCACAACGTTTTGAAAAGTGAGCCGTCGTTGGCCATTTTTGGTTACCAGGAAACGTCAATCAAACACGTCAATCAAACAGTGGCTTGTGCAACAGAACGAACGCCTGAACAACATAGCCCCGCCCTTAAAATAAAAATCAAGTGTTTGCCAGGAGTCGAACAGAAGGCCTTTTTAAAATGTTGCTAGTGGGCGGTAACTAGCTCAAACGCATTGTTTGGTTTTCCTCTACTGGTTGATGTGTTGTGCCGTGTCTATCCCAGTATTGAGTTACTTGTTGTCCTCTACTGTCCTGTGGTGTCTGTTTCCACACCGGGCTGATGATGTCATGGTGTAACGATAGCAGATTCCACCAGAGTCATTCAACTTTTTGACTCTGCGGTGTTCAGCGTACAGGAACATGGAGCTGAAGCCAACCGCGGCCCTCAGTGTCCGGCTGTGCTCTGGGGCAGAGGAGCTGCCGATCAGGGGCCCTATCCATATGAGTCTACCCCTAGGACAAAACACTGGCCTCAGGCCCACGGACACACTGCCCGCCTGGGCCTTCAACAGCCAGACAGGTACCATAAAACACCCTTTTACTTTTCTACTCCAAAACACAACCACAAATGTGTGTATCCACTTGCAAACGATACCTTATCAAAAAAACAAAAAGTCTAGGTTTACTTAGATTTTACTTTATGAATGGATGAATTGTAGAATGCCATGTTTTCAACAAATATACAAAATTGATTATTTTAAATAATTTATTGTGGTCACTTTGGTGGTCACCCTGTAAACATACGTTTTATTTCAAACTCACTACTGTCTAATAGTATGGCATGCCAAAACGAACACAGACAGACTGTTGTGTGTTTGAAGGAGCCTGGGAGCAGCAGGGTCTTGGGATAGTGAAGAGGATTGATGGTCACTTGGTCTGGACCTACACCGCCTCTCATCTGGGCTACTGGATCGCCGCGCCCTTGCCAACTGGTATGCACTATGGGGAACTTTAATTTTTATTTTTTAGCTTAATTACCTTTCCCTGATTGGCCCCTGATTTCCTTCCCTTTAAGGTTGGACGATCCAACCCCTACAAACATTCATGGTGTCAATCCTCTTTTCTCACTGAACACTGTCCCATCGTTCAGGGCAGGTCATCCACGCTCTTTTAGTCTCCATCAGGCTTTTGTGTATGATTGGTGTGTTCTGGTTGTGTGTTCGGGTTCACGTCATAGGTCATCATTCCACATGATGACTCATTCCTGGTCCTGTTGCATGAGCTATTAAGACATCTACAGCCCATAAGCAACCTGTACTGAAGTACGCTTCCCCTTTTCCTCCAGATTACATGGCACTCACAGGCTCTATTGACTTCCTGTCTGACCACAACCTCCTGCTGGTGGGACTCTTCGGGGCAACACTTGCGGTCATGATCGGTTTCCTCACGGTACTGATCTGTCACTGCGGGTAAGAAACCAGAAGCGAGTATATAAGCTAGACTAAGGCAACAGAATTTAAAACAGAATCATTTCTATGTATGTAAAAATATGAAAACATGACCCTTTGGCTCACCGTTGGGACATTCTGTTGTAATCCAATATGTTTTCTGCGTTGTCAGAAGTTCTCAGCAAGTGCCAAGGAATCGAAAGCGGAGAGCTCGCTTCTCCAAGCTAACGGTCTTGAAAAAGGACCAGACCACATCGACCCACATGGAGGAGGGCTTGTTGTTCCAGCCCAGCGAGCACGGCCGGCCCTCCGCCCAATGTGACCCGTCCTCCACGCCCAGGCACATGGCCAACTACAACATCTATGTGGAGGATCCAGGGATCCGATCAGCCGCCCATCTCTACCAGAACCTAGCCTCGGATCGGAACAAAGGCCCACACGCTCAGTCCCACTACATCAACAGTGACCAGGCGGCCCGGCTCCAGGAGATGTCTGAACACAAGAAGCCTGATCTGTTCTTCCAGGACAAGCTGGTCCACATCTACAACCAGCCAGTGGCCATCATCCAAGCTACTGAACTCTTCGGCTGTCAGGAGCAGAAAGGGTCTGCTACCTTCCCCCGTAACAGAGGAGAGCATGACCCTAACTTAGATCCTGCAAGGAAAGGCGGCTTCCCCCAGACTCTCCCCAAAGGCCTCCACCACCACTCCCAGTCTGCAGATGACCCCCGGCAGCCTGACCAAGACGATCCACAGCCTCTGCAGACTCCTCCCCAAGGCCAGGGCCCCAACGCCAGCGTCTGGGGCCTCTACAACAACAACAGCAACCTCCTGGAGTCCTCAGTCTCGGTTCCCGGGACGCTCAGTGAGGCGGCGGCGGGTATGGGGCCGTTTTGCGGCGGCACCCACGGGGCACCGGGCGAGCTGCAGGGCATCTCCGAGCGCACCCTGCTGGAGCTGACCAGTGGCAAGGCCTCGGCCGTGCCCCCCAGGGCCTGGTTCGTCTCCCTGGAGGGGAAGCCGGCCGCCCGGGTGCGGCATTCCATCATCGAGCTGCAGAGCCACCAGCGGCCGACGAGCAGCAACGACACCAGCCTGGACTCGGGCGTGGACATGAACGAGCCCCAGCCAAGCAGCCAGCGTGACCGACGGGCCATCAGGGCCTCTTCCCTCCCCCATCGCACCCGAGGCCGATACAGCGAGGAGCCCGACCTGAGCAGCAGCGAGAGCGGCACCACCGCCACGTGCACGCCCGAGGACCCGTCCCTGAGGAACATCCTGGACGGCAGCATCGGAGCCATCCCCAACATCCCAGAGGAGCAGGACGGCCCAGACACGTCCAGCGCCCAGGAGGACAGCGAGTCCCGGGAAACACCGCCCCCGCGCCGCCTCAGGAAGGTCAGGGAGAAGGGGAGGACGGAGAAGAAGAGCGCCAGGCATGGGCACAGGCCAATGAGCAAGCCCAGCTAGGAAGACATCCCATCATGGTATACAGCTGTCTCCAACTCAAACTTTCGTTTCACACAGGTATCTTTGTTGGGGTTTTTGGGATTGTACAACCTTGCCAAAGAGTTCCTGAGCTAGGATGTAGCTTTCGTTGATGTGTTTATGGACCACGGCCGTCTTCCCGTCCTTCTGCATACACTGGCGCCCCCCGGCCCCTCGCTGCACACCAGAGCGCCCTGTATGTCCACGATGCCCCACCTTCCTTTTACTTCAGACCAGGAACTGCAACAATAAAGGCCAAAGGATTGACTCCCATTTCATGGACTGGGCCATTGGTCTTAGTGCACTTAATCCTCACCAGAATTGCCTGCTGTTGATAAATGGATGATATGGGAGCCCATCTGATTCTGTGGGCTGTACTGCCTCTCTTTCTAGGCCACTGAGAATCAAATGTCCAAATATTAGCACTAGTGTTCGCCAGTAATCCGGGACTTCGGGATCTCCAGGTCAGAAAGACAAATGCTAAGTGGCAGTAGTATTTGGAAATGTATTTTCAAAAGCTGAATATAACGTTAAATATCTCCTCTTTCGCAGTGATCGATAGTGGGTTTGTAAAAGTTAAAGCATCAGTCCTCAAGATTGTCTGTTTTTTACGACATCATTGAAATATTCAACTGACAGTAGTGTAGCATATCATTGGCCGTGTGGAAAAATGCATAATATAGAATAATATATATTATCCCATAATATGAGATTCTTAAATATCAACTTCAAATCAGGCTCCTTCAGTCTGAATCCCAACCTGGGAACAAAACCTTTTTCGGGTTCTCTGCTCCAAAGTCCTCTCAGCTGATTGTAGCAACAAAGCATGACTTTGTGCTCAAATGCATGAAAACAAATGTGTATTGTTGGGGTCTGCAGTTCAAACACCAGTGGTATCTGTTGTTGTGGTACTGGTTTCACGTCGAGATGATGTCACTTCACCTATTTCATCCAGTAGCTAGGACAAGTAAGGACTAGTGAGGACTACCAATTGTTCTCTCAACCAATCGGCTGTCGGTCTTGTTGGGAAACTTTAAACGTATGATGGTCGTCGTTAATCCAGTCCAATCATGGTCAAGAAGGTCTCCATTTGAAACACTCAAATAAATACTGCACCCATAGCTGAAATGCTTCAATCAATCTGTTTAAAAACATAATCACGATATTGATCAACGACATGACGACAGCATTAATATGCATAATTTTTAGAGTGCTTGAACAAAATTTACAAAACATTTTATTAACAATATAATTGTAACGTTTTTACAAGGACACAGAGACACAACATGTCTCCAGTAGATTTTGATAATTAACTTTCTACCCAGCTGAACATTTGCCATGAGAGCTCCTCTGAGTCAAACTTTTAGATCAGTCCTTCCCCTGAACGATGTGCTCAGGCAAACAGCGCACACAACACTTTAACAGGCCTTGCTCATACACCTGCACCGTGCATTAGAAGACCTTATATCCATCTCCATTGTGTCGCCATTAATCCCCCAACAAGTTTACCACATTCTAGATATAATACTGACATTCCAGTAAGAAACTCAGTTGACTACATCAACAAAATGTATTATTCTAGCAATATTACCCCGATAATTAAATTCTAAATAAAACCCAAAACCTGCCATATTTAGTCTTCCAAACTGTATTATTCCCTTATTATTTTAAATATAACTTATGTGGCTGGATTGTAGCCATTTGATGTGTATATACATGCCTTATTTTATATGTACATACTTGAATAATGTAGATTGTGACTGTGGTTAATAGTTTTGTGCCTACTGTTTTTGTTTTCAAAACTGTTGTGTTCGGTTGTGTATGACGACATTGTTACCTGACCGCTGAGTCCAGTGATCGTATGCTGGTTAATGCATTTGGGATTCGCTTGAGAAGGGAGTCCACTCTGACAAGTGTGCGGCATTCAAATGCTCAGACTTGTTCAAACTAGTTGTGTTGTTCTATAATGTAGCAACAGGTCGAGTTTTGACCTATTCACCACTTTGAATGTATAGAAGACACATACCTGTTGCTAATGTACCAGCTTAGCTGAAACTACAAAGACACTGTACCCACTAACCTAGCACCATGAGGACACCTGTTATGCTAGCAGTATGAGGACACTGCACCCGCTTTGCTAGCAGTATGAGGACACTGTACCCGCTAAGCTAGCGCTATGGAGAAACTGTAATTGCTAAGCTAACACTACAAAAGACCCTGTTGTTGCTAACCTAGCCCAATGGGGCCACTGCTAGGAGTATTGCTCCTGAGTGTTGCTGTACCGGCTAAGCTAGCACTACGAGGAAACTACCAGCTAGGCTAGCACTATGGGGACACTGTACTTGCTAAGCTAGCAGAGTAAAACAAAGTATAATGCTGCTTATCTGTCTTGGTTTCAGTGTGCTCCCTACTCTTCTCCTATGATGTTTACCGATCCTTCTGCAGCGGGAAAGTCTTTGTGTTTATGTCTGTTATGACCGTTATAATCAGGGCTGCCAAGTTTTCAGAAAACCACGGAGTGGGATTTGAGCAACACATTTGTTTGGGGCCCGTTTGGGGTCACCCCCACCCGCTGAAGATATGACTACTTACACCCATTCCCCATGTTTCCTTACACAAACCATAAACAAATTATAGGTAGTCAATGATCACTATTGACCACCGGGTATGGGACTTTTTGACCCACACCGGACCTAAGTCCACGGTCCCACAGAACCCCCTCCATTGTGCAGTATTTGCTTTTTAGTTGGCAATACTTGATCAATTTACTATTTAATATGACAACTCGAAAAAAGACTTCCGTCATGTGGATGACGTATGTTCAAAACATGCCCATAGGTTTAGAATTTGTATCCCCGAACCCCTAACATATATCCCAGAAAGCCACATGCCTTTGACCAACAAAAAAAACATGGACGGATTCATAAAATTTGGTATTTTTATGTTATTACATGATATACTATTTATGTTGAATGTGAATCAAATTAATTTGTTAGTTTAAAGTAACCCACACCCATTCATAAAATAATCAAATGAAATTGTTTTTTACAAACTATATTCTGGTTGAATGTTCCGAGGTACCTCTGCACTGATTTTCAAGTGTTTTTACTGTAGCATTTTTTAATAAGTTATCCCCAATACGCATGTGTTACTATATAGGCAGATATAAATTCATTAAAAAAATCAAATCAAATTCTTTCTACAAACTCCACCATTTTCTTGTTCAACATGTCCCTTGGTACCTCTGTGCTGATTTTCAAGTGATTTTACTGCAGCAATTTTAAATAATTAGATGTTAAGTCATCCCGAATACGCATGTATTACTATATAAGCAGATATAAAAAAATATATGAAATGGTATTTATTTCTATGCAATGTGAATAGTAATGTCACATATCATTCCCAAACAGCTCCTAACAGATGTCTTGGTGGCAACAGTAGCGAGATCCGTTTCGTTTATTTTCCACTTCGGCGACCCAGGTTCCTATGAAACCCAAGTGTCGTTTTGAAACTTGTGATGTCATGTGAATTGTAAATTCATGTATAACATGACCCCCGATTGTTGGTCGTTGTCTCTGTCTCAGTGGTCTAATGGAGAGCACTGTTGGCTAACCCTCTGGAGACCAGGGATCAATTCCTGCTGATGTTAGTTTCCATTTAACCATTATGTACGTTTTATTGTACTATTGTACTGTCATATATAACCTCCGACCATTTACGCCTCCGTGGGTAAGCGGAGAGAGCTGTTGGCTATTATGATCGAAAATAATAAAAAAAATTGAGCCAATCAGATCGCTCGAAAATGATTCAGAATTTGAACCAATCAGAATTTTTAAAAATTAAAAATTGAGGCAATCAGATCCCTCGAAAAAAATTATAAAAGATCTGGCCAATCAGATCGCTGGAAAGAAAATAAAACAATTGAACCAATCAGATAGCTCGAAAAAAGAAGAAAATCTGAGTGTAGATGGCGTGACCGCCGTTAGTGTGGGCCGAGCTCAGTGCGCTCTGCTCCGTCTGCGTACGGGTTATGTAAACCGATCTGAATAATGCATTTGATGCCTGTTGTTGCTGCCTAGCTAATAAACTGTAGGTCTAAGGTGATAAAGGGCTGCAATAATTAACTTGACACGACTTACAACTCATATATTTCCAATCTTCCAGTTGATGTTGGGAGTTACAAGGTTTTCGAGTGTTAACGAGTTCTGATGGGTGATTCATTCTGATCAACTCTATGGACGTCAAGGTAACACATACGGAGGCCGTTTGCATCCGCTAGAGGGAGTCGTTTCTTAGCAAAAGGCAGGCAAGAATGTAGCGATGCGACTTATTTCCACACCGCTGGTGCATTTTAAACAAAATTCTGCTAGTGTTGGTTTTTAATATTGCCTTTTCTTATTTAATAAACTTGATGCATTTTAAAAGTGCCAAAAATCAACACGGGCCAACATTTTTGGTCACCAGAAAGGAACAGAAACAACATGTTCCTTAACGCACCAATCCCGTCTTTACCTTTGAAGAGCGCTTTTTTTTTAGAACTGTAATAGACGTAATTGACGTGGAGAAAGGCAGGCCGCGTGACGCACAAGGCGTGCGTGTGACGTCAGTGCGGACTGCTCATCCTCCTCGTCTCTCCGTTTCCAGTGCTCCGTTCGGGACAGTCTGTGTTGGGACAGAACGGAGGCTGCACGCTCACAGCTGAAAACCATCAACGACATTGTCGACTATTTTCGCAGGGGAACTATCTATGGAAAGGTAAAGCCAATACAAAACAATATTTTTTAGATACATTATACAGAAGTAGAAGTAAATAAGTATAACAAAAGTTTCGTTTAGGCTAGTCCAGCATTAATTGATCAGGAAGTTGAATAAATGACTAAAACTTGATTGCCTACTTAATAACACTAATATAATTTCGCTAAGACAATTCTCTATCTCTCTCTCCTCCTCTCTCTCATCTCGCTATCTTTCTTACCCATCTCCCTCTCCTCCCCTCCCTTCTCTTTTACTCTCATATCAGATGTTTTTTACATTAGAAAAGGGTATTTTCCTAGCACCTTAAACCGACTATTAGCATTGTTTAAATAACATAGACCTAATTATTTACAACACATATTTATAGCTTTTAAAAACTTTTATTTTTATTTAAACATAATTAACCAATTATTAAATTTGACAAGCAACACCTAAATGAGACAGCTTATCTCCAAAAGGTAATTTTGAGGATTTCCATCTGTTGGAAAGTAAAGATTTCCAAGAAGAAAATGCATCTTTAAGGGAATGCTGGGTTAGGCGGCATAGTTTTACACTTTTACAGCTGCTTAACATCCTGCGCTGGGCCGTCGCGCTGTAGGTTTCCTGTTTTTAAATTAGTGCTGGAGAATTTAACAGTCTTCAGATTTTAGTAGAAGTGTTAGAGTGTGTGTACCATACAGAGAGAGAGAGAGAGAGAGAGAGAGAGAGAGAGAGAGAGAGAGAGAGAGAGAGAGAGAGTCTTGAACAAGCAGTTGCATTGTTGTGTTTTATTGTGCAATGCAAAACAACTTTAATAGTTTTGTTTTGTATGTTTGTAAAATATGGAGCGATGATTAACTCTTATTAAAGTTTCTGGGAACAAACGAGTGTAAACCGTTGGAGGAAGTTTTTATGTAAAGATGGAGTATCTGCTCTGCTCCCTCATCACATAAAGACTGTGAATATTGCCTCTGATAGCCCACGTTTTAACATGGCTCTTGACATCTGTTCTCCTACCGGTTTTCACATCTGGAGATGATATGTTGTCATGTTTCATTTGTTGCCAAACACACTGTGATCTCAAGGATTGTGCAAGACAAATACACAAAAAACACACATTTGTGTTTGTTACTCCCACCCAACTGACGTGCTGTGTGTTCCAGTGTAGGAGAGCGGTAATGTGGGGCGTATATTGAGACATAGGATGGAATTAGGATGGTCGTTACGTCAACGCATTAGGTTACAGATGAATGTTTGGTTCACTAAGTTAAGAGATGGCTACATTAGGGTAAGGGATGGTTACGATAGGGTTAGGGTTAGAGTGAGGGATGGTTTGGTAAGGGATAGTTATTGTTATTTTAGAGATACAAATGGTTAAGATAAAGAAAGACATGTTTAGGTTTGGACTCAGTTAGGGATAGAGATGGTTAAAGTTAGGGATAGAGAGGGTTAAGTAATGGCTAAGTTAAGGATAGAGATGATTAAGGTAGGGCTAAGTTAGGGATAGAGATAGTTAAGGTAGGGATAAGTTAGGGCTAGAGATGGTCAAGATAGAGTTATAAATGGCAAAGTTAGGGGTAGAGATGGTTAAGTTAGGGCTAAGTTAGTGATAGAGTGGTTTAAGTAGTGCTAAGTTAGGGATAGAGATGGTTAAGTTATGCTGGAGATGGTTATGTCAGGGCTAGAGATGGTTAAGTTATGACTAATTTAGGGATAGAGATGGTTAAGTTAGGGCTAGTTAAGGGATAGAGATAGTTAAGTTGTGGCTGAGCTAGGGCTAGAGATGGTAAGGTTAGGGCTAATTTAGGGATAGAGATGGTTAAGTTAGGGCTAGAGATGGTTAAGTTAGGGCTAATTTAGGGATAGAGATGGTTAAGTTAGTGCTAGTTAAGGGATAGAGATGGTTAAGTTAGGGCTAGTTAAGGGATAGAGATGGTTAAGTTAGGGCTAATTTAGGGATAGAGATG
>JAOPJO010000118.1:22135578-22145830 GCA_027123675.1 Molva macrophthalma | reverse complement strand
AGAAACAATAAAGACTTCTTATGTCAATAAGACGTCTGGTTTTGTGCTGCACTTGGGTCCTACCCCTACCCGTTACAGCATGTTGTAACTGTCTGTGGGACAGTGTTAGAGATTCACAATAATTAAAAACATTAAAAGTGTAATAAATAAGAGTTTTAAAAGGGATGTTTGATTTACAATTGTACTAAAATATTTACCTTAAAAATATTTGTTTAAGTTTGGTTGTTCTTTATTACAAATGCCATTTTTTATGTTGAAGTCAAATGACCAGAGTTTAGCGAATGCCACACCTGTTGCATTGTGGGTTAAAGTAATACAGAGAGAGCCAACGTGGCTGCAGAGAAAAATTGTACAGCCTTAAAGATTTGCATGGTCCAAGAGGCGCACACGGTAATTGTGCTTTTGTATTTCAGCCATGTCATATTTGTGTTAAATATTTGTAATTTCTTTGCATTTAATGCACCTTCTGAACTGTTGTGACGCTAACATTATGGGCCCGTCTAGTAGGAAACGTGCTTCAGACTGTTGAATGACTGAAAGAAGTATTTTTGACTCATTGTATTTTATGTGTTTATTTTTTGTAGTTTTCACGGTGTCTTACGAACAAAAGGTGGAAATAAATAATCAAAGGACATCTGTATGATGCGTGGCCGTATTTAATTGGACCAGTGCAGTTACACATGTTCTTTAAGCTAATATCTGTAGGAGAAATACATTTCATCCTGTTGAACCTCTTATGAACAGCTGAAGAAAGAACAAAGAGCTGTTCCACCACCCACTGGGTGAGGAGTGTGTATAAATACGTGTATAAATATGTTTAAAAGCATGATCTTAATAGTGAAATTGTAGAACCATGAATAACTATCTTAGGTCATAAAATTGACATAGGTCAATTGAAACATAATTGTAATAAATGGGTTTTGTTAGATTTGTTAGATTCTTCATGTTTGGTTTGAGACTAAAAGGAGATATTTTTAAATGGGCTTTTAGTCCCTGTAATACATTATAACATGGCTCTTTATAAATACAGATTCCAGTCACTTGCATGTCTCTAACTGGGGGAGGGGACAGTTCCAGTCTAGCAAAGTATGTTATTTACTTTTAACTTGTCTTTTGTAAAATGTTTACTTTTAAACATTTTAAGTTTACTTTTGAATATTAATGTGCTGTTATCTTTTAGTTTTTGAACAAAGACACTACTAGATGAGCTTCCCACTGTTTATCCCAGACTTTAGTGCGCCTTTAACTAAGCAATTGAATGGGCCATTTTCCGTGTGATTTTTCTTGTGGGGCGTTCTGCTGTGTTAAAGGGGGGACTGAGTGGTAGAATAGTTATCTTGTATGTGTGTTTTATCAAGGTTTGAGTCCCCTTAACTTGCTGTGAGTAAGTACATTTGAGTGCTCTAGAACAGTTTATTTGGCTTGAATTGGGTCGTGTGTGGTATATTCATAATTTGCCTACATATTTTGTGACGATTTCCTCTTTTCACACATAACTCTACACTAACCTTCCTGATGCAGTTTAGCCCCACATTGTTTACTTTCTTTGTTTGTCCATTTATTGTTGATTTGATTTGTCTTGAGTCAATAAAGTTGCTATTTTTGGTATAGCAGTCTCTGGTTCCAGATTATTTAAGGTTCAATATAAAACGAAATACAATAATTGTGTGTGTTGTGTGTGTCAGACACACATCGCCATACGCGCAGAGTTCTCAACTGCGTGATTCATTATTTTTTGTTCTTCCATATAATTATATAATAAAAAAATAACAAGGTTAACGTCATCGTTTCCCATTATTATAGCCTTATCTTCACCTAAACAATGTGGGCCTTTCCTTGTGTAACCCCTAAAACGATAAACATCAGTCGTTCAGGCATAATATCTACTAAACTTTATAGGCCTAATAGGCTGCACCACTTTACTTACAGCTTTGATTGCAAGTGATATGTGACATGACAAATAAATAAAAACATTGGGCCAAGGTCAGGGGGCAGCATAAAGACCTGCTGGGATACCAGGAGCTGCAGGACATTCCAGGTGTGCTGCTAGGATAACAAAGAGTGAGCTGAGCTCTGGAGAAACATCTTCTAAGCTTGGAGGATTTCAACTGAAGAAACGGGAAGAATCAGAACACTCAATTGGATCCAATGAGCGGTTTATTACGATTTTGTAGAAAGTAAAGAAATTGTTCCTTACATACACAAATAATAGAAGTACAAGACATTACAAATCATAAACAAGTCAGGTGTGCACGTTTCTTTAATACATGTTCCGCTGCCTTGTGTTCTATAACCGAACACAAGGAATCGATATTCAGTTTAACCTCTTGATTCCAAAATGACCCGTATCTGGGCAAAGCCTCTCCCCAGCCCAATTGCAAAGACTTTTTAAGGCATTTAAACACATGAAGAGCAGACATGTGACACACCCCTAGAAAGATTTGATTCTCAACTTTGGTCAATCATAACCATTGTTCACCAAGCGAAAGACAATTCCAACCCCAAACAATATAAATGCATGTAACAAAAAGTGATGTATTTCATAACATAACAATTGTAATCTTCACAAGTGATCTTCACAAACTATATATCATATGAAACCTGAGGCTTTACTGATTCCAACAGTCCAAACCATATCACTCTGTGACTACCACCATAAACGGAAAATCCAGTGTCTGTGCACCATTTTGCAACTAAACATGGTGTACTGTTTACAATCAATGTATACTAGCTGAGAGAGGGTTTTAGAGGAAATAGGTAAATTGCCTTCAATCAGAACACACGTTCTTCGTCGCCATCTGTGTGCCATATGGTGCATTTGTGATTGGTTTATAGTAAAATGAATACTGTAGTATACTGTAGTAAAAAAGATACATACACAATCAATCAAATTTAAAATAAATGTCCAATTTAAAATGAAATCTTCGTAACCCCTGCTTAGTCAGTTAACCATATGGAAGACCTTAAAAGTCAATTCCTTTAATGGTTTCATTCACTACCCATTTAATTTGACTGCGTGGCTAAGTAACACAGCCCAGAGACGGCATAGTAATGAACTACCAAGAGATACTACCATAACCTGATGCTTTATTACCTACATACAAACCTGTGTGTGTGTATAATTTATATATGCACGTGTCTTTGCAAATGACACGTGTCATTTGCAAAGGATGTCTTTTTTAAATGTGTGCGTGTTCGTATTATATATGTGTGCATTTTAGTGTGTGTATGTATGAGTGTGTGTGTGTGTGTGTGTGTGTGCGTGTGTATGTGTTACTAAAAATGACGCAGATACACTGAGGAACCACGCCCACATAATCCAAATCCAGGATAGAGTTTCTTGGTGAAGGTGGACTGGAAGGTGTGGATGTGTGTCAGTGTGTCTGAGGACCCTCCTACATCTGGGGACACTCTGTAGAAGGACAGAGTGCCAGCAGGCCGGTCCAGATACACTCCTACTCTGTTAGAGCCAGAGGGGGTGACATATATGCGTTTCTTACAACCGTTGTAACAGGCAGTGTAACGATCATCCCAACAATAAAGACACCAGGCCAGGTTGTGCCGTGCAAGACTCCCTTCACATCCTTTCCTTGGGATTTCACTGTATGTTACTCCTATTTCAACACCTCCTTCCCTCTCTACCTCCCAGTAACAGCGGCCAGTCAGACCCTCTCTACACAACACCTGGTGCAAGGAGTCAAATCTCTCTGGGTTATCATGATACGACCGCTCCTCTCCATCCCTTGTCACCTTTCTGTTGTACTGGGACAAAGAGAGTCCTGTGTGGGCTGTGTATCCGTCCAGTGTGAGTCTACAGGCACCTGATGGGAGAACAAGACATGATTAGGCTGGTAAACCACACAAAAATACACTGATAAGATCATTCATCAAATATTAGTCAATTCAATAATATGGAAGGGATATGTATTAGTATGTAGTGTTTACACCTTCACTCAACAAACGTTTGGTTTATTATTATTCTAATGATCATAAACAGCAATAATTTCACTAGTAAGTGCTGTGTGGAGGAAGTCAGTGTCTTTTGGATCCACTCTTGGTCCTAGTCTGACTTGGTTATGGCAGAGGCCAGAATTATTAAGCCTCAGCAAATAATAATACAATAGCTCCACCGATTCATTTTCTTTTAGATTGGCCGCATAATTTTTCTACCATGTTAACTTCTGTTCCGTCTAGTGTATAATACCCATCATCCCTTGTCATTTCCACTAGCTAACATTGCGTTGTGTAGCAATTGCGTAGCAACGGGTTGATCGCGGGAAAATGTGTGCGTATTTGTTAAAAAATACAATTATATGAGGGCCAATATAAAATGTTTGGGGCCGCTGAAATAAGTTATTTTCAATGAAAATCATTAAAGACTAAATTATTTTGTTTATCTTTTAGTCTTTTCTTTTTTAGATCAATGTAATAATCCATTCTGAACTGCCCAAGTGGCCCATAGTCTAGCGGCCCTGCTGGCATTTGCCCATTTGCCAGATGGCCAGTCCGTCACTGGTGGTAATGGATAAAGGTATCGAGCTGTGCTGGAAGTTAAAGCGTGGCTGTATGGGGGCGCCGGTGTGAGCGCTCTCATTGGAGTTTAATTTCATTTAACCAAAAGCCACCCTTTTTACCTCCATGCTAATGGTATATCCCATTTTATTTGGTAGGGTCCCGATATAGCCGAGGAGGAGGAGAAGGGCAGTGCGTCCTGTAAGGACACGGCGATAAAATGACAGCAAAAGGAAGCCAAAGGACAGGAGTAGCTGTTGGACTCATGGACCCATGGACCCAGGGACTCGATCACAAGCCGCCAGCCGAACCGAGACAAACCCGAGTAACGAGCTAATTATTGCAGAGCGGAGCATGGTGGTCGCGGGGACGAGTGAAGAGATTAAAGAGGAGTGTATGTTTCCCTCCCCTAACCAGTTCAGCCAGTACTGTAGTGACACAATGGATTTGACTTCTTCAGAGTTTCATACATGTAATACACACAGGACTGAACAAAACTCTGGAATCCATCTTTATAAGTTTCATAGAGGTCTTCTTCATTTTGATGGTTTCTGACTATTTCTGACACTCAAAGGACTACCAGACGCAACGAAGGCAAAGGAGAAGGCTAAGGACCAGAAGTAAAGAAACGTGAAGAATGTAGAGTGTCACAGATAATGACTTTTTCGAGTCGAGTCATGTTGTGTCGGTAACACATCACTTTTGCTCAATTTAGCAAAAATGAATGTGGCAGTTATTGTATATAAAAGTAATGCTAGAGTGCTTTCACCATATAAATATCGCCACCTACTGTTCAGGTTGGTAACCTGGCTGACACACTAGGTGCAATTTCACAGATTGAAGAGTGTTCTTTGCAGATTCTTTTTACGAGTGCTCGAAAGGCAATTTGTGCCAAAAGTATTATCAGGGAATCGCAGATTCAAGGGATTTGTAGAGTTTAATCAATGATTTGTGTGCGCACATTTATCAAAATTAAGTACATTTTAAATTAAGTTAAATTATACAATCACAATACTACTAATAATCAGAATCATGATTATTAGTAGTATTGTTATTATTATAAGACATAATCATGATTATTATGATATGTCTAATAATAATACCAGTACTACTAATAATCATAATTAATAAATAATAATATAACAATACTTATTGGATTTTATAAGTAGGATTCATTGTGATTGTGATTGTTAAGAATATTTAGAGTAAGATACATGATGTCAACCAACATCTTCATTCCCAGTAGGATTTGAATGAACATATGTCCCCTATTGCTGTGTGGATGGACTTTCTATTTAAATAGTTAGTGTGTGTTGTGAAGAATCAAACTAAACAGACACTTACACTCCAGTAGAGCTGATTTCAGGTCAGGTATTTTTTTCATCCCCCTGTTCAGTGACTCCTTCAGCATATCCAGGTAGTCTATGTATGACATTATCATTGACGGAGAGTTGACCTCCACCATTGTCCAGTCCCTGGTGTCTGGAGGTTTATTCAGGGATCTCAAGGTCTGGAGGAAGTGGAGGGGGTCTTCAGTGTGTGAGAGCTGCTTCACCTCTGACCTTCTATCTTCTATTTCCTGCTCCAGCTCTTTGATGAGGCCTAAAGCTTGTTCTTCTATGGATTTCAGATTCTCTTCAAGCATTTGGTTTAGCTTGTCCAGGCAATCTACAATGCAGGCCGTCAGAGCATTGAGGGCCTGGACACCAGGGGCGATCTCACTGGCAGTGTCTGCTTTGCAGCGTTCTACTCTGTCTTCGATATCACGAATCTTTCGTTGTCTCTCCTGGATCGTTTGCTGAACTTCAGACTCTATCTTCCCCAGCTGGGCCTTCTTCACTTCATATTCCTCCTTTAGAGGTACAACAGGATGGGACTTGTGGTCCATTATTGTGCATAACTGACACACACACACCTGCTCAGTCTGGCAGAAGAGCTCCAGAAGTTGGTTGTGTTTCTTACACATCCTGTCTTCCAGACGATCCATAGGGTCGACCAGCTGATGTGTCTTCAAAACTGTGACTCTCTGATGAGGCTCCAGGTGGGTGTGGCAGTAAGAGATAAAACACACTAGGCAGGACTTCACAGCCTTTAGCTGGGTCCCAGTACAGATGTCACAGGGAACTTCCGGTTCAACAAAAGGCTGCTCTTTCACTTGTACTGACCTTCTAAACTGATCAACCTTCTCTGATAAGAGGGTATTGTCCTGTAAATCAGGTATTGTGTGAAAGAGCTCATTGCAAACAGGACATTTGTACTGGTCTTTGTCATCCCAGAACGTTGTAATACAGGTTCTACAGAAGTTGTGTCCACATGGTGTGGAAACTGGGCTGTTGAACACATCCAGACAGATGGAACATGAAAAGTTCTCCTCAGACCAGGAAGTGTTAGCAGAGGCCATTCCTAAAAAACATTAATTTTATCAAGTTAAAAAACACATTAAAACCCAATATGTTGTTCTCACCTTATAATCTTTTCAGGCTTTCTGACTATTTCGTTTTAAAAGTGTTGTTCAATTTCTCCAGAAAGAGAGAACTGCCTCAATGCTGTGTTACTTTGGGTTAGATTTAAATAAACACAAGTTTTATTTCCTGAACAAGACGTCCTATACTCTGTCCCTGTGTGGCCCCGACCCCACACTCTGTTGGGAAAACATTTCACTGGTGTTGTAATTCACTGATGTCACCAGCAGTATAACACAGCAATCCGTGCAATCTGTTTCAATCCCTTAACAAGTATTAGCAACCCAAAATGTCTTCAAATGAATCTCACAGAAGGTCTTTGTTAACACCATGCTTGGCAAAGGGTCTTAGACAGAGATGCTGGTTAGTGGACCAATTTATACCACTAAACATATTATTATTCTGCTAAATTACTATATAATTTGTAATTTAGTCACTCTTCTACCCTGAGTGACCTACAAGGAATTCAGATACAGGTAATTTAATATAGGGCTTGTACATCAAAATGCATCATTGGAATGTTTGTTGGTGATACCCTATTGAGAGGACTCAAGAGAGTATTAGTACTGTAAAATCCTAAATCAATGCTAACATACCGTAACCTAATAAAACCCTAATGAAACTTTGTTTTGCCACGTCTCACATGAGAAACGCTGTGTCACTTTCAAACACAAAAATGTATTCACATAATGACAAATAAGTTCCAGATTATTTACTGAACAATTGGGACATTGTTGTTATTATTGTTGGAGCCTCATATGAATTATAAAAATTATAAGGGAAAATAAAAAAAGTGACATAAAATAATGTCTGTTTAATACAATGAAATTAATTTGTTCTGCAAAAGTAATATGGGGAGTCATTCCAAATGAAGCACCGTCCCTTTATAGCCTGTGAACCAGACAAATCTGGGAGCTAGTTTTTTATTGGCTCTGCCATATGCGTCAGCCACTCCTGTTCAGAGAGATTTCCAGCAGACCTGGCCCGGATCGGGCCAATCAAAACCGTTTATCTAATATGGGGCAGATTTAATACGATGACAGAGGAGCGCCCAATGTGATGTGTCACACTTTTCATTGCTCTGTTTAACCTGTTGACCCCCACAATAACCCTACATGTCTGGATCAAACCATTTAACCTGCTACACCCTGTGATACTGCAACAGTAACCCTAAATATCTGGATCAAACCATTTAACCTGATACCCCAACATTAACCCTATATATCTGGATTAAACAATTTAACCTCCAAGAAGAAAAATATGTCAACATGGAAAATTAAGAAATGTAAAAATATCCTACAATCTAATTTAGCCTGAACAAAACAAACAGGAGACTCTTACTGCTACTTCTTCAAATAAGAGTCTATTTTCTCTGTTTTCAAAACAAGAGTCTCTTCTCTGTTTTCAAAATAAGAGTCTCTTACCGCTCCTCAGTGTGTCGGCCAGTTCCTCCTGGTTCATCTCCATCAGGCAGAGCTTTGTGATATCTACCACTCCCTCTATGGCGCGCCTCCTTTGCTCCTCGTTCTTACCATCCACCTCCTCCTCCCTCTGACTCTCTGAGCATTGTGGGTAATGTAAGAAGAGATCCCTCGAGAGCTTCTTCAGCTCCTTGTCTAGAAAAGCGTGTGCGTTCTCCTCAGCCCTCTGGAACAGAACAAACATCAAGGAGAACTTTACTCTGGACTAACTGAGGACATCAGAAGCATCTGTCCTAGATTCACGTCCCGCTGGTCTAAAGAGGGAAGCCTGGAGACTATTAGCACCACAAGAGATGCTTTCTAATGTTCATGTAGGGCTAAAGTCAAATGTCTTGTTGGACATTTACACACCTTGATCCGGTCTGCTTGATGCTGCTGTACAGACTGAGCACTGGTATCCTTTGAGCTCTCCTGGTGTGGTCTGAGGAGAACACACACACACACACAAAAACAGGATATATTGTATTTTTCTTAACTTATACATATCAGTAGAGTCTGAAAACAACCAACTGGTCTGTTTTTGTTGTCTGTTTGAAACTCCTACCTCTCCTCTCTGGAGGGGCGTCCATCTTTAAATTCAGGAGGACTACTCATAGCCGAGTCACTCTTCATGGAGACACAGCTGGGTCCAGGGGAGTCTGCTATCTCCTCCTCGACTTTTCTAGAAAAACAAATACCATCTGGAACAGGGCTGCACGATATTTCGTTTCGGCATTATCATTGCAAGCGTAAAAGTCACATCGCAAGACCACGCAATGTCAGGTAAAGAAAAGATGATGTTTGTTTATTTGTTTTAATTTCACACAATACATCATAGGTTGCTTTAAAAACGATCTGCACAGTGCGCTTCTCGATGACACACTAGTTTGTATATGAATACATGGAGTGTTCTTGCTTCCTCACATGAGTGAGCTGACATGGGTACAACAAATAGACTCAACACATTACCATAGCAGCATTAGCCTTTTCGCCACATTTAGGAGAGCAGTAAATAATCAACTAGAGAATGGAAAAAACTTAGCAAGCTTAACAGATGTTGCGAATACGGTATGCGAGATGTTGATGTCCGAGTCGACGCCTGCGCATGAGGGAACGTCTTCTGTTGTGTAGGATGATGTCCAGGCTTCCCAACAATCTCTCATTCCGTGGGCCGCGAGTCATGCAAAGCCATGTTTATTAATAACACACTATTATTACGCTTAAACTTAGTTCATCTAAAATAATTTGGATTTTTTTTTAGTCTGGGCGCCTGGAACCCATATATATGCATAAACGATAAAATAGTCTGAATTTGGGCGCAAGCAGCAGCACTGACAGTTGTTCTTCCTGTTTTGATGTTTGACACCAACACAATATTGACAAAAGCTAATGGCCCTACTAAAGATTCCTTTCCACTGCTGGAGTTCATTTAAAATATGTGTTACGTTTACAACCCGGTATCACGCGATTTCGTGCTCATAGTCACGAAAATGTATCTATTGAATCGTGTCACAGAGCACGATTGCCGACTTTTTTCGTGCTACACAGAACAACATTGACACCCATGCATTTTGAATGGGAGTGTTGGTCGTACAATATTTCAATTAAAATATTTTCTTCGACTTCAGAAGGGGGTGCGCAGATAGTACAGTGCACCCTCTAGTTATGTATACATCAAAACAACAAATGCAATAAAGGGTAAATGCAGTGTATTATGGATACTCCGATTTTTCAGATTTTTTTTCAATTAAAATATTTTCTTCGACTTCAGAAGGGGGTGCGCAGATAGTACAGTGCACCCTCTAGTTATGTATACAT
>JAOPJO010000118.1:22121169-22134384 GCA_027123675.1 Molva macrophthalma | reverse complement strand
CGTGCTCTCCGTCTCAGTGGAGTAGGAGGAGGAGCTTGTGTGCGCATGCTGTGAGCGTGACAGCGATTAAAAAAAAAGAACGAAAAAGAAAATGAACGGCTCACCACTGGGACTCGGTTCCCATCGTTCATGTTAAAGAGCCGTTCAATAGATTCGGTTCGTTAGTGAACGTCACAACTCTAACACACACACACACTCAGACATACAGAGATACAGGCACACTCAAACATACGTGTATTGGAAAATCAAAAGGTTGAATATCTTGAGTTATTACAAGTATTACTGAGATATTTCATATGAGCAATCTGCTCATCATGCTTAACATTTTGATAAATTATATGTTTATGTATTGTAAATATTGAAGGAAAAACTGCAGTTTATACATTTTCCTTGGTTTTAATGTTTTGATTGGGCAGCCACTCACACACACATGTGATTTTTATAAACTTTAATCTTAATTATCTTAATAACTATATTTACTATTGCTTAGTAATTCTATAGCACACTATTCCACTATAGTACCTATCATATGATATATTTGTTGTCTTTCTATGTTAATGTTTGTGTGAGTAGATAGCGACCAAAAAGAGTGGCGGAAGCAGAATAATAGGAAGTATGCAAGAGAACAGTACTTGCCTGCTTGCAGCACTGCAAGTAATAAGAAAAATAAGATGCAAGATAAAAATAGTGTGGCTTTCTTTGCAACCACACTAATTCAAGACAGACAAACCAGTACAAACCAGGAGGCAAGATCTCACAGTGGCCTCAGTATGACATCCATTGCAGACTTTTCTGTGTTACGGTACAGGAAATAACAAACCCGAAAAAAAAGAACCTAACAAACATTCAGCTTTTGACGCGTATCCACGCCGACAGAAACACCACGAATCAAACCAAGAAACACTAGACTATGCTGGACTCTAACACAAAAACAGGACAGTATATGACTATACTGTACAAGTACTTTTAGTGGCCGTCTGATAATGCCTCCATGTTCCACTGAGCGTTTTAGGAAGTCAAGTTCAAGTCAGAACACTTGCTGAGTAAAGTAAACTACTAATAAACATTGTATCGCCATCGCTCACTCGGGATGGGCTCATTATTTTTGTTACACGGGGTGATAGCCCGTTGAGTGGCTGAAGCAAAGCCGTTGATTGGAGAGAGATGTTTATACAATGTTACGTTTTAACCTCGTGCATGTTTCCGCACGGGAACGACTTCATGCCTGTCTACGCTTTAAACGTGCGTGATGTTGCAGAAAATGTGCAACAGCGACCTGTGGGATCACACTTTACAATGGGTAACAGAATACGCTGTAACACCGGAATGGAATGGCCTCTGCACACTAGTCTATGGTCAAAATGTATTCATGTTAAATCCTTTAAACCTTTTAATGAAATAAAACTGTCTAATGGGAACCCTCAAAATACATAATATGGAGATGAACTAGCCACTGAGATCCTAACTGAACAAAATAACTTCCCTTTGTATTTTACGAGAATTAAATCATATCATCTCAATTACTTTTTTGCATCCAACCAAACCGCGGGTCGCCCCCAGTCCGTCCTCCAGGAGAGGGACAAGATGCTCACCCAGTCCGTCCTCCAGGAGAGGGACATGATGCCCACCCAGTCCATCCTCCAGGAGAGGGACATGATGCTCACCCAGTCCGTCCTCCAGGAGAGGGACAAGATGCTCACCCAGTCCGTCCTCCAGGAGAGGGACATGATGCTCACCCAGTCTGTCCTCCAGGAGAGGGACATGATGCTCACCCAGTCCGTCTTCCAGGAGAGGGACATGATGCTCACCCAGTCCGTCCTCCAGGAGAGGGACATGATGCTCACCCAGTCCGTCCTCCAGGAGAGGGACATGATGCTCACCCACCTAGCGCATTTGACTCTTCCTGGTCGCGCCTTTGGCCAAGCTAAGGTACAACTACAATGTTCTCAAATCGAAATGCCTGGGGTCCATTATGTGCAAAACAACAAGCTTAGAAACTTCCCCAGGCCAGGATCAGGCAAAAGAGGGTTTAAACGTATTTAACGAGGGAGTCGAATTGTCGCTGTGGGTTTTTGTTACTGGCATTTTCCCTTGCCCTGAGGACTATTATGGATTGAATCCAGGGAGCATTTCATGTAAAAATGGACTTACCAGAGGTAGCTGAAGTGAGGGTCGATCGATGGTCGAGGAAACAATCAATAAAAAGGTTTAATTAAAAAATTACAAGTAAATACAGTTTGTTGTCCTTACAAGGCTATTGTCCTGTTCAAATCTTCATAAACTGAGCGAAAAAGAGCAATCGACCTAGACGGGCGAGCCAGAGAGCATCGCAGTAGAAGAGACTCTTCTTTGTGTAAGTTATGAGTCGTTCCTTTTTGCTGAGGGTGAAAATAGAAATATGGAAAGCAGGCTGAGCGCCCCCAGGGTTATAACTTTACAGTTACAAAACTGTCATTCAAAGATCGCATACCTTTGGTCCCAGTTTCAATATCATCATCATTTGAGTATCAGGCAGGCAAGTACATACAATGCTCCATTTAATAGAGGTAGAGAACCGGTTTTAGTGTTGTTTCATGCTGCAGTTAACACACTGACACACTGTCTGTTCCAAAAGGAGGACTTTCCATAAAGAGGAACCATCATCCCCCGTGTCAACCCCCCGTCAACCA
This sequence comes from Molva macrophthalma, assembly GCA_027123675.1. Taxonomy (NCBI): domain Eukaryota; kingdom Metazoa; phylum Chordata; class Actinopteri; order Gadiformes; family Lotidae; genus Molva; species Molva macrophthalma. The sequence continues at coordinate 22,131,715 of JAOPJO010000118.1, read as the reverse complement.
TCATCATCCCCCGTCGATTTTCTCTTTGTGGGAGAAAATCGTCAGATCGGCCCGATGTCTTTAGATCTTCGACACGCACCGTTCTTATAATACACTATTACTTGTTTTACTATGAGGAATAAGCTCTTATCTATAAGGAATAAACTCTGAACTCAATATGCACTAACAATAAGAGAATTCAATTAAGTTAGTTTTACTGAAGGTTCAACAAATGACGGTAAACCGAGCTTGAAAAAGCTATGGGGCAGCCGAAGTAAAGCAAGAAATCATCCTTTTATCCTAACTTTAACTCCTCCCATAGGGAAATAATGTGGGCGTATTGCCAATATACGGCTAGGTCTGTCTGCATTTACTTGGTTATAGCTCAGAGATTTGCTGACTTTGCGGGCACCTGATGTAAATTAATTTCTCATATGCCTTATTTAGACCACAATATTCAAGCTAACATCAGTACCTCATTGGACCACATATTTGTAGTGCTAAACACTAGTCCAGCTTCTTCTTCTCCACACAGAGTGGTCAACACAACACCATATCACGCTGTATTGGTCTGAGATAAGACCGACCCTATAGGCGTGGCTTCATTATCATTCCGCCCATGCCAAGACGGACTGAATTTTACCTGGATTTCAAAAGATGCTTCAAGAACCACCCCCCAGAGTGCAAGCTCGTTTACCTTGTATCTCTGAATAAACCACGTGTTGAACATTTACCACTCTCCGAGCCTAGCCCGAAACCACGATACCGTAGAGGATTCAAATGACGTTTCATCACCCCCTTCAGCAGGTGCACCCCCTAATGATCTCATTCTTTGTTACAGTTGTATACCAAATACATACATTTGAACAATATTAGGCACTTTTTCAATGAAACAATCAGTTGTATAAAAATAATAAGTAAAACTAGATTTTGAAGGAGACTGAACAACCCAGTAATGATGTTCATACTGGTTTAAGCGGTGTAACTAGAGGTTACTTCAAGGCTATAAAGTACTGCGGTACTTTGAACCGTCTGCGAGGTAATCACGTGACTCCCAACTTATCAAAATACAAAAATATTGTATGTTCTCTCTCACTCACTCACTCCAAAGGCTCTTCAACCATTCCAAACACCTTCCCCCCTCTTACTTATTTACTTATCCTACTATTGCTGCCACTGCCATACTACTGCTGCTGAAACGGCAACAATTACTACTGGTAAAGTTAGAAAGAGAGAACGAGTGAGTGAGAGCGCGAGTGAGTGAGAGAGAGAGCGAGTGAGAGAGCGAGTGAGGGAAAGAGCGAGTGAGGGAGAGAGCGAGTGAGTGTGAGAGAGACAGAGAGTGGAACTATCAAACTTAACACAGAGTCGACACCGAGTCATTAAAGAAGATAAATATGACTCACTCCAGAGGTTAGGGTTAGTACTAGTACTGTAGTTTGACTCCATCATGCCGGTGTGGGCTGGACATTCCCCTCTTTACTAGCTTTGACAGGACAGGAACGGGGAGTGCAATAAACATACGATCGCTCCGTCTCTCTTTGGCTGCTGGTTGGGTTGGGGTCTCAGGTGTGGCGGGCCCCCCATCTTGCTTGCACCAGGGGCCAAGGCTGTAGTTGACCTACTTGCGGAAACGCCCCCTGGAAGAGACTTCAAACAGCCGGCCAGAGACGTGCAGCAGAATGAAGCACAGAGACCAGCGGTTGTTTAAAGCGCTTGGCCTTTGAAACACATGAGGTACAATAGGCAGGGTTTAGTCAGACGACAAGAGTTTAGCTTTAAGGGACAATAATAACAATTCTTTTACATTTGTGGGTAGCCATTGTGATCACTATTTAAACAAATGAGGACCTTTAAAACTTGCATTGGTGTTCACTCCGTGCATGAAGACGAACAAACGTCTCTTCCTTCTACTGAATTTTTTGTGACACCAACCATGACTTATATTGATCACACCAATCAATCCCTGAACCATCACATCACTAATCCCGAGGTCCGCCAATGAACAGCGTTCATCCACTGCGCAGAGCTTCAGGCGCGGGCCAGACTCTTCTCATGTGGCGGTAGATCCGGCTATGGGGAAGGGATATCCCTCGCTTATCTCCCAAGAACACCTGAAGACCTGGAAGAGGTTGTCTGAGAACATCTCACCAACCCATGTGTGTGCTTCGTCCTCCGAGCACTATCGTGGTCTTCAGAACATCACGACAACTCTTACTCTGTCGCGATGCACCAACTCCTACGACGCACTTATACTACAACAAATACAAAATTTGAATAACACAATGGACTGACTTCCATGACAGAAGGTATATTAACAGTATGTAGCATGGAAGTTCACAAATGGAGCGAGGGTGTGTTTATTGTGTTGGTCATGGCGTGCTGTTGTTGTACAGAGTAGTCTGTATCTGCTGGTCCCTTGGGACATTGTCTTGATGAGAATGACCATACAGTCATGGGCCCCTTAGGGGCCACTAGGGGCCCTCAGTGTCCCCGACGGGGCCCTCGTTTCGGGGAAGTTCGAGTAGCTCCTGGATTTTCTGCAGGTCCTGGTTCTCATTGGTGTTCACACTCAGATCACCAATCAGCTCATCCGTCAGCTGCAGGCGGGCAGACCTTAAATCACAAGTACAAAGTACAACGGGTTGACCATTTCCTTCCCCCCAGAAATGTTCCTTTAAAGGCAAGGTTTTTCTTATTGTGTAATAGAGTAATACTCTCCAAATTATCTTTAATGTACTCTGATTAGAATGTACCACCAAAAAATGGATTTACTAATCTGAAAGATATTCTACATCATATTAAATTGTATTTGTATTTGAGGGCTCATTATCAGGTCTGAAAGTTCTTGTAACCCCAACTTCTTACATTGTTGTGCATCTATGTGCCCACACATCGCTTTAACCCAATCAACATCTGCCCTTAATATCATCACCAAATAAAAAAAAATTAAATAAAAACGGTATCATCAAATATCTGGAGCTTTTAGGGCAACGCACCCCCACCACGACAGACATCATATGCATATCAGACCACCCCACGCGGGGTCCCTCCCCCTCAGTAGGGAAATACTGGTTTAAAGGGGGTTAGTGATTGGTTATCATGACCAGGTTTGACATTGTTTCCAGCTTAACGAGCCAGACTGTAAACAGACTATCTAGAGTCTAAACTCTTGTATTGATGGACAACAGAAATCCATAATTTACTTCTCATTATGTTATCGAGGGTTATCAAGGTGTGTACTAAGTATCAGAAAATTATGTTCCATCAAATCCATTTCAATCTCACGTGATTTCAGTCTATCGATTTCCCTCTATTCCTTAATGCCAATTCAAAGATTGAATGGGTGGAGACTATTGTTCCTCCTGGCTACATAGGGGGGGGATTTAGACCACGCCCCTGCAATCCCTTTCAGATTTCTGGATGTATATTGATATACTATTGACATCTTCCTGACAAGATATTGGGTAGGGGTGTAGTGGATACATTTCTCTGTGATATGTTATGGTTGTCCATCACTTTGACTAACCATTCCTGCAGTTTGAGTTGGTACAGTTCGGTGCGCTCTCTTCTCATCCGGTCGCGCGTGGTTTCCCCGGCAACCGTCTGCATGCTGACGACCAGGGCGCCCGCGGGGAGCCTAAACAAAAATGACGTCCACTGCTCATGTATACATAATCAGCGGTGTAAATGCTCAGAGGCTCCGTTCAACTTGGACATCAGCTAACGAATGCAACGTAAGACACTAAAGTCATTCCATTCTTCCCTGTGCCTTTGGAGCATATAACACTTATAAGTCACTAAACAGGCAACAACATGATTTGAAACAAGATGTACTTTACATTGAGTAAGTGAGTTCAATCCAAAATGTCCGCTGTCTACCTGTAGACATCCTTGCGCTGATGCCCAAAAACCCCTACCTGCTACTTAATGAGCTGTATCTAAATATATTAACTTAAAGCCGCTTTGGATAAAAGAGTCGGCTAAATAACTTTGGAATATCGGTAAGACTTAACAATGAGGGTACATTAATTAACCATTAATTGACATTCGTTAATGCAGTAATAAGCATTATTATATAGCATTAGCATAGGGGTTATATTAAGGGTTAGGGTTACCATTACCATCATTACCTTAGTTAACATGAACACCATTAGTAAATGATTACTAGACCATTAGTTAATTGTGAACTAAAATGTTAGTTAATGCTCATTATGGCATTAACTTCTGTTAATGAATGGTCAATGAATGCACCCTTATTGTAAAGTGTTACCGGAACACCTTATTGTTTGTTTCCATGGCGCTGGACACATCGGAACACGGGTGTCACTTAACATTTCAGGGACGTTTCCAGAACTTCGGAAGACAATTTACTTCTTGGGCTGTTGTTAATATCTGGCCCTGGAGTGGAACACTGGCCAGGACAGCTTCTCGTCTAGGTTGTAATGAATTTGTACAGCTTCCAAGCTCGTCAAATTTGACTAAATTACACACACACTTTCGGTCCCATACAACCCCCCCCACCAAACCACCATTGCTTCCTCCTCACACCTCAGCAATGTGCCAAATCAGTGTGTGTGTGTTATTGTGTGTGTGTGTGTGTGTTCGTTCAGAGGCGCGATTTGGAGCGTGATATGCTTTGCGATTAGCCTCGCTGGCTAGCTCGGAGGCGGACGGATGCACCTGGCCCAGCCACGGGCCGGAGCCGCTCGCAACACATCAAACGCTCCAGGTGGCTGGGCGACCGAGCACACCAGACACACACATACACAGAGAGAGACACAGAGAGACAGAGAGAGACACAGAGAGACAGAGAGAGAGACAGACAGACAGAGACAGAGAGACTAGAATAGAGTAGAGAGAAAAGATATTACGGACACAGTTTGAAGCAAAAACCTAGATCACACCTTGCGATGGACAGGGGGCAGGGATACGATTGCGGAAGTCAAAAGTAGGTCACAAACGCCACTGTTGTATTTTGTATATCCATCTCTGTGGCTCATTGTATATATACATTTTCTTTAATAAAGTTTGAATGAAAAAGTGTGGAGGGAGAGAGAAGGGAGAGAGAAGTGATGGAGGGAGAGAGAGAGAAGGGAGAGAGTGAGAGAGAAGTGATGGAGGGAGAGACAAGGGAGAGAGGGAGAGAAGGGAGAGAGAGAGAAGGGAAAGAGAGACAAGGGAAAGAGGGAGAGAGAAAGGATGGAGGGAGAAGGGAGAGAGAAGGGAGAGCGAGGGATGAAAGGAGAGAGGGGATGGTGGAGGGGGGCAGCTGCTGCCTCTTGGCCCGCCTCCCTGGTGTGGTGGGTGGGGGAGGGGTAGAGACCCTCTGCAGAGCACATGGGTCCCGGGGGCACAGGGGTGGGGTTAGAGGAGGTGGAGATGGAGTAGACTGGGGGGATGGGGGGGGGTGCAGCTGGGCAGCAGAGGGCTGCTCAGAGGGCCGCAGCTGTTTGCCAGGCTGCAGACCCCCAGACCCTCTCAGCTATGATGGGGGGGACAGTGCGCAGTGCGGGCGGAGATGGTTTATAGATGTACACATGCACAGACACAGAGGTGTGTAGATCGAAAGACTTATGGAGAGTTTGGCTGTTCGGCTCAGTTTGTACAGAGATGTATACGACGCGATGATGACCAGCTCCTGGGATTTCACTAAATGTTTCATGTTTAGTACTTATAGACGTTTTTTGATGTTTTGGTCTTCAGGTACAGCCAAACAAGTCGTTATTTCCTCTTGCCCCTGCTTCCTGGTGCAGGAGGAGGTGAGGGTGAGGAGGTGGAAGAGAAGGGTGAGGAGGTGGAGGAGGAGGAGGAGGTGGTGGGGGGTGCGGAAGTGGAGGAGGAGGAGGCAGAGGGGAAGGTGAGGTGGAGGAGGAGGAAGAGCTGGAGGAGGTGAAGGTTAGGTGGAGGAGGAGGACGGGGAGGGTGAGGTGGTGGAGGAGGACGGGAGGAGGAGGAGGAGGAGGAGAAGTTGGAGGAGGTAAGGGTGAGGAGGAGGACGGGGAGGAGGAGGAGGAGTTGGAGGAGGTAAGGGTGAGGTGGAGGAGGAGGACGGGGAGGGTGAGGTGGTGGAGGAGGACGGTGAGGAAGAGGAGGAGGACGGTGAGGATGGGGAGGAGGAGTTGGTGGAGGTAAGGGTGAGGTGGTGGAGGAGGACAGTGAGGTTGAGGTGGTGAGGAGGAGGAGGAAGGGAAGGTGGGGGCATCAGGTGGTGGAGGACGACGGTGAGGAGGAGGAGGAGGAGGTGGGTGCGGAAGTGGAGGAGGAGGTGCAGGAGGAGGAGTTGAGGGTGAGGATAGGAGGTGCGGTCTTACCCCAAGAGAGAGCCGATCAGGGCCCCGGCCACCAGACCCTTGACACCCAGGTTGAGCCTGAAGAGACCTCCAGTGACCGCTACAATAGAAAGACCTTCATCACTCATATTTTAAACATTAATAAACACATTACATGAAACACGAAATAAAGACCTCCATCACTCAGATCGTAGTTTAAACATGAATAAACACGTTTCATGAAACAGTATCGGGGGGGTTTTGGGACTCACCCCCGGCGGCGGCGTAGTGGCTGAGGGCGTCTCTGTCCCGATACACAGACAGACCTGTACTCACCGAGCTGCAGACAGACAGACAGAGAGACAAAGAGAGAGGGACAGAGACAGACAGACACAGAGAGGGACAGAGAGAGGGACAGAGACAGACAGACACAGAGAGGGACAGAGGGACAGACAGACAGATAGACAGAGAGAGAGAGAGATAGAGGGACAGACAAGCCAACAGACCCAAAACAAAACAAAACAAGGAAGACAGTCAGACTTTCACGTTCCCACAAACATGGCGGGCGTCATCAAAACACACTGCGGTACAACAGAACTATGGCGCTCCCATCTCTGGGGTCATCCTGCCACCGCGCCACACCGCAGCGAAGCACCGGGGCCCAGCGGAGCTCACTTGAACAGCGTGACGAAGGCGGCCACCCTCCAGCTCCACCTCCAGCCGTAGCGGAGGAACCCCCGAATGGCAGCGTTGTGCGAGGACCGCTGAAACACACAACACAGTCCCCAGGGGGACCAGGGGGGTTAGTCCCAACACGGAGCACCCCCCCCGCTCCTCAAAACAGATCGCCTTCAGCGCCATCCCTCGAAACCGCAGCTCTTTTGGAATGGCTTCTGAGGCCTGACCTCTGACCCCGCTCTCTGCCTCTCTCTTTGAATGCTGTTAAAGGCTTCAACAGGACTTCTTTATTGATCTATTTATATTGTTTTGCTCTTGTATTAAAGGTCATTTTATGTTTGTCTTAACATAACTACTATTATATTATTAACTACATAACTACATAACTACTAGTGGTCCAGTTGTAGAGCAGCATTATGTGACAACCTCTAAAATACAATTGATTATGAATATTGATAGTAATACTACACCTACTACTACAACCATAAAGCGTTACATTTGATACTTTTGACTTTTGATACTGCTTTGACGCGAGGGCTGATACTACTAACTACCACCACCACCACTTATGATAATTATAATAATTAGAGCCCTTAATTATAGAGAGCCCTTAATTAATTATACTAAGGGCTCTACACTGAAGCCCATTTTGCCCGCATATGCGACTAGCAATGGAGGTGTGCTGGGGTGAACATAACGTTATAGCACAGGGCTCCTTTGGAAAGCAATCAGCGAAGAGCCCAGCTAGTACTGCTCCACGGTAGGCCTACTCCTACCCCCGCCCCCCTCACCACAGCCTCCACCCGGCTGGTGTAGAGCTCCGCCTGGCTGAGCTGGATGTAGCGCTGGCGGGCGTGGCGAGCGGCGGGCAGCCCCCCGTGGAGCAGCCCCACCAGGGCCCCGGCCAGCCCGCTCTTCAGCACACTGCTCAGCTCCTCCGACTGGCCCCGGGAGCCACTGTGCAGGGAGAGAGAGAGACGGTCACGTGACCTGGGTTACATCACAGCTGGAGTTATATCACAACTTTATTGATATTGTTACTTTGTTTAAGGTTGTTATTTTGTATATATGTCACCACTTTGTTTATATTGTAGCTTTATTTATATCGTTATGTTGTATCTATAGCACAACTTTATTTATATTGTAATTATTTATCTATAGCATAACTATTTATATTCTAACTTTATTTACAGCTAAATGTTTTATTTTATTCACAGCTTCCTATTTATCGTATTTATCAGTGCTTTTACACAAAAACAGGAAAATAATAGTATAAAAACTTTTTTTTTCTTCCATAAAATAAAAATGGGGGAACTGAGTATCAGGATCCATAACCATGATCCATAATCCATGTATTAACCACACACTTTTTAACAAGATTAACCAGGTGCTTTAACACCAAATCAGGAAAAGTATTATTATTCTATAAAGCTGCTTCTGACTAAGTGTAATAAAACCGGGAACTGACTTTCAGAATCTATTCAACAAACACGGCTTTGAGTAAGTCAACAAAATGTCCCAGCAGCCTTTATTGTGATGAGGCTAAAGATAACTGACAATAAAGATAACTGACAATAAAGGTACCCTTGAGAGGAGTATAAAGCTACCCTGGTCCTGCTTGAGGAGTAATATTAAATCATTGGATTTTTCAAGCAGGAATTAGGAGTAAAGTAAAAACTGTTGGGCACACACTGTAACCCAGTTAAATAAATCAACAGCATCTTGGGGGCGTTTGTTAAAAACGAGTCAATAGGAGACGAATATTAAAGACAAAACACTAACTCTCTATCAAAGAGGTCCTTGATGCGGTCCCAGCCCGTGTCAGGGAATTCTGGCCTGCCCAAGTTCTTCGGCAATGTGCTGCCAATGGGTGCCAGGCCAGGAGCAGTGGTGGTGGTGGTCGAGGCGGAGGGGGGGGAGCTGGAAGAGACCGGCTGGGCAGAAGCCGCGTCAGCTGCGTGGACCCTGGGGAGCAGCAGAGAGCAGAAGGACGGGGGCTGGGGCCCGACCCTCTGGAAGAGGCCCCGCAGAAGCCCGGTGCTGAGAACGCCCCGGGGGCCTGAATCTGCCTGCCGTCCCGATGCCGGGCCAACTCCGGCTTGCTGCGGATCCATCACGCCTCACTTGCCGCCGTGGCTGTGTGGGAGAAACATGGAAACACGTGTCGTGGATGGGGATGTTGTTGCATTTCCCCGCAGCTTGTTAATGATGTAAATAATCCGCCCTCAAAAGTCAATGCCTACAGGCTAATTGCATTTAGATGCATTTATGTATTTTTTAGCCTGGGCTCCACCTTGCGAGACTGAACAGCTGTGTGGTGTACTATGAACCTCCCACTAAAACACTGGGAGGCGGTGGAGAGAGACAAGTTGCCCGTGACGTGCTGGCGTGTTTTAGACTTATTCAAAAGATTATCGCTTCTATGGCAGATTTGTTTCCATGTAGGCTATCATTTTGTTATTGAACACTGATTGAAACATCTTTTTTTTTATATACATTTCTCACAAATATCCATTACATTTTAAACCCCGTGTTGACCTCGAATCAAATCCTAAGCCTGTATTGTCGTTATAATTGCATTTATTTTAAAATACAGCACCACACGTCCTTGCAGTCACACCAAGTGTTACACTATTAAATGTGGATCACAAAATAACATATGCTATTACAATAAACCTATCTGGTGGTAGGATGTGAATGCATTGCACCAACTGTTACAAGATCTTGCGTAACCACTGCGCTTTCAGGGACAAACCACCTACCGATGCGTCGCTGGGATCGCGTTGAATAGCTGGGCACGTTTATCCCAGTGTACAGTCCAGATGCATGTTTCAATTCAACACATATTATGCCCTTCTTCCATGCCTGTCATTGGAATCATACCGGCGTGATGAACTTTGAACTCGGACTATGTTGACAGAAAGAGCACAACAGCGCCCCGCGGAGGTGGAGGACCAAACGGCACCTTTACTGTCTTCAAGGGCATATACAGAATACTATAATGCATTGTTGCTGACAAAAACACATTTCAATATTTCTTAATTTAAAAACAGAATGGACATTCAATTAAGAAAATTTGAAAATATGAGGGAAACGAATTAAAATAAAGAATTAAAACAACACCATAATAAAAAATGAACACAATGCAGTTCAAATGTAAAAAGTAACAGTTTGGCTGGAATAGTAACGGTTTATTGTCATTGTAGAACATGAAGTACCTTTTTAGAAAAACAAATCAAACTAGAAACAGACAAAGGAGTAGGGATTACATGGCCCCAGACAGCAGAAACTGCTTGACAGTAAATTACAAATACTGTGTAAAAATATAGGTTACTATATAATATTTATTACTAATACCGTCCAACTTCAACATCATATCTATAAAAGTAAAAAAACAAAAAAAAAACAGTTTAGTGGTCGAATGTTTAAAATACTAAAGTTAGGGTAATACTGTAGCTAAATGTATGGAAAATTGAAAATGTATTGCAGATACCGTAGTTGCCCAGTAGATGGCAGTATGTAAATAGAAATATAAAGGTTCGTAAGACACACACACACACACACACACACACACACACACACACACACACACACACACACACACACACACACACACA
>JAOPJO010000118.1:21934312-21945624 GCA_027123675.1 Molva macrophthalma | reverse complement strand
CCGTTCGTCTGGGATTTTAGCAGCGGCGCTCAAATTCATAAGGGAAACACTGAGGTTAACTACCGCAATGTTTCTTTCTCATCGAGACAATTGAACACCGCTGGTTTCCAAGCAACAACCCCGCTGGTTTCCTAGCAACGGACGCGTCCAAACCATGGCACGATTTGTGCTCGCTGGTAAGATTTAGTTTTTAATATAACGCTACCATAGCACTAGAAAATACATCTAAACCTAACTTATAGACATCCCTTCAACTTTCTCTCCACTCTTAACTCAAGGGAAAGCTGACTGTCCTCATTTTGCCAAAGCCGAGCTTCTAGGAGACCAACTCCAGGGATCTCTACCCTACTTCCGGATCCGCAAAATCCTCGTTCCGCCAGATGAGTGGAAGGTCACCACTGGCTCAATAGACATTACAACGTACACTTCATGTTGAAGAAATCACTTTTCGCGGTTGCCTAGTAATGCCTTGATGTTCCTGCCCCCTACAGGAATGGTTGGACGACACCTGTCGAGCCCACGGATGGAGTCACAGCGAGTCCCCGCTGGTGTGGCGGGAACTGGTGCAGCGCGGGGGAAGAGGGATGCTGCTAGGGGGCCTGGCTGACTTTCTAGAGCACTGCCAGGTAGGCTTACACCACAGCCTAGGAGTTCGAGGTTCCTTAAAACTGAGCTATGTCACATTTCTACGGCAGCTATTTAGTTTAAAAACATTCCTGAACTAGAAAGCTTCTCAGGAATAAAACGCGTCCACGCACGAGTTAATACGAGTTTCTCCATAAATACATTTATATAGCTGTAGTAACCCCTCACGCCGCTAGAGGCTGCTAATGGGTAAACCCAGACAAAACAGAAATTTCCAGGGCTCCACTTCCAGCTTTGCCCATTTATCACCATTGTCTGTGATACCGTACATAATATAACAGTTAATATAATACTGAACATGGTTACAGGCAGAATCGTGTTGAACAGGGTGTTCAATTAACTGCCGAAAAGTTACCTACCCGCTCCCTAATGACATGCATCTGTAGGCCTATCCAAGCAAGTCACTTTTGATAAAAGTGTCTACTAAATAGTTGAATGAGCACAACACATTTAAAGCTGCACTATTTAACTGTCCTACTGCAGCTATTTTCTCTCTTAAAAAATATCCAAACGAAAATCTTTCTCAAGAATAAAGGTTCCTATCCACGAGTAAATCCATCCAGGGGAAACGATAAAGCCATAACTGTAAACTCAAGCCACTACAGGCTGCTCATGTGCAAACATACATGAGGTGTAATATCTCACAGAAAGCCAATGCTAACAGTTGGGGGTCCAAATATAAAGTATCTCTGTGTGTTGTCCACCCTTGGTAGGAATATTACGGTGTGGTGTCAGACATGTCTTCAGACATGATGCTGAAGATCGCCTCGGAGAACCACGAGATGGAGAAGGTCAAGGAGGAGGAGCAGCGCCAAGCTAGCCTCCTCCAACCGCTTCACGTTTGGATCAGCAGGTGGGTGAACACAGGCCTTTTTACCCGAAGAAATAAGTCCACTGTAGCTTACATTGGTGTTAAAAGTGTTGATAGATAGATAGATAGATAGATAAGCGTAATTGCATTAAAGCTACAGTAGGCAATTTATTTAAGAAGCACTTTTTTTACCTACTTGTTGAAATTCTCATAACATCCTGACAGCAACCAATACATCAAAAGGTCTGACCAAAAAAAGAGATTTGAGATTTTTTCCTTTGGATACTAAAATGCAAAATCTAGCTTACTTTGGCTGGTTTCTCCAAATGATCTACCCTAGCTTTAAAGAGCAACCCAATGCTAAAACTTGGTTTCAAACCTAGGAGGCCTGCCCACTGAATTTGCAAAGAATCATTTCAAAACCATCCTTTGTATTCATTCGCAAGGATTTGACCCATTCACATCACTCCATTGTTAATCCATGTACAATAATTGTGTACATTTTCCACATTGTAACAGACTTTTTGATATTCTCCCCTCCCTCAGTGCTCTGAACCCCACATGCTCAATATTGATTCCCCACCTGCTGTCAGAGCACTTCTTCGCCTGGGCCTCCACCTCCTCCTCCTCCTCCTCCCTTGGCGTCAGCCTGCACCTCCTGCATCTGGATGGGGAGGAGGAGGTGTTGCACGCCCTGCGCGTTGAGACGGAGGAGCTGGGCCTCCCTCTACTCCACCAGGTACTCGAATGATCTCGGTCTCTTTCTACCTTTCTCTCTCTCTCTCTCACAGAAAAAAACATGTTTTAAAATGTTGAAAAGTATGCATTCATAAAATGTCTACAAACTCCCCCATATTATTTTTGAACAGGTACCTTTGTGCTGATTTTCAAGTGATTTTACCATAGCATTTTATAATAACTAGATGTTAAAGTAATCCCTAATACACATGTATTACTATACAGGCAGATATTAAAAATAATTTAAAAAAATCAAATCAAATTATTTTCTACAAACTCCACCATTTTCTTGATCAACATGTCCCAGTGCTGATTTTCAAGTGATTTTACAGCAGTATTTTTTAATAATTAGATGTTAAAGTCATCCCTATGACTTTTGTGGTGCAATAGATAGAGCTAGTGAGTGTCTCCATGAAGCCATGATTTGGTGATGCGGTTTTGGAAACGTATCGATGACACATTCATTTTTATGTCAAGTATAACCTCCAACCAGAACGCTGCAGGCCTCTCACGCTGGGTTCAAGTCCTGCTGAGGGGCATCTCCTTGTAAACCAATCATTGTCCATAAATCATTGTCCCTGTCTCAGTGGTGCAGTGGAGAGCACTGTTGGATAATGTTTGTTACCATTGAACCATAATGTAAGTTTTAAACGTAATGCTATCACGTCTATTGTACTGTCATATATAACCTCCGACCTCTGTCGTTTTTTATGTCATTATGAAATATTTTCAGGCAAAAAAAAACATAAGGGGTAACACTGTCACTTTTTTTCATTATAGAATAAAATATAAGGGGTCGTAATAAAATATTGTCGGTCCAAAAAACATAAGGGTGTCGGTTTTTTTAATACAGTTTTCAAAGTTATTAAAGTTACTCTATTGAAGTAAACTCGGACCCACCCCTCCCCACCCCCCTTTTTTATATTAGAAATGTAAAACAATATATCCTCAGCTTACCATGGTAGCACCTGCCCCAGTGACTCCACCACCAAGATATTGTGAACCATTGAGATGGTTGGAGGACATACTTGACATTCAATATTAAATTCACTCAACATTGTTATGTTTCAAAAACACTTTAATATCCACAGTGAACACCCATGGCGGTGCTTGAACCTGGGGCTTCAAGCTGATAGCAGAGAGCTCTATCCACTGCGCCACGGAGCAATATTTGTCATTAGATTCACACGATGGCTTTATGTTTGAGAAACCATGACAACACAAGCAGGACTTGAATCCTGGTCTCCCAGGGCATTAATCAGCAGGTCTTACCACTGCACCACCAAAGCACTGGCTATAGATTCACAGTCACTCACACAATGACTGTATTCATGCATTTTTGATTTCTGCCTAGTGCCTATATATAGTAATACATGCGTATTCAGGATGACTTTAACATCTAATTATAAAGATATGCTACAGTAAAAACACTTGAAAGTCAGCACAGAGGTACCTAGGGACATGTTGAACAGAATATGGTGAAGTCTGTGGAGAACAATTTGATAAGATCGTTTCTACCTTGACACCAGCCTCTGGTTGTTATTTAAAGAATATGTTGGAATAATCTAAGTGACAAATTGACGTACAGCCTTTGTTCCGGTATGAAACGCCTCTTCTACATAGAGAAGAAAGAAGAGTAAAAGTGTGACAAAACCTCTGATGTGACAAAAAAGTGCCTCCGTTTTAAGATTCAGCTTAATGTCTGAAAATGTATCAAGAAAGGTAAAAATGTCAAATAAAAAAATAAATAAAAACGTACATAGAATAAGAGACATAACACACATAACCACCACTCACTTTCAGATGTAACATGTTGCTCCTCTCTACCTGTTGTACGTCTACGTGCACGTGCAGGTCACCGTGCACGCAGGTCTGGAGGAGGCCTTCAGAGACGCAGACCTCGTCATACTGCTGGACGAGCAGGAGGAGCCCAGTGACCAGAGACACGGAGAGAACCTGGGGGAGGAGGAGGTGAGGGAGGAGTCGAGGGAGGATGAGGACAAGGAGGAGGCGAGGGAGGCTGAGGAGAAGGAGAAAGTAAGGGAGGAGAAGGACGTGAGGGAGGTGGAGGAGGAGAGGGAGGGGAGGGAGAAGGAGGACAAGGTGAGGGAGGAGAAGAAGGAGGTAAAGGAGGTGGAGGTGCAGGAGGATGAGAAGGAGGAAGTAAGGGAGGAGAAGGATGTTAGGGAGGTGGAGGAGGAGAGGGAGGAGGAGAAGGTGGAGGTAAAGGAGGAGGAGGAGGTTAGGGAGATGGAGGACAAGGGGGAGGCGAGCAAGAAGGTGGAGGGGGGGAGGGAGGAGCAGGACAAGGTGACGGAGGAGGTGAGGGAGGGGGATGAGAAGGAGGAGGTAAGCGAGGAGAAGGAGGTGAGGGAGGAGAGGGAGAAGGTGGAGGTGAGGGAGAAGGTAGAGGAGGTCAGGGGGGAGAAGGAGAGGGAGAAAGTAGAGGGCAAGGAAGGGGAGGTGAGGGTGGAGAAGGAGGTGGGGGAGGAGAAGGACGAGGAGGCGCAGGAGAAAGTGGAGGAGAGGGAGGAAGTGGAGGAGAAGAAAGAGGAGGTGAGGGCGGTGAAGGATGAGGAGGTGAGGTACGAGGAGGCACAGGAGAAGGTGGAGGAGAAGGAAGAGGAGGAGAGGGAGGAGATGGAGGAGAAGGAAGAGGAGGTGAGGGCGTTGAAGGATGAGGAGGTGAGGGAGACAAGGAGGAAGAAGTTGCTCCTGCAAAGAATCTCAGCTTGTTACCGGCGCTACGGTCAGCTGATCGGAAAGTGGGCCAACCACCATCGCGGGGGAGTGAGGGTGATGGTGGCGGGCGAAGCCCACCTCAACCTCAAGTGCGCCCTACTCATCGAGAACGCCCCCTCCGTCGACCCCGGCCACTTCGTCGCCGTGGCAACCCCTCTGGAGTACATGGCGAGGGCGCGCATCGCGCAGAAGTTGGGCATGAGAACGACAGGTAGCGTAACCCCACCACCACCACCTCTTCCTCCTCCCGAAAAATACACATTTCACTACTTTTAGTCGTTCAGCAGACTAAAGAGCAACATGCAGTGAATTCATGTCATGAAGGCATCTTGCTTACGGTAGCCTACAAGTTATCTGCAGGCATTTGGGGATCAAACCCAGTACCTTTGTGCTGGGAGTCACAGACCCACAGGATGATTTCCAACAAACGAACCACGTGACTTCATGACCTCGTGACGGCTACGACTAGTATCCACCGTACTAAACATCCTGACCGTGACCTCAACAAGGACTACCCACCTTGTTGAGGTCACGCTCTGCGACCGCCGACCGAACCCCAGCGGACGATGCACTGCCGGCCGTGGCCCCTCCTGCCCCGTCACCGTGGCCTTGTGTGTGTCTTGTGAACCCCGAAAGACGTCAGAGAGGTGACGGTGTGGGGGAACCTCAGCGGGACCTTCCACGTGGACCTGCAGAGGGCCCGGGTGTTCAACCACACAGGAGCCATTCAGGGGCCCCCCTTCTTCTCCCGGCCGGTGCTAGAGGTGCTCCACGACAGGTACGGTAACGTCTATAATAATAATAATAATAATAATAATAATAGGCTTCTGTGTCTTCCATCTTCTATCCTGTCCCTCAATCTATGGATGTGTCTGTGTTGACAACGCGTTTGCCATATGGGACTTGTAGGCTTTATGGGTGAAAAAAACAAAGGTCCCATACATTAAAGGTGATGTAGGTTGGATTCGAGAGTCGCAAAGAGAGATCCGAAGAGAGCACGGCGAGGACTGTCACAAAATCCATCATCTTCGGCAAATCTTGTTCATTTCATACAGAACCTGGCTGGAGACGGTTCTTCCCTCGTTGGTCGGCGGTCGCAGAGCGTCGGTGGCGTCGTCCATGTTGGTCACCCACGGGATCCTCACGGTGCTCAAGGCCTGGAACAGGGTCTCCCGCCCTGAGGAGCAGGGGCGGGTCCTCTCTCTGGGGGTATGCTGCCAAGGTACCGCAGAAGAACACCGCTAGGGGGACGGTTGGTTAGGACAGCTGCACCAACCTGCTAAAAATGGGGGAAAGCCAGTGTGTGACGGCGCTCCTTGATTCCCACGTGTTGCAGGACACCCCTACGTCCCGGACGGCGTGGTCTGCTCCATCCCGGTGACCTTCTCAGAGGACAGGTGGTCTCCTGTCCTGGAGGGCGTCCACATGGGGGACAAGCTCAGAGAGACGCTAAGGCTGGCTCTGGATCAGCTCAGACGGGTAAAAGGCTTTCAAAACATTTATGGGTAAAAAATGCATCAGGCGGGACGTTTATGGGGGTTTTCCCCAAACATACCGTGTCATTAATTTAAGCGCGTATTAAACATGTGTCATCTTTCTTATTCGTCTCCTCAGGAGAAAGAAGGATGCTCCGACTTATAAAGACACGCTTCAAGTGGAGAAGTTTGACACCTTCTTTTTAACCTACATTCACGAGTTGTTGACTATAGTGTGGGTGCCACTGTTTAACCGTGTTCCTTTGGTTTTACAAGAAAGTATCGTAAATCTATATGAATTACTGATTAGTTCTCGTCCTATTTCCCTTTCAGGTAGGAGATAGGAAATCCTTAATCATGTAAACAATGGAACTTCTCTTGTCATCAACGTGCAGCAAATAACACCAAAAATGTGAATACTCAAACCAGTCTTTTTTCTTCTTCCACATTGGCGTGATTTAAGTGCAGGTGTGTGTATATTTCCGAAACATAAATGGATAAAAGATCAAACTGAGTGCATTTTTTGGAAAAAGAATGGAAATTAGAAAATAGATTCCTTTATTTGTTTTTTTCCCCCAATTGTACAGTTCAGTTAAGTGCCATTTCGGAGAAGCGATAGGTTAGAGCATCAAACAAACACGACTATTTTACACAAGTCTGTATACTAAACATTAGTCCGTTAATATAGAGCAGTGGTTCCCAACCTTGGGGTCGGAGCCAACTTGGGGTCCCCTGATATGCACATGGGTTCGCAGGAGACTGCTGACAAGATATAGATATTTGATGGTGCATTTTAGCAAACTATTTTTATTTTTTTATATGGTCGCAGATGTCCTGTATACACAAAATGACTTAATTCGTAGCCACGAGCAAACTTCTACTCCTAATAACTTTCTAGTGTGCAGTAGAGCGATGAGATTACGTCGACAGGGAAACTGATATTACCGGCAGATGCTGATTGGGAGATACAGGTTTGTGTGGAAGCAGAAGCACAAGGTCACAGGTTAAAGTTGGGGTCTCAAACATCTTCACAGCTAGAAATGGGGCCATGAGCCAAAAAAGGTTGGGAACCACTGTTGTCATGTGTCATGATTTTATGATTTTTTTCATGACTTTCCCACTTCTCTACTGCCCCCTGGCTGTTTGCTTTTGTAATGAGCATGCATCGCTTTCTAAAAGCGGATGCAATAGCAACTTGTATTTCCCTACTTGTTTTCAATTGAAATACTCAAACGAGTCAATATGTAACCAGGGTTTTGCTAGACCAAAAGCGAAAAATCAATGACATGTTGCGTCACACAAATCGCATGGACCTCATTGGTTAGCCTGAAAACCTTGAGTGGTTTGCCGTTTGTACATGCAGGGAGATCCCTTAGCTTTGCTACGCTATGCACAAAGGGGAGACATTAACCACGAAAAGGAAAGACGTTTTAGTACAAATATAGTGCACTATAGACAAGAAGTTGGGCGTCACGATAGATATTCACACGCATACTCTCGTTAATCCCGAATTTCGTTAATGCACGACGGGCGGCCGCTAAACACGTGATATCTTAATCGAACGCAAGAACCAACATCGGAATCCACGACCTCGACTCCAGTAGAAAGAAACCCCACACCACCCCCTCCCCTAAAAAACGAACTAAATTCAAAACGAACAAATCTTTACACCGTCGTCTTAGTTAGTATTTAAAAAGGTAAAGACATGCGCGATGCATGCCGTGCACAGACTTAGTAGTGGCACAAACCTTTCGTCTCTGTAAATATACACATCCCGGCGATGGCTATATATGTAGAAAAATAGCTGGTAATGGTTATGTCAGTCTGAAAGTGAAACTAAATAAAAACTAAATGGGTTGCAAATTGTGAATAAAGTCGTCTATTGTAACCATGACCTTTTTTTTTTTTCTTTTTTCTTTTTTTAACAGATAACAAGGCCTCCGTTGCCGAGGGTTAAATTAAGAAGCGATGCTTGTATAATCGACAGCAAAGTCACGTCTGTGTATGGGGTGTATGCGGTTTGCTTGTCAACCTTCAGAAATGTAGAAATAGGTTTCCATTTCGTCTTTACAGGTCCTGGTTACAGTTTGCCCAATTCCTTTTAGGTAAGCCTTGGAATGGTATGGGTAATGAGGAGAGTATAGTTTACTGTTCAAAAGGTCACATTGGGAATATGTTGCTATACATTATCGTCCACAGCCCCACAGATCCAAAACCTATCATACAATCATTGTTGCAGACCCAAAACAATTAAGAAAAATTGATTCTCATCTCTCCCCACATCACTTTAAAGTAATGTTTCATCAGCAGTCTTGTCAAATTAAATAATGTATATATTAATAGCTATTATAATAATAATAATCCAACATTTTGCATCTCTTTCACAATAAAAGCCATCTCTCTAAAATAGACATCTGGTTAGAGTGGTTAAGTGTTTGTAATAAAAACACGGGTGCTCATTGTTCTTTGGGAACGCGATAGGCCAAAAAAACAACAACAACAAACAGACCTGCTCTCTCAGGCGTGTTGGTGAAAGGGGGACGGCGAGATTGAGGGTCATAGAATGCACAATGAGTCTCCATGGCGACAAGGGTTTCCAGTCCAACACCACACAGATGACACGGGACGGCACTTAAAACACAGAGGGTGGGGGGAAAGTTTTTCCTGGATGTGACAAATATGTATATACACACACACACACACACACTTCGATTTATAAAATGCTGTTGTAATTCTGAATGCTAAACGATAGTTCCCATCTGACCTATAACAGGACGGAGTCAGCGTTTGATAGCTAATAGTGCCGTATTGAAATATAGGATGGTAAAAATGCCTAATAGTTAAATTCACATTCTAGTTCGACAACTATTCCCCGTTATTTGAAAGTAACGAGTGAAAAATGAGCTTCGTAGAACCCACGTTTACGCGAGTACGTCGAAACATGGAACTGCATTGGCAGGGCATAGCACAGCGCTCTCGTACACGGCGGTGATGTATGCACAGTGTGGACGCAGCACGTACGAAACGGCCGTCTCACATTCAGGACCCACCGACCCACCCAACGAGAGGCCATTTGTGCGGCGAGTTTCACGAAAAAAAAGTTGAGTTAACGTTTTTTCGGAAGCCCCAAAAATCGACGGGGGGGGGGGGGGGTTTTGGTGTGGACTCTCCGTACGCCGTCTTTTTTGTATCATGCATCCGGAGACCAACCGCACGTTAAGTTGGACGGAACGGAGAGTGACTCTCAACACTGTGCCGTTAGCAGAGATCAAGTCTTTTTTTTTTAGAAACGATTTACATAGGGTGTGCGCGCCCATTTGAATAAAACCAGAATAACAGAAAATACCTTGTTCCCTCCGAAGGTATATATTTTTTTCTATGATTCTGGTTTTAAAGTTTGACCAAAGTTGGAACCTTATTACAGTGGATACCGTTATACAATCCTTTTCTAACCAATCAAAATCAAAAACAGTTAGGGCTGTTGGGGCGGAGCCTCGGAGAGCTAGGACTCCGGTTGGTGCTGGGGAGACGGGAGCGTATCTGGGCCCCCAGAGGCCCCGCCCACCAACGGTCTGTCAGCGCTCGTGTCCCGCTCCTCGGTCATCTGCTCCAGTTCGCTTTGGTCCAGCAGCTCAAAGTCTTCTTCCTCGTCGTCGTTGTCGTCGTCTTCCTCCTCTTGCTCCGCCTCCGGATCTTCGGGCCCCGCCCCTTCTGCGACCTGGCCCAGCTCCGGCATGTCCGTCGTGGTTGCCGAGGTGGCGCCGGCGGGGGGGTCGGTGGCGGGAGCGGCGCCGATGAGGTCGTCGTTGTTGTCGTCGTCGTCGTCGTCATCGGTGGGATCCATGGCGCCGGGCGGCGTCTCGGCGGGCAGGAAGTGGGCGAGGGCGGGCTCCTCGCGGGCCGCCCCGGAGCGCAGCAGCGCCGTCAGAGTGTTCTGCACCACGGTGGAGATGGCCGTGCTCACGATCTCCTCGCTCAGCGCCTCCAGAGACTGCTGCCTGTCGTGGACCCCCGCCGCCGCTTCCTCTTCCTGTTCTTCTTCTTCCTCCTCCTCCTGGTCGTCTTCTTCCTCTCTGGGCTCGGGCTCGGACACTTCCACCACCTTGTCGGTTTGCGGCACGCCCCCCCCTCCGGCCGGCTGCCCGTTCCCGTTGAAGTGCGTGTTGACAAAGTGCAACGGCGAGGCCAGGTGCTGGAAGAGGAGGCCGGCGGGGCTCAGCGCCTCCCCCCCAGGGTGCTCCCCCGACCGGGCCGCCTCAGCCGGGGCGGGGCCCGGCCGGGAGTGGAGCAGGCTGTGATCGACGGACGGGAACTCCTCCACCGAGGGGAACTCGGGCAGGTCACGCAGGTAGGCCTCGTCTGGGTCGCTGTGCAGGCTCTGTTGGTCCAGGTCTGGGGGGAGGGGCGGGTGTTTGGATTATGAACACTTCTCTTAGATGAGGGTTAGAATGACAAAAAATACTACTACTACAGAATGTATACGATAACCAACTGAGTTTTACTGTACTTTTTCTTAAATATACAAAAACTAAATATTTTTGGATTAGGCTTCCCAAATCAAAAAGTTTTCAGAACAGTGTTCGAGAGCTGACAACACGAGTGACCATTCTAACAACCCGTCCCCCCCCAACCGCTGTACCCCAAAACATTTCCTGCAACAACGCCGCCGTCAGTTAGCCGGAAGTCGGTCCGTTACCTTCGGAGACGTCAGTGAGCTGAGGCGTGGTCGCCCGGGAAACGGAGAAACCCCCGCTCTCCAAGATGGAGGCCTCCTCGTCGGACAGCTCAGAGTCTGTGATGGCCATCGCCAGTGCCGTGGTCTTCACGTCCACCTGATCACGAACACGACGGGATTTAGTGACGCCAACATAGCTTGAGTGAATTCCATACCTAGCTGTATG
>JAOPJO010000118.1:21905785-21921319 GCA_027123675.1 Molva macrophthalma | reverse complement strand
TCTAACTGACAATCATTACATTGAAGTATATGGAAATGTAAAGAATGGTATCAGACAAACTAATTTCCCTTTATCTCCCTATATATATATGTGTATGTTAAAAGTATACAAAACTCACTTCCACTGAGTGGGGGTCAACAAAGTTATGGTGCAAAAATAACAAGCCGTTTTAATAACCAAGTGCGTTGGAATCTGCTCTCTGAGATGGCAGATTCAGGGCCGTCTAGCCCGTCATGAGGATCGCCTGGGCTTTGTCCAGCGGCAGTATCGACCGTGGGTGCGAGGAGGTCATGCGCAGGGGAGGAGGAGGAGACGACCCAGAGTTCCCGGCAAGGACAGAGCCCAGCCACGGCCCGGGGTTGGCGTGAGGATGGTTACCGTGGGAGCGCGGAGCAGGGTTGTAGAGGGGCGTGGCCGAGGTGTTCCTGGCGCACTGGAGCGTCGGGTGCGAGGCGAGACAACCGGGGCAGAAGAGCGAGGCTGCGGACCAGCCGCGGGGGGGCCTGTCCCGCTGGCTGGGGTCCGGTTCTGGGTGGATGTGACCCAGTGAGGCCAGCAGTGAGCCCCAGAGACACAGCACCGAGGTCTGGACCGGGGCCGACGGTGTTGGAGCGGGGCGGTCCGCCGGGCGGTCGAGGCTCCCGTTGCCGAGGAAACAGCACGGGGGTCGGCGGGCGATCGGGGCCGGCGGCGCGGCGGGGGAGGGGGCCGGTGTCGGTGGGCGGAGCGGGGCGAGATGGGGTCCCAGGGGGTGCTGGCCGTCGCGGGGGAGGCTGAGCTGGTGCAGTGCGGCGTTGGTGGCGAGCAGGCCCGCCACGCTGGTCAGATACACCAGGCCCAGCATGCAGGACACCTGGGAGGGGACGCACAGGGCTTGGGGTCAGGGTCTCGGGGGCTACTGGAGCTGCCTGGGGGGGTGCCCGCATTCTCACGAATCGCGTCATACTGGTTCTCTCTTAACAAGGTGGTTTCTTCTAACAAAGATTGCAGATAGATGCATTCCTTTATAAAAGCACAAGTCACACAGACTTGAGCTCCAGCTTAAGAATTGTATTTGCCATTTGGCGGATCCTGTAATCTAAAGCAACTTGCAGTGAATTCATGAAGGACCAAGCTGGGTTTAAAGGGCTTAGAGACAATTCACAACATGACATCTGTAAAATGGCCAAAACATTTTTCGCCCAAACACTTCATCACACCCCTTGGCAGTTGCCGCCCCCCCTCTCCTCCCAGTAGAGGGAAGTCCCAGGGTCGGAGGTCAGGGCCCTACCTTGGTGAAGTGCTGGTAGACAGCGGTGAGGGCGTGTCTCCAGGCCGCCTGCTCCAGCAGCACGCAGAGGTCGGTGTAGGTGAACCAGCCCCGCCGCATGCCCTGCCGCTCCGCTATGCTGGAGAACACAGCACACAAGGGGACGGTTGTTACACACATACAGAGGGGCTGCGTTCCAAAACTCTTTCCCCCCAGCACGTCCTCCCTCCTATGGCTCGATCTCTATACTCTCAAGGAGAGGAGCTGCGGCAGTCAGTGGGACCAGAAGGAGGAAAGGCTCAGTGTGGAAACGAGAGAGCTGTCTGTTGATGATCTGTACTGATCACAAAGCCATTCCTGGGTAAAAGAAACACCAATCTATCGTCGGTCTGAAGGCACTCCTGTGGGCGATTTAGGCTACGTTTTTAGCTTAGCACGCATTGGAAGAGTGGGTAATCAAGGAGAACCTCTGGAGATTTAGGAAGCAAAGGCAAGTCGAGCCAAATCGCTAGAGACTATTGGAATGCAGCCATGAGGTTGAGCCCAGCCTGCTCTGGGTTTGACGGTAACCCACCTGGTTTCCAGCTGACTCAGGATGTCAAAGAAGTCCCCGGGCTCCGTGAAGAGGCTCCATTCCTGCAACACAGGGGGCAGAGGTCAGAGGTGACAAGAAACACATTATTATTACACTTGTGTATTCACCACTACATGGAGGAGCCAGTAGGGACGTATATCACCTTGCTCAAGGTTGCCTATAGGTTATAGGGCGCCGACATTGAGCTTCGAACGCAGTACCTTTTGAGTTGGGAGTCGAACACACACACACCTACACCCACAGACAAACACTGACCATGGCGTTGAGGAAATTCATCTCCAGGGCGTTGACAGTTTGGACGTCCAGTTTCCCGGCAGCCCCCCACTCGTCGTTGAACACCTCCTCATCCTCGCCTTCGTCATACAGGTATTTGCTTGCAACCATCTGAGACATGGGTGGATTTAAAAATGGAGTCATTAAGCAGACAGGTTCATCTTGTAGCAACAATTGCGTCGGGAATTTCATGTAGCGGGAAGTAGCGGGAATTTCATGTCATGTCGCCGGCAATTTTATCCAAAAGCGGCAGAAATCCTTTTTGGGGATACTTGGACGGATTGCCTATGTTGATTTTGCTGGCAGTCAAACTGTGGTGTATTCTTGTGATTGTTAAAGTTCAAGAAAAGCCTCTTGTCGGGCTGTGCTGCCTTTCTGTTCTTTGCCCCCCTTTACTCCTGGTTATTCTTAGCTAGGTAGTTTAGTATTGTATTTTCTTTTGATAACTAGGAGTAGTTTAGTGGTCTCTATTTTCTAGATAGGGTTCCGATGTTTGGTTGTGGCTTTGGTCGGATCCATTCCGAAGTTATTCGGCTTCCCTCCTGATTCATCTATTATTCTGTTTAAACATCTTACTTCCCCTTTACAGGTTTCTGCATTATTTTAGTTGTCATTTCATGTTTCATGTATTACTTCCCCCTTTTCCCCTAGATCCACTTAGGGGTTGTAACAATGTCATTAATGAGCAGATAAAGGTTTGGCATCTTGCTCCACAACGCCTTCAGTTGGACTGCAGATAATGGGGTTTGATCCCAGAACATTTCGGCCCTAAACATTAAGAGCCTGTCCTACCCCCATGTATATACTGCGAGCGGTAGCAAACGAGTTTGAGACGAGCAGCCACAGCAGGCCCAGAAATAACAAGGGCCCCTTAAGGGAGACCTTTGACATTTGAACAGCATACCATAGAGATCAGGAAGAGGTCGGAGGAGGAGATGTTCTGCAGGTACTCTGGGTTTCTGTGTCGTAGTCGTTCTATGTAGATCAGGGCCAGCATCATGGCACACGGAGAGATGCACGCCTCCCTATGACCCAAAGACAACTTCATTCACATCGCACCGATAAAGGACAGTCAAATAAGTGTAATCAATTAAGATCAATTAAAACCTTAATAAACTGGTTCATCTTTTGAAGTTAATGATTTAAAATAATTAGGTTAAAAGGTTGATTTGGCCGCTTTGATTTCGATAAAACAATCGGGGGAAAAAAATAATTTGAAATGAAAAAAAACTTGATATATCCTGCACAATAGCCAATTGGGTGTTTCACATCCACGACAACTTCTACAAGTTGTTAACTAATGTATCCAATTACTTGGTTGAATCCGTTTAACTCCCTGCACTTAAATGTTCGGTTAAACTCCCCTAAAGAGGGTGAACCACACACCTGGCCACGTGGGAGGCATACTTCTTGTGTAGTTTGCGGATGGGGCTGGGCGCAGACTTCTGGAGGAACTCCACAGCAATATCTGGAGATATCCACACCAATAACAAGAAATATATGAGCGAGTGCTCTCTTAAACCGGAAACACAAACACAAGTTTTTGTAAAATGCTTTATCGTCTGTATCCTTAACTCGATTGACCTTGAAGTCAGAATTACAAGGATGAGGAATGAATGGATGAAATGGAAATATTTTGCAACAAGGGTACATTAATTAACCATTTAGTTACATTAGTTAATGCAGTTATAAGTATTATTACTTAGGTTAGGGTAACTGGGTTAGGGTTAACCCTAACCTCTATGCTACTGCTATATAATAATGCTAACCCTTCTAAATAATGTTTAAATTAATACCTTAGTTAACATGAACGCCATTAGTAAACATGAACACCATGAGTAAATGATTACTAGACCATTAGTTAACTGTTAATTAACTGTAAAATTGAAAGTTAGAAAGACTGAACTCTGAAGGAGTTGCTTGAGATTAGTGATGAATAGTACGTGGTGAGTTATTTTTCATCATAAAGTTATGATTTAATCCTCAGGCCGAGTGCTCTTGAGCAAGATTTAGCCTTTTACCTACAGCAAGGCATGAGGTATCAAAATAAACAGTGTGCACGATCCTGCAGCTCAGCGAACCATGGGTAACGCACTAGAATGTCATGTGACTCAAAGGGGGCGTTCCTGTTCCTGTCCCTTGCTGAGCTGGCGGGATGTCTTCCTTGTGTATAATACCATTGTAGTCCAAATATGAATATGAATACCTTATAATCCCCACGTAGAAGTTTATTATGCTCTTGACCCTCGTAATAAATACAATATAAAACAAACATCTCTGTGTAAGCCACATTGCCTGGGCTACAGTAAACGTTAAGCGGGCCAGAATAAAAGTTTATACAACATGCTAAAATTATATTGAGTGTAATCAACGCATATAGGTGAGTGCACCTCACCTGTCACTGGGCAGGAGAGGTCATCCAGGGAGACCTCTGGGTCCAGGCCGTAATACAGTCGCTTTCTCACCCGCTCAGACCACTTCTGATGCCCGGGGAGAAACTGCAAGAAGCACCGCTAGGTTAGTTCAGTACGGCACTGCACACAAACACTCTTTATTTTGACAGATTCGTGAGTTAGTCAGTTGGAATTTGAGAGCTTCATCGCAGTTAAACGTTTGTGTATAAATTGTTAACCCACTAATGTGTTGCTCACGATCATAATCCTCAAAGTAAGTTTAAAACAACCAGTCTCCACAAGCCAGTCCACCGTGAAACTAGAGACAGTATGCACAGTACATGTTTCAGAAAGACTAGTTTGATGACACTTTTATTAAGGTTCCGATCTATTTGGATCGCATAAAGAAACTTCAGCACCACCACGATATAACAATATGATCGCGCGGCCTAGCATAGCTTAGCTCAAATAGCCAGTGTCGTCGCTGTACGCCCCGACCACAACCTACCGTGAAGTCCTGGAAGTCCGACAGCTCGAAAGCTCTTTCGTTAAATAACGCCTGGAAATCCATTTTTTTGGTCAGATTAACATTAGCAAGCTAGCTTTAAGGAAAAAACTAGCAAACTAAGTGTTAAAAAAACGAATGTATTTGGCCTGGGCCTTGGCTTTGGCTAAGCTAGCTCAACCCCACCCCCGATCACGGTCTTGTTATGACGGCCGTGTTCCGGAACTCAAGCTGCCTGCAGGAGGCGCACCTCCTGGGGGAGGCGCTCCTGGGACGGTTACACAACTCACCGAAGACCGGGGCAATGTGTGTGTCGCTGTTGCAACATCTTTAACTGACACGATTCTATTTAAAAGAAAATATAATACATTTCTATATATAGCTTTATTAATTTAAGTGTAATATTAAGTTATGATTTTAGATATTAGGTTTTAATATTTGAAGGTATTTGGTGGTGGTCTATAACTAATGAGTAATATGTCTGTTTCAGTATTAAAACACAATTAAACATTATTTTCCCACTACTGTATTTTATTGAATTTTGTCTTTTGGTCGTTTGAAGTCACTATTCAATATGAATTGTAATTGGGTCTTGCACTTAGACATGTCCCTTCTCAAGGTAAACATGAACTTAAACTTAAAGTTTGGGCTAAGCTTTCTTTGTTTTTGTTCAAATTCTTAGTTATATCAGGTGCTTTCATATCTCGTTCAACCATGGCCTGTCAAGTCCTTGAAGACTAAAAAACTTAACTTAAAAGTACACATTTATTGGTATTTCAAGTACGTTTTCCAGAAGCTGAACTATATAACTCATAAACACATAACATGTTTAAATCACATGTTTAAATCACTCTTGGTTCATTTTTTGAATAAATTCTTTAATATTGTGGTATTTTTCTTAAAAAACACAAAATTCTAAACAATCAAGATCAGAAGACTTTAAGGTAGTGTTTTCCGATAGTAAACAAAATAAATAAATTTATTTTGACGAATTACAAGACTAAAAACGATATAGGAAGCAAACAAATATAAAGAATAAAAGGAGCCATGCCTTCTTTATTTTCTAAAATCCTCTTCTGTCCTCAACATAAAATTAGCAACAGAACAGAGAGCAACAGAGATTATTAAAAAAAATAAGAAAATACCTCCATACATTACAGTGTTGGATCAATGACTTAAACACTCAATATTTTGGTTTCGTGAAAACATCCCTTTTGCCCAACATATCCGTAGCCAACACAAATATAAATAATGTAGTATTGTAGTTAAATAACATTCCACCCTGAGTATAGCGTCCACATTTGTAATAATATCAATCTTCTCCGCGATCTTCTAGGGTCAACTAAAACACTAGCGAGGAAGAAAATTTAAACGCACTGCAGTAGGATTAAACATAAAAACAGCACTAAAACCGACACCAAAGATATAAATTCAAATTGTGCGCTGACAAATGCTCCTTGAGGCCTAAGTTGTCATTTTGACTGAAAAATAAGATTTTCCCTTGTCTCCTGATTGTACACAAGCACACACTCAAAAGTATTTGACTTGGATCGGCTGGATTGGCGGAAGCAAAATTAGCCACGCTAAGTAGTATCTTCTCACGTCTAGCTTAGTAAGAATGTAGCGTGATTCAGAGTTCAAAGGAGGAGGGGGGATTTAAAACCACACACCCTTTAAGAACAAGTCATAAACAAACAAACAAACAAACATTCAAGGGCAGTTTGATTTAGTGGTGGTCATGGTGACCCGATGAGGTGGATGGGGGTTGTAGTTTTTCAGACTGGCGGTCCTTGGCCTCCGTGTCAGAGTCAGTGTCTTGGGCCTGTTGTTGCCTCTGCCACATCTCCGCATACAATCCGCCCTTCAGTAGCAGCTCCTCATGTCTTCCACGGAAAATACACACAATAAAAGAAAAGTCTAATCGATTACTTCAGTTTTTCAGGCAAGTTAAAGGAGAACCATCAGAGCACGGCTTCGTGGACGTGTTTAAAAAAAACAACGCAGTCTGCAACACCAACTCTTACCGCGAAAAAGTCTTATATTACAAAATCGAAAGGCAGATGGTTCCCCTCTAAGACGGCTTGATCAGCTTCGTCACGGATTAACTGACTGGTACTTTCTCTGAATAAAGGTTGCTTAAAAAAGAAAAAAAAAAAGAAAACTTTTGCACTCACCTTCCTCGCTCTGCCACCTGCCCATCGCTGATCACCAGAATTTGGTCAGCTCCAATGATGGTGGACAGCCTAGCATGAACAGAGGAACAGAACCCACGTTAGGCTTAAAGATCACAGAACCAGTAGGACCAGGGAAACCAGGGGGAAAATAACAGTGTTGGACTCCCAGCCATAAGGTTTTGGATGCTTCATGACATGCATCGGAATTCACTGGAAGTTGCGTCGCAAGCGTTTTCCAAAAGACGTAGAAGGCTCAGGTGCGTCTGCTCACCTGTGAGCCACGACGATGGTGGTGCGGTTGGCGCAGACCTTTGCCAGCGAGGCCTGGATGTTGCGCTCCGTTTGGGTGTCTAGTGCGGACGTGGCCTGTGGGGGAGGGGAAGGGAGAGGAGAGGAGAGGAGGGGAGAGAGAGACAGAGAGAGAGAGAGACAGAGATCCGTTTAGAGGGAACAGGTTGCCACATTAGTGATGTAGTAAGTCCAATCAACAAGCACTGACTTCCTCTGAACGGATTATTGTTTCTTTTTCGCAATCTTGGTTTTATTTCTAATTATCAGACAGGGCAGCAGAGATGTGGCCTAACTGCCAACCCTCGAACGTTAAATCAAATGCAATGGTGTGAAATTACCTCAATGCAATCGACAGAGCAAACCACCTACTCCCCAACTTTAACCCTTTGAAAAGAGACAGTACTGGAAATATGCAAAATTGTCTAATTATAACAAGGAGTTTATAAGCAAAGGCCAACGAGATAATTCATAATAATAACAATAATACATTTTATTTATAAAGGGCTTTTCGATCCACTGCCAGTAACACATAGCAGTGGTCTGTGTGCCGTGGCCTCACCTCGTCTAGTAGGACAATCTGTGGCGCTTTGAGGATGGTCCTCGCAATGGCCACCCTTTGCTTCTCCCCCCCGCTCAGCTTCAGGCCCCTCTCGCCCACCTGGGTGTCGTAGCCTATCAGACGGCAGGGACCAGGGATCATTACCATATATAGGCATGCTAAGGCTTTTCATGTTTTTGTTTTGGGTGGTCGCTGGCATGCGGCGCCACGGCGATCGCGTAAACAAAGTCGACCGTTGATGGATCACAGATGTACAGGTGGCTTGCTTGTAAAAGTACTTTGCAACTCGCAAGAGCGTCTCACTTCTACGTAAACATAAAGAAATACAAAGACAGGTTTTGGAGAAGGTTTTGTAAACAGGACGTCGGTCAATATTTTTGAAGTATGTGATTGAGAATTCAAAAATCATGTACACATTATTTTGGTTATTATTTCAAGATCAATTTATAGCTATTGGGGTTTACAAATGTAGGCAGCATGCATGTATCCGAATTCCACAAAGTTTGGATAAAACCAAACTTTTGAATAGTTGCTTAAAGTTAAAACGATAATTTGACTTGATTTCTTCATAAAGAAAGTCAAAGAGAATTTCATATCATTAAATTATAAAGAGCCATTTTTCATGTTGACAAAACAAAGATGTAAAAAACTACAAAGACCACAATGCTCATCCTCATCTCACCCTCGGCGAAGCCCATAATCTTGTCGTGGATGTCGGCGGCGATGGCGGCCTCCTCCACCTCGTCGTCGCTGGCCGTGATGCGTCCGTAGCGGATGTTGTCTCGGATGTTGTCGTTGAACAGCACCGTGTCCTGGGGCACCACACCGATGTGGGCCCGCAGAGAGGTCTGCTTCACCTGCAGAGAGAGAGACAGAGGAGGGACAAAGAGAGATGGAGAGAGAGACAGAGACAGACAGAGAGAGAGACAGAGACAGAGAGTGGGTTTAAATAATCAATTTTTTAATAAAAAAATAATAATTTTCCGATATATCGATTAATATAATCCCATGATCGATTGATCCAGATTGAACCGCAAAATGGAGGAGAAAGTCATTGTTGCCGTTTGCGACTCCCGGAGCTCTATAATATCACGGCCAAAAGCTGTGTGCGCCTCCGGATGATATTATGAACCCATAAACGACGGGGTTGGGTTCTCCGACGTCTCTGGTACTTCCACAACAAGAAAAGACTCGCAATGGTGGTTATCTCGGGCCATGGTTGAGAATATATTGGTGGAAAGAAACGTTGGCGTTCACAAGAGAGCCCCTTCTAGGAAATTAAATCGAATCCGGAATCGAATCGTTTTGGGAAATCAGTGGCGATACCCAGCCCTAGAAAATGGGATTTGATTGTAAAACTGTGCTGATAAACCACATGAACTTCAAGGTAATAATAGGTGAAAATCGTAATGGTTCATGCAGGTATGAATACATGCATGTATGGATCTAATCCGTGTTGAACAGTCACATTATGCTTGCGGTGTGCTGGTGTGGTTATGCCAGACCAGGGCGGGGTACCTTGGCGATGTCCTGGCCGTCGATGAGGATGCAGCCTCCCTGGACGTCGTAGAAACGGAAGAGCAGCCTGATGATGGTGCTCTTCCCCGACCCCGACTTGCCCACCTGCAGAAGGTCAAAGTTCAACACGCGGACGGTGAGGCAGAGGACGGACTTTAGGGGCGAAACAAACGACGGCGACCAGGGTCGAGTCGGGTTCGGGGCGTGGGACGTACCAACGCGAGCGTCTGGCCCGGGTTCACCGTGAAGGACACGTCCTTGAGGATCTCCTGCCTGCCAAACGACAACAGATGGTTTCAAATCAGTGTTTTTCGATCCAACGTCTTTGTTATTATTCAGTTGGTTGTGCTTTTGCTCAGTCGTTTACTCTTCTTCCATAGGAGGAACCGGCATTATCTGTAATAGACCCTTTTCCCAGGACATCAATAGTAGGGTCTAGTAACTTCCTCTTCCGTCATTTTAACATTAGATCAGTTTTATTTATGTCTGTGGCAGCACCAGCTTGGTCAATGTCTATTTACGTGACTAGCTAGGTCTATACTGGAGCACTGCCATACCTAGATCAAATGGACCCATCATTAATGTTTTGAGCTGCGCCTGTGTTTTCCTACTGGGAAAGGGCCCATTGGGTACACTTTTATATTTACTGTTTTAACAACACTGATTGGCCTTATTGTATTTTGCGATATCTTAAAAAGAACTGCTTTCATAGAATTTAGAAGTTTGACATTGTGGCATGAAAATCTCAGTGAAAAGATTTGTATTAAAAATAAATACAGTGTTTGTCAACCCACTTTCCTGTCTCTCTTCACTCTCTCATAAAAGGCAGAAAATCCCATGAAAAGATTTCAGAAGAAAGAACAACAGTCCGTTAATGTTAAGTACAAAAGGTAGAAATTATATAAAGTCCATGAATTATATATAACAAAAGTTATGGTGTAACATTTCATTTTGGCTTACCCATTGATATAGCTGAAGTAGACGTTTTCAAACTCCACTTTCCCCTGTTTGAATTGCAGGTTTCCAGCATTCAGATAATCCTTCACCTATCAGGAGAAATGTCAAATGTCAAAAACACACACTTAGAAATAATAAACCAACACCATAAAGGCTAAGGCAACCTTAGGTACATAATTCTAGTTACACAGTTTAGTCATCTTAACGCAATGAATTCCATATGTACCTCTTCTTCCTCTTCAAAGAGTTTGAACATGCTTTCCATGTCGATGAACGAGTTCTGGATCATTCTGTAGGAAAAACCCAAAAAGGCAACACATATTAGTGACAAAAAAATATCAACCAATCACAACGGGGAACCACAAGGTTGCCGGGGTTGGGGGGTCAAGATGGGGCAGATTTGAGTACATGGTGTATAAATGACTGAAGACCCACCTGTAGTAGGTTCCGAACCAGTTGAGTGGTGTGTAGAGCTGAATGATGTAGGTCCCAAACAGCACAAAGTCTCCTACCTACAACAAAAACTAAACTCTTAGGAAACACATAGCATCGTCTTAGGAAAAATCACAGCGTCTTATATCATAGCGTTTTTAGAATGGCCGCTCCAGACGCTTCAATTGGAAAATCTACTTGAAGTAGGTTGTTCTAAATGATGCACTCTACAGTCAGTTACTTTCTTAAATCAAACCGCTAATGATTATGTCTGCATACTGTGCTTATCAATCATGGATGTATATCGATAAGTTATCTCTATGATTTTAAGCTAGGAGCCAAGAAGCTAACGTGGCTTGTTGGTGTCACAGAAACAGTAAACAAAAGCAAGAAGTTGGTTTTTTTCAGAGCTCAAGCGCTTTATCCCAGTGCTTTCAAGCACGTTTCTGCCAGGAATAGACGCTATGTGGACAATGGCCCTGCTGTCATTTGCACACTCTGCACTTCAATGTAAACGCAAAAGCAGAAACGAAACACACAAAAAAAACCACACCGTCACGAATGCTCAGTACCCTCTTTTCATCCCCACTTTTACACTGACTTTAATATGAAACTAGCCATTTACGGTCTGTATGTTGTTCTGTTTATGTGAGTCTGTCTTTTAATAGCATGGATCTACCACTGCCCTCGATGGTATTGTATAAGGCTGTTAGCCCCAACTTGAACGGGTTCTGTAAATAGAAAACAAAAGTCGAGTGAGAGGAGAATATTTTCACGTTTGCATGCTCCTTTAGGTCAAAATAAAAACAAACTTTGGATCCAGCAGAAACTAAAAACTGCAAGGGGCGGAGTTGCGTCTGGTTTCCTGTTTCGTTACGGAGATATTCTACCCAAGAAAACTAGTGCGCCCGAGTGGATGAATCTTCCAAGAGGGGGTCGATCAGTGTAGTTCTACCGTGGCCAGCGGTGTTGATTTGAGCGGGGTGGGCGTACCTTAAACTTCCCCTCGGTGACGAAGTAGGCGCAGAGCAGGGACCCGGCGAGCAGGCCCGACCCGATGATCACGTTCTGGGTCTGGTTGAGTAAGGCCAGCGAGGCCTGGGAGTCCCACTCCGACCCCTGGACCCCGAGACACAGAGTAACGTCCCGGTGAGCAATGCGGGGTTACACCGGACAGGACGGTAGTAAGATAATTATCGTGATCGAAAACAAAAACAAAAACTATTTGTGAAAAAACCGAACTGAAAAATAAACAAAAAACGAGGGTTAACAAAATAATAACTGACTGAAACAGTTTTTTGTGTTAATAAAACGTACTAAAATAAACAAAATGATAGAGAAAATGTCTAGTTTTCACCTTTGTCATTTGTGGATGGTTGTTCATCCATCCTTAGTGAATACCATTTTTTTCTCTTTTTTCTTTTTAAATGGTAGGATGTGAGTTTTTAATCACACATTTAGGGTTTCTGACCTTTTTGAATCTGGCCCCTGACAAATACCCCTTAGTACAAAATAAGACTACAACTAACACTGAAACTAATCAAATCTAAACTAAACGTAACTAGAAAACCCGCTTTAAAAACAAATTAAAACTAAAGTGAAATTGAAAACAAAAAGTCAAAAAAACAAAAGGAAAATAAAGAATAAAGAAAAAAATGCAAAACTAAAATAACCTTGAACAGTAGGCTGAGGGTTCGATTCCCACACTGGGACCGTCCATGCTCAGAACTTATATTTATCCAACATGCATATGTGATAAAACGTCAAAAAATCTTCAATATCCGTAATTTGGACAAATTTATATATTTTTTTATTTTATTGAGAGAGATTCTTCATAGAGACAGCCTATTTTGGACAGGTATTGGACAAATATCTGACCACAGCATGCATGCATGCATATATATATCCCTAATGTTAACACTATTAATGTGTTGCGTCTGACCTGGTATTTCAAGATGGCATCCTCAAAGCGGTTGACCTCATATTTCTCTGCGTTGTAGTATTTCACCTGTTGACAGAGGGACAACCGTTTATTTGAAATGCATTTAAAAAAAAAAAAAACTAACTAATAACTAATGAATAAGTAATACATTCAGGAGGGGACTCAAAGATAATCCATGGTCAATACAGAAAAGTAACACCGAAAAATAGGCCCATCCGATTCATATTTGGTGTGACTGGGCTAGCGTGTTCTCACTATTATACCCCGACCTTTTCAGAAACATGGTGGCCGATTAAACAAACCAACCGTCTCAAAGTTGAGCAGGGAGTCCACAGCCTTGGTCTTTGTGGCGTTGTCCTGTCTGTTCATGTCCCGTCTGTACTTGGTCCGCCATTCTGTGATGATGATGGTCAGAGCTGGGGGGAGGGGGTCAATAACCAAACTTGAAATGTATCCACAACTGCCCCTCAATGAGATAAAATACTGAACTTCAAAGATATCAACAACTGATCAAATAACTCAATAACTGAAAAAAAAACAACAATAACGGATCAAACGATACCTCATCACGTGTATCAATAACTGAACTTCAAAATCAGCACTTATGATGTCGCATTCTTCATTATTATTATCAAAAATTTTTTTTTTTAAATCAAACCGATACTGTTACATCTCTTTTTGCCAGTCAACAAGCTCACTAGAACATTTGTCCACCACTTCCTTCCTCCCTTCACTTGCTTACAGCGAAGCCAACGGACCCCAGAGGGCGACAGTTGGGGGCTGGGCTAGAAACAATGGCCGCCACTCACTGAGGTACAGCGTCATGCAGACGAACACGATCAGGCCGAACCAGGCGTTGAAGTAGGTGATGAAGTAGATGATGGAGATGACGATGTCGGCGATGGTGGGGGCGATGCTGAACACGATGTAGCTGTGGGGGGAAATAAGGAGGGTTTTTTTGGTGACACGTTACAATAAGGGTACATTATTTAACCGTCAATTAACATTAGTTAATAACTCCTAACCTAACCTTAATAACCCTGACCTCACCCAACACTAACCCCTATGCTAATGCTATATAAAGCGCTCATTACTGCAATAAGCGTTATTATATAGCATTAGCAAAGGGGTTAGGGTTCAATACAACCCTATAATAATAATAATAAATATAAATTAATTCCCTCCTAACTGTTGAACCTTCAATATATCAGATAACTTATGGAGCTTCCAATGGAGTCTTGAGCCTTGTTTGGTGATTTCCAAACCTGGATTCTCTCTCTAAACTTCCCCACGATCATGTGTTCTCCAACCTGTTTTCGTCTCACGTCTCCATCAGTACCACTCAAGCTCTCCCTGAAATCCACCGCCAACTTTCTTTCCACTGAACTAATATTATACAAGCGTCATTAATTATCCATATTAACATCGTAGTAGCCCAGGCGTCTTAATGGACGTCCGCCACGCCCCCCCCCCCCCCCCCCCCCCCCCCCCCGCCCCCCCCCCCCCCCCCCCCCCCCCCCCCCCCCCCCCCCCCGCGGGGGGGGGCGCGGGGGGCTAGGGCAGCCAGGGGCGGGGCCCCCCAGGGGATGTAGGCAAGCCCAGCGTCGGGGCCCTCCATCTGCGGGGGGGGATTCTATGAGTATTATTATTTTCTTTAATTTATTATAAAGAAAAATAATAATAACATGTAAATGTAATATTACAAATATAAAATACACTACATCTAAGTTTTGTTTATCAACAGCACTCACGAGTGAGGCTGAGAACCCTCAGTGCCAGAGGCAGAGATGGAGTAGCTACAGAAAATAGTGCTGCACATCTTGGCCGAAGTGTAGAGGCGCCGTAGGAGGGACGTACTGAAGGGCCCACTCACCCCGAAGCCTGTGAGGAGGGGGCCGTGCGTGTAGGTCAGCAGTGTGTGGGGGGTTCCCACCAGGGCGTAGCTGGGGCCCAGGGTCTTCATGTACACATCCCCCGCCAGGCCTCGCGACAACGGGTAAGACTGAGGGCCCGGGCTGGAGGAGGGGTGGTGCTGCTGGGCGTAGTCTACTGTACACCATGCAGGTGCGGTCTGGAGGGGCTGGGGGGGCTGGAAGGTTTGGACCCCCTGGTGCTGGATGGCCCAGTCCCCACATGGGGGCTCCCCACAGGGGCCTGGCCCCGCATCCACGTCGCCACCCTGGACCACGCTGGCCCCGCCAAACCCAAAGCTACCTGTCCGTTTAACAGTTGATATGGGTTTCATGTTTTAGAAAGGATGTTTAGTTCCACCTGAGGAACATGTATGAACGCGTGTTGAAATAACGCTGAGCGTGTGATTCATCTCAGCTGTGTGTTTCTGAGGCAGCCGCGTGGAAAGGGAACTTACTTCCTGGTGCGTAGGGGGAGTGGTTGTGGTGTGGAGACACTTCCTGCAGAAAAGGAGGAAAAAGGAAAGGAGAAATCACTACAATGACCAATAGAAACACGGTATGGTTAAGATAATGCTATACTGCACGTGCATTGTTGCATAAAAACAAATGGTGTTTACAGTAATACTGATAAGAGGCAGGTGTATGCATGACATAGTTACAGTCTGTGTGTGTGTGTGTGTGTGTGTGTGTGTGTGTGTGTGTGTGTGTGTGTGTGTGTGTGTGTGTGTGTGTG
>JAOPJO010000118.1:21768966-21778966 GCA_027123675.1 Molva macrophthalma | reverse complement strand
ATGGAAAAGTGGGGACCGAGACAAAGTGGGGACCGACACAAAGTGGGGACCGATGGAAAAGTGGGGACCGATGGAAAAGTGGGGGCCAATGGAAAAGTGGGGGCCGACACAAAGTGGGGGCCGATGGAGAAGTGGGGGCCAAGACAAAGCGGGGACCGACATAAAGTGGGGGCCGATGGAGAAGTGGGGGCCGAGACAAAGCGGGGGCCGACACAAAGTGGGGGCCGATGGAGAAGTGGGGGCCGAGACAAAGTTGGGACCAGAAAAAATGAGGACCAGTGCAGGGAGGACACATGATGTTGACCTCCGTTCTGCTTCGCTTTCCTCTTCATTCTGTCCCCTCTCCTTTTTATTTTGTTGTCATTCTCTCCATACAGGAGAGTTGAGGGAAATGTAGCTAGATTTCATTTTTCGAAAATGGGTTTTCTTTAGTTTAGATGATGCAGATACAAAACACACACATACAGAGAAGCCACGCTTTTCGATTGGATGTTGAGATGTCTGGGAGAGTCAGCGGCCGCAGGTTGTTGTGATTGTATCTGGGATGAGAATGCCTTTTGCCTTAACCACATGAAGTCATTACCCCTCATCCTTCACATTCTCCCCGTTGGACTTTGTCTCACATCTTGCACTTCAGTTCTGACTGTTGCAAATGGATGTAAGTGATGTATTTTAATATGGGCCCTTTCGAGTTCGACAATAAACCTTCTTTCTTTCTTTCTTTCTTTCTTTGACACGGCCTAACATATTCGCAAACACAAGGTAATCATATAAAAATACCCAGCCGGCAATTTCACTATCTAGTGGTTCTAAGACTTGTTCTGCAGCCCTCAAAGTCCAGTCCGCTGATCCTCCCTCCGCTCTCCCCTGGTGGTGTTAGAAACATAATCTTCCTGTGTCACATTTCAGGACTGTGACAGGAGGGAATTAAAAGGACCACATGCAACCCACGTCCAATTCCCATCCAGTTTTACCAACTGTACTTACTGTTTTATCCTTTGTAGTTTCCTATTGTGTTTGAGAATAAGACTAATAGTCATCATCATCACATGAATCATAGTAATCCTAGTCATCATTATGACTATGTGTTAGGAAGTGCTTAACAGGGCGAGTAATGCAGATTACATGGCAACAGATCGGTCACAGACAAACTGCAGCAAATGTTAGGTTAAAAAGTTTGTAAATATTTCTTACAATTATTAATCAAGTTGTTTATTATAGTTATTCATTTGATGATGATTATTACTATTATTGTTACTATTACAGTAGTAAATGGCTATCAATAATTCCATCATACCAGTTATACACAGAAAGATGGACTTTTGTAAAGACAATGTCTGAGAACTCCTGAAAGACAGAGACAGACAGATAGACAGACAGACAGACAGACAGAGACAGATAGAGAATCAGACAGGTAGACAGACAGGCAGAGACACGGGTAGAGAGACTGACAGGTAGACAGACAGACAGACAGACAGAGACAGATAGAGAATCAGACAGGTAGACAGACAGGCAGAGACACGGGTAGAGAGACTGACAGGTAGACAGACAGAAGGAAAGACAAACATAGAGACAGACAGGTAGACAGATGGATAGCGACAGATAGAGAATCAGACAGGTAGACAGACGGATAGAAGGCAGACGGGAAGACAGACAGCTAGAGAGACAGACAGGTAGACAGAGAGACATCTAGAGAGGTAGACAGAGAGACATCTAGAGAGGCAGACAGGTAGTCAGACAGAGACAGAGAGAGATCAACAGAGAGATGGATAGAAAGACAGACAGGTAGACGGACAGAGAGACATACAGGTAGACAGACAGACACAGACACAGAGTGTCCGGACAGACGGACAGGGAGAGAGAGAGAGAGAGAGAGAGCGAGTGAGAGAGAGAGAAAGAGAGAGAGCGACAGAGAGATATAGAGAACAGAGGGTCAGGTTTTGGGCCTAGCGACGGCAGCGTTGGATGGAGGAGAAGAGGAATGGAGCGCCTGAACAAGAAGGCAAGGCAGAAGAAACAGAGGCAGAAGAAGGAGAGGAGAATTTCACAGTGACCACCCTGAGGCCTCCTCCTCTCCTCCGCTGAAATGTGACACTTTGATGATTATACCCCACCCCCACCCCCACCTCCAGTCCTTCGTCCTCATTTTCGGCCCAGTTTCATTTCGAAAAAGCAGAGGCTAAGGGATGGAGAGAGACGGGAAGACGGGGAGAGAGGAGGAGAAGAGGGGAGCGTATCCATCTTTAATTGAAGTCGTTGCTTAGTGCTCTCCTATGGCTGGTCAGCTGACAAATTGCCTTGTAAAAGCAGAAGCGGAGGATAAATAAGAATAAAAAAAATAAACAACTATATCCCTCCGGCAAATTGGCTGTCACAGGATCATCACAAGGATTTGTGCGTTTGTGTGCATTGGTGTGTGGGTTTATGCTGAATTGAGGGCTGGTGTGTGTGTGTGTGTGTGTGTGTGTGTTTCTCCTTGCATCATTATGATGTGGGAGTGTGCACGTGCACACACAACAATGACCTGTGAATCCAGCTGAGGCAGCACGCACACACACATACACACACACCCGCACACACACACACAAACCCACACACACACGCACACTTTTTTCGTCATCATATTTGGTGCTGGGTTGCATCATGATCCTGGATGAGATTAGTTTTGAGTTATTGACATCACTTAAGCTCAATGTATTGTCCCAAAATGTGATACTATTGACCTGAGCTCGGAAAATATCAACAAGGAAATTACTTTATCGGGCTATTTGACACCCAAATGTTGCTGTAAGTTGCCCATTTTGTAATTGCAGCCCCTAGGACTTCAGTATCCATCAGTACAACCGTGACTGTGGGAAAGAGGGAATAGAGACTATAGAGACCACAGGGACAGCCACCTACAGCCATACGCCTTCCCAAAACACAGTGTCTGTAAGAAAAAGACTAATTCTCAGTTAAAAGAGCGAGCGAGAAAGAGGATCAGCCTGAGCAGAGGAAGGATCTCTGAGTGGGCAGACGGCGAAAAACGCTATGGAAGATAAAAAATCAATACGTGGCTGAGAATCAACGGTGCGTCGGCGATCAGCGGTGAGTCTCCGGCTTGTTAGCATGCCGTTTGACCCTCAGATGTTTGACCTTAAAATAACAAAATAATAATGGGCCTCTCTGCAGGAGTGCTAATCCTGAAGACGATGTGCCTTGTAGCGAGGCCAGCTTCAGCTTCCCTGCGGGGCTATGCTAGGCCTACAGGTCGTTATGTTTGTCTCGCTGTTTTAGCTGTCATGTCCATAAAGTCA
Organism: Molva macrophthalma; assembly: GCA_027123675.1. Taxonomy (NCBI): domain Eukaryota; kingdom Metazoa; phylum Chordata; class Actinopteri; order Gadiformes; family Lotidae; genus Molva; species Molva macrophthalma. The sequence goes on along the minus strand of JAOPJO010000118.1, from coordinate 21,775,670 downwards.
CAAATAATTCAAATAAATACTAAAATATATAAAAGAATAAGCATTAGGTGTCCAAGACTTGCATGGCGAGACATGAGGTTGGTATTGACTTTTTGCTTGTAGCCATTTGTTGTATTTTTGTCGAACAGAAGGATACGCATTTAAACAAGATTCTGTCGATTTTCTTTTTCGCAACGGTGAATTGTGAGTGCAGGGCTTTATCCGAAACCCAACAAGAATTGAAGCAGACATAGGCAAACAGAGGTGCCTTGGTCCGTCTAAATCAAGTGAAAATTAAAGCGTGCGGCTCATTGTTGGAGCCGAGTCTCGGCTTCTACAGGGATAATTGTCTTTATTTGATTTTTTTCCCCCTCCCCTAGTCTCCCTTCGCTATCTTCTGGAAGAAAAGAATACATCATGTCTCCCAGAGAAATGTCTCCCCGTTTTTTTTCCATTAGCAGAAATCTGTTTAAATCAAATTAAAATGACAAATGGCAAACAATCAATGGTGGTAATTTCAGGAAATGATGGAGCTTTCATTCAAATGGCAGTTAACTATTGACTGCGTCTAGCCTACAGTTAGCCATTTATCTCCCCCCCCCCTGCCAAAACCCCAAAATCCCAACAAAACAAAACCCCAACTTGTATTATCGGTTTAAACCACGTTACAGTGATTTGGCTGGTGACGGCTAACTGCCGCTACTTTGCATATGACAAATTACTTAAATGTATGTCAGCGCTCATATTTCTTTTAGAAGTCCCTTGGGTTTTATTCCCCACCCCAATGACAATGAGGGAGTAATAAATGCAGTCTCCATGGTGCAGTAATTGAGGTCTCGTGATTGGAGGGAATGGTAAATGGACAACATTTGCATAGCACTTTCCTAGCCTCTATGGCAACTCAAGAGACGCTTTGTATTTTACGCCTCAACCTTCAGGCACCAACAGGCATGTCAACCATGCTATTACCATGCTATTGCTATTTGCTATTCGCTAGTCATTTGGGAGACTAAAGTGACTCCCAGTGAATACGGCTTCAGGTGATTATGGAGACGGTAGTAAGATTAGGTATTTTAACGCGGAGATCAAACCTAGGAACTAACTACAATACCCTTCCCTGTGTCATCATGTTGTACACCTAGCACACACAGAAACAAGACACACAAAAACAGAAAACAAAATAAGAGAATCCCTAGACTACTGGACTAAGACAGGATAAAAAAGACAACAGCGTCGATAAAGTATCACACAGTGATACATGGGTGTGAACGTATCGATTTTTGTCTGTCAGTACGTGTTTTTGAAATCCCATTAGTTTACTTTATGATAAAGAAATGTGTGTTATGTGCTCATAAAAGTACCGTGTCTGGCATTAAACAAGAGACGAATCACAAATCAAATTTGATGGCATTGTGGATAGTGCTTGCGATCAATACACTCAGAGAAACAGTGGCCAAACGTCATGTTAGGATGAACGGCATGTAAATGAGTGAACACACAAACACAAGACAAACACGTAGCCTCGCCATTTCAGAAAATATGGCCAGGGGAAGAACAAAGCTAACTTTGGATGTAAAATATATTTGCCTGTTTTACGTGAGGCAGATATTGAAGTACTAGTTCCCTACTATTACTCCTAGTCTAGCTAAGGAGCTGAAAACTGTGCACCATGTCAAAGGGTAAAGTAACACAAGATTTTGTTCTTCTTATAAAGGTGTTTTTCTGGGAACTTCAACTGATGATCTGTGCCAATTTTTCAAAACTTAAAAAATAAATAAACCAGTGTTATTGGGAGTGTTATTCTGCCTTTAACTGTCCACGTCCTTTTTCAAAATGTCCCACCACCTTTTTAGCGGGAGATCTGGTTTTAAGTGGGCATGTGGGCTATAAGCAATGTTTTGACTATGAACCAAAAACGTCATAGTCGTGCAGTTAACGAGGAAAGCATAAAACATTTTGGCTAATAGCATCCCTTCGCGGTTTTTTTTTTTGGGGGCCTTTTCGTGTGTTGGCTCAAGTGTGCGTAACGAGCGGAAACAGGTTTCGCTTAGACTTTTAAAAAACGCAACCTAACCAAATTCCCTCCCCAAACGAAAGAGGAACCCCCCCCTCCCGTCTCTCCTCTACCACGTGACACGGCAGCACACCCAAATATCCTCCTCACCTGTGTCTGTTCGTTTACCATGAAAGGGGAAAACCAAACTGGGATTACGCCGTGGGGCGTGAGTTCCTCTGCTGCGATGAGAAAGCCGGAACGCCGCCGGACGCGGAAAAACATCCTGCGGACGTCCTCTCGCTTGTTTGTTGGGACGGCAGTGGGGTGGAATACCCCTGACAGGGGTTAACAGAGTGATCTGTCACGGCGTGGCCCCCTGTGGCCCTATGGACCTCCCTCTCCCCGTTCCTACCCTACCTCGCCATCAATCAATAGCTTTTAACAAAGCCTCCCAGGCCGGGCTGGCTCGGCGCTTTCGACACTCTTATTCATATTTCAAGGTGTTATTAGGAGACATTGAGCGAAATGTCAAGATCTTTACACGGTAAATATCCTTCAAAATGTCACGGAGGGGAGGGGGAGGGGGAGGGGGGAGGAAGAGATGGGGATGGGGGCCGGGTTGAAAGTACTTTTTCTTTTCACAGTCTTTTCTTTCCCACAGCACAGGAGCACTCGCGATCTCGGGCCGCCCGATTTTAGCCGTGTAAACGATTTCTCTGCCCAGGGCTGTTCTCCGGGAGTCGTTTGTTCCTGTCGCGTTTGTTTCCGTTCCCAGCGATGTAGCGTCTGTAGAGTGCTGTGGGTGTTTTCTGATCTCCTTTATGGATGCCTGCCCTGCGCTGCCGTCGCGGTCGTCGTTCCGTAATGTGAAACAAAAAAAAAAAAAAAAAAAACTAAGACCTTTTAACTGAAACACAACCAACAACAAAGACTCACAATCCTAAGAAAGGATGACCTTTTCATAGTGGGGGGTGCAAAAAAAAAGTAAAGCATCTCGATATACGTCCACTTCTACCTCAACCAACTCTCCTGCCCGAACCGGGGGAGGGAAAAAAAGAATAAATAAATCAACGAAAACAACAAATGCAGCACAGATAAGGAAACACAGAGACACGCCCCCCCCCCTCCCCTCCCCATCTCTCTCAGGTGAGCGCAGGTGCCTGCTGGTTCCCGTAGCCGTGACTACAGGACTCTCGCCTCTGGGCAAATCAAGTCATGACTAGAGCAACACTGGTCTGATCAAAATGGGACGAAAGATAAAGGAGGAGGAGGTGGTGAACGGAGGTGTGTCGGTGTGAGTGTGTGTGTGTGCGGGAGGGGGGGGGGGGGGGTGAAATGAATGCCTTTGTCCTCACAGGTAAGGCGGGCAATTCCAGAAGCAGGTCTCGAGGCGATAGGAAAGGTCGAGAGCTCATTTCAAGTCAATTTGGGGTGGTGGATGCGCTGGGCTCAGCTGTGGCGGGGGGGTCTCGATGATCAGACGAGAATTGGCGCGGGGGCACGGCGGGACACGACCCGTATCTCCCGTCTCTGGTCCCCGCCTCTTCACCACCTCTCCTCTCGTGGTTTCTCATCTCCTCTCTCCTCGTCTGTCCTCTCCACTCCTCTCCTCAACCTCCTCGCCACTTCGGGCCTCCTCCCCCTCCGCTTATCTTCTCCCTCCTCTTCTCACCTGCTTCTCATCTCTCCTCTCCTCTGCACCTCCTCTCCCCTCATCCCTCCTCTCGTCTCCTCTGCACCTCCTCTCCCCTCATCCCTCCTCTCGTCTCCTCTGCACCTCCTCTCCCCTCATCCCTCCTCTCGTCTCCTCTGCACCTCCTCTTCCCCGCTCCTGCTCGGGTCTCTCGTCTACTTGCTCGTCCGTCCATGGTTTGGTTGTCCTTCTCCTCTTCATCCTTTTTCTTCTCTGCACTCATCCTCTCACGTTCCTCTTGTTCATTCTGCGTTTCCCCTCCTCCTCTCCTCCTTCAAAACCACAACTCTGCGTCTCGTCCGCTCCTCCATTCCCTCCTCTTCCATCGCTCTCTCCGGGGGTTGGGACGGCCACAGGTGACCTGAGAATCGCTCCGACTGAACATGATGTCAAATGAAAGCAGCGGTGGAGCAGGGACTCAATTCCAGCCTCGCCTGTGACAGCTGGTGTGTATTTCTGCCTGGTTATCGTTGTGTGTGTGTGTGTGTGTGTGTGTGTGTGTGTGTGTGTGTGTGTGTGTGTGTGTGTGTGATACAGTAAGCTAGAGGGAGATATATACACAGAGAACGACAGCTAGACTGAGTTAGAATGAGAGAGCTACACATGGAGAGTTGGACAGAGCGAGAGAGAGACAGCTAGGGGGAGTGAGAGAGACAGCTAGAGGGAGAGTTGGACAGAGCGAGAGAGAGACAGCTAGGGAGAGAGAGAGACAGCTAGAGGGAGAGTTGGACAAAGGGAGAGAGAGAGACAGCTAGGGAGAGATAGACAGCTAGCGAGAGAGTTAGACAAAGAGAGCAAGAGAGAGATAGCTAGGGAGAGAGAGAGAGAGAGAGAGAGAGAGAGAGAGAGAGAGAGAGAAGCAGAGGGAGAGTTAGACAAAGAGAGCGAGAGAGAGAGACAGCTAGGGGGAGAGAGAGAGAGAGAGAGAAGCAGAGGGAGAGTTAGACAAAGAGAGGTAGAAAGAGAATGGATGCAACATCATCGTCTTCCAGCTCTTGTAGCGAGCATCTCAGAGGGAAAGTGGCGCTTGTCTTGACAAAGAGGAAGAACAGCCTGCTCACACACACAGACACATGCACACGCACACAAACACACACAAGTAGTGAAATATCAAGGATTTGTTTGGTTTAAGAAGAGTAAGAAATCCCTTCCGGAGCTCTTCTCTTTTGTACCTCATCCATCTCCCTCGCTCTTCTTTTCTGGCCTGTGACGCTCTTTCCTGCTCGTCTCATGCGTGGCCTTTACCAGCTGTTCGTCACTCCAGTTCGTCGCCATAGTTACGCACATATACGGTGACGATAGCTATCTAACACCGTGTGCCTTCTGTATGCCACTTGCATCTTGTGCCATGGCGCAAAATAAGATGTTTGTGAAATTTGAAACCCACACTTTCTACTGAAAGGCGTTTTCGAGACAGACCTCTTTAAAAGAGACACGTGGGCAAAACTATTACTAACATAAAATTAAATAAACAAAATATAATTACACTTTTCTTTACAACACAAGAAAGCTTTTGTGTTGCTTATTCATACTCTTAACTCTCCATCCACCCATCAAATTGCGCCACCTTATTTCACGTCTTTCTGTTCATCCGATGGTACCTGCATTCATCTCTATAATGGGCATTCTCCGAAAATAAACCTTTGATGCATCATTACGCATAACCTTTTTTTTTCTATTTCTTTACAAAAACTGTGATTATGCACCCATGCAACAAAATGGGGCATTTCAAGAGGCCCGCGCAATTACTGCAAAGATCCGTTAATTTCTCTAGAAACTCTCGCTCTCTTGCTCTATCCGACAGTCGTTCTCGTCATTTACATCTTACCTTAGATTCAAATTTGATCCCTTTTTGGTATCGTCAAGGCCATAATTTAGGGCTACTACAGGGCTATTGTCGGGCGACGGGAGCAGCTAAGCTCCATGAAGCAAAAAAAAGTCGGTGTAGCGGAGCCTACCTACCACCCTGCACTTACCACCTCACACTACGCTCTTCGGGAGCTTTTTATAGCCCTCCCTCTCTACGGAGAGACCGTTCACTCGGCTGTGAACCATCGGTCCCACAGTGCCACCTACTGGTGAGGTCGCACCCTGCCGTCTGCAAACTGCATCACGGTTGATGAAAATCAACAGGCTATTTTATCGCCTCATTGAAGATCTTAGCGCTTATATCTCGCATGGTTATTAAAAACAGTAAGCATTGTAAATCGTTATAAAGATATCACCGCTTTTCTGAGCACCCCAATTGCTCAATAAGCCCTTTTTTATAGGCAAAACAAACACATAAAAAGCATTCGTTTTACCCACAGATGTGCCCGTTTCAAGTAGTTTGGATGTGTTGCCCTTGGTGCTGGATAAACCTATCCGATGGGAAATCTTTTGGAAAAGGGATGATAGAAAAGGGAGGGGCCAGGGAAAATCTTTGTCTCGCTTCCTCATGTTATTCTGGTGTTGTTTGCTTCTGGGAATGAGACTCGAAGATTGTGGGCGAATGGAAGGCCATCCATCACGACTGATTGTGACTCTGCGATGTAATAGTAAACCCCTAAAGGATTGCTTCATTGCCTTAATCTCTCCCTCTCCCCCGAACACACACACAAACACACGAACACACGCATAGCCCGCACGTGCATGGCAAGACCACACACACGTATAACGTAAAGGTGCTCAGACGTGAAGCAATGGAGTTTTATATCTCTGGTGACAAAGGAGGGAGGGGGAGGGAGAGTAGGTACAGATAACAGTGGAACAAGAGAAGGAGAGAAAAATGAAGGTGGGAGAGAGAGAGAGAGAGAGAGAGAGAGAGAGAGAGAGTGTAGGGGGGGGACGGGAGCACAACGTGCACGTTACACGGGCAATCAAATTAGTGGGTGGCTTTCGATAAATCACTGACAAATTGTTTATTAAACAAAGGATTTGGGTTGCAAAAGGGATGACAACGATTCGGCGGAGAGGGGGAAATGTGTGTGTGTGTGTGTGAGAGAGAGAGAGAGAGAGAGAGAGAGAGAGAGAGAGAGAGAGAGAGAGAGAGAGAGA
>JAOPJO010000118.1:21699229-21712936 GCA_027123675.1 Molva macrophthalma | reverse complement strand
GTGTGTGTGTGTGTGTGTGTGTGTGTGTGTGTGTGTGTGTGTGTGTGTGTGTGTGTGTGTGTGTGTGTACACACACAATCACACACACACAAGTGCATATTATTAAGTACCTCTAGAGGGAAAGTGCCAGCATATCTGTAGGCATATAAGTGCAGGACTCTATTATGCTATACACTACACTATAATATACTCTAGTATCACTCAACCCCATCATCATGTGTTCTCCCTGAGGATTTTGTCCATGAGGAACAACCCTAGCTCCTTTTCACAGAGGTGGCATCGCAGGACCAACACAGGTGTCGCTCATCACACTAATGATGGCTCTGCTCCATTTCTGTGCCAGAGCACGGGTGGTGGACTCCACTAGAAGATAAGTCTACTTCCTGTGACCCGGGACATAAAAGACTAGACATATTTACAGAGATGCCGCATTGGCCTTTGTTGTGATTCAAGGCTGCGTCACCCTGTCAGGGTTTACTTTGCGATAATGACCGGCACGCTGAACATTATTCCGCTCTTTACACGGTCACTTGAAGAAATCAATAATTTGACAGAAAATATAACAACAAAAAAGATTTTGATGAATTAGAAATGATGTTATTGCTTCTGCTAAAAGAATAGACAGTGAGATTCTGCGGTTGGAAATAGCGTCCATTGCAACGGTATGTTATTCAAAGCTTCAGTCTGCTTTACAGAAATAACAGACTTCTGAATGCTGAAATTCACTTAGAATTGAATCATTTTTTTAAGCGTACGTGCGTTACGTAACTTAGGTTCCACCGTGGGCAGCAGCAGCAGTAGCAGGTCCTGGTTCTCAGATAAAGGCCTGCTACTCAATACCAATACCACCAGCACCATTACCACCATCACCACCACCACTACAAACACCATCACCACCACAAACACCACAAACCCCCCAACCACCACCACCACCACCAATACAAACACCATTACCACCACCTCCACCACCACTACAAACACCATCAGCACCACCACCACCATCACCACCACCACCACCACCGTTAACACCACCACCACCACCATCAGATCGATAACTGAGAGACTCTGAAACCCACTTAGGTTTGTGTGGCCCCCACGGGGCTATTAGACGCGCTACGGTACATTGAATTGTTCCATTTCGCATCGTGATAAGTCCGCCCCCCCCCCCCCCCCTCGTGTTGTTGTTTCTACATGGAACCCATCCCCTGAATTAAATTGGCCAATCCGGTTATTTGGAATACAAGGTGGTTTGAAACTCAATTGGAGACCGTGGAGATGCTACACAGAATCGTGTTTTTCGGTAGTCGTGTTTTGATTATGAGCTCTGGTTTGGTTCGATGTCCTCTTCCGCACGCCTTATCTCTCAGCTAGTGTGCACTCTCACTGATTTCTTTCTCGTAATAAATAATGTATGAGCATACGACCAATTATGCACGTAAGGCCATATATAATATCTGCAGTATTACTCCTTGAAATACTACCCCCAATGTAGGCTATATAAGACGTTGAATACAGAAGATACGTATATATATAAATATACTTACACAATAATACAAGGCCATCCTTTGGCTTTCCTTTATGAGAGCTGCGCATTAGCTTTATTCAATTATTCAATAAGCTGTTCCATCACTCTACCGTGCCCTCCCCTCGTATCGATGTCTCCAGGGCTGGAGATGAGGTGGATAACGGCTTTCAGGCGCACGCTGGGAAAAATAGCTCTTTTTGATCCGTTAAAATGCGCCCGTGATGATGCGATGTTACGCATCAAACGGTGGGCGGTTTTGAGATGGTTCCCATCCTTAAGGCACTTTCACCCCGTTTTGAGATCCGAACTTTCCAGAGACCCCATCTTGGATCTGCTACTCCCCCTCACATCGTTTTTAACCCTGTAAACACCACGACACACAAGTCATCAGCAGTACTTATTAGGCAGTTGTTTTTATTCAGGGGGCCCTGACAAGACCTTTCAAACCTTAATAATTTTATTTTTATCAATAACGTACCATTTAATATATTACAAGTCAACCTCCCCTGACACCGTATGCACATCAGGCAATCCCAAGTGGGCTCCTGACTCCAAAGATTGGGAAACACTAGGTTTAAGGTCAATGCTAGCTAGCTAGCTAGCAGTAGCTCCCAGCATTACTCATTATCAAGAATTGGGGAGGGGGGGGAAACAAGTTTCCAGCAAAGTATATAGAAGCTAATGGGTATAACATTACGGAATACACCAACAGCTGTCCTGCGCTCAAATCTGGTTGTTTTGAAATTGGTCACTTTTGAATTTGTAGTCCTAGCTCTAATGGTGATGATACACTTGTATACAACATACACAATATATGTACACTCTGTTCACAACCTCTCTTGGAAGAGGCATCGGATGAATGCTAAGTGAACACTGCAAGCTAATGCTTGTCCCTCTCCATTTCCCTCCCTCCTCCTCCTCCTCTATCTCCTCCTCCTCTATTTCCTCCTCCTCTATCTCCTCCTCCTCCTCTATCTCCTCCTCTATCTCCTCCTCCTCTTTCTCCTCCTCCTCCTCCTCCTCCTCTATCTCCTCTTCTATCTCCTCCTCCTCCTCTATCTCCTTCTCCTCCTCCTCCTCTATCTCCTCTAGGTACCAGCAGGTGCCGGTGGTGCTGGTTGGCAACAAGGTGGACCTGGAGTGTGAGCGTGAGGTGTCCCCCAGCGAGGGCCAGGCTCTGGCCGAGGATTGGGGCTGCCCCTTCATGGAGACCTCGGCCAAGAGCAAGACCATGGTGGACGAGCTGTTCACCGAGATTGTCCGCCAGATGGACTTCTCCCCGCTGCCCGACAGGAGCCGGGCTTGCTGCGCCTCCTGCAGCCTCCAGTAGCCCCCCCCACCACCCCCTAGAGGAGGAGGAGGAGGAGGAGGAGGAGGAGGAGGAAGAGGAGGAGGAGGAGCAGGGGTTGCCATGGGGACATTCAGCCAGGCCTCGCGACGCAAATTAATGGAAGAGCTCCTCCGTGTGTTAGCTTTAGATTCCACACAGGGAGCACACGAGACAGGATCCTCCGCTCCTCCGCACCCCTTTCCGACACCACCTCCGTCACCACCGCCACCGTCACCACCACCACCACCACCACCACCACCACCGTCAACCCCACCACCGCGGCGACACATGAACAATCTACGCACAGCAAGCAGCAGAACTTTGGCAGGGGTTGGTCTCTCTCTGCCTGTGGTGCCAAACCCATCTTTAAGAGGCTGAGTGACGGGGCAGCGCGTAGCAAAGCCGAGCGCTTGTGGTGGGAAACGGAGCGGACTGGTCTGAAACCTGGGACGCTCCGTCAGTGGAATTGTTTGCTTTTGTCTGGTCTGGATAAGGAGGTTGGGAGGTGGGGATAAGGAGGTGGGGATGAGGAGGTGGGGATAAGGAGCGTGATTGGGGAGGGGGAGGGGGCGGAGTTTGTATTTTGGCAGGGATAATTGGATGTGTGCCTTTTGCCAGGCAAGACCAATCAAACACAGAGTCTGCGGAAGGATGTAAACTCCGACCTTGTTTCTGACGAGGAACTCGACACGGAAGGGGTCTTATTTTGACCTTACATTTGCCTAACAATGAATGAAGGAATGAATGTCAAAATAAATGTCAAACCAGACTGTAGCATTAGGGAAATATACCTTAAAGTACAAAAAAAGAAATGCATATTGCGAATGATGCGTGCATGTTTTGACTAAAGGTGTGCTTTAACAATGACACAATCAATGTATGAATCGATCGATACATAGCTAGATTAATAAATACATCAATTAATGAATACATAAATTAATAAAACCCCCCTTGACAAGACTGGATCGATGGAGACATACACAGGTACTACCTTCTGTCTGCTGTGGTACAAACCTTACAGGAAACAGATGTCCTTCTGAATCGTGTTAACGGCCAAACTCAGGCTACGGGTGTTTGATCGTTTGTTTTTTTATTTGTATGACTCAACTGATCTGTGGTCTCAAAGTGATCCTTAGAAGTCTGAAACACTTATTTTCAACAATAAATCTTTATCGCACAAATAACAGCTGACTCGTTGACTCATTGTTTTAATTCTTGGATGTAGACCACAGACAAGTCACCGAAATGTGCTTCTAAGATATTTACTAGCCTTACAGGTGCACAAAGTTAACGTTTTTGGGTAACACTTTACAATAAGGGTACATGAATTAACCATTAGTTAACATGATGATGCAGTAATAAGCATTAATATATAGCATTGGCTATTTGTATAGCAAATGGGCTATTTGTATATAAATAAAATATTGTACTGTTATCTACTGTTATATATCTATAGCTTACATGATACAATCTGCGATGGGTCCCGACCCCAGGAAGTTGTGAAACACCGCTGTAGCCCCTGTTAACATCGGTTGCCATGGAAACAAAATGCGTAATAGCCGCATATTCAGTTCAATGAGTGTCTCTTACTGGAGACACTCATGAGAGGAGTGACTGTCTAGTGGAGCCATGATCGCCGCCGCAGTCGCAGTTTGAAAGAGACGTGTCAATCAAGCTTGTTGCCATAGCGCCGACACACCCAATCAATGTTGAAAGCGTCTCCAATTACTAATTGTAACTGTTTAGCAGAAAATCATTTCGTTTTTTCAATCAAATAATAATCCCAATTTTGAATTCCAAATACATCAACAAATATATATTTTAAGTAAGATGGGACTTTATAATAAATGGTTGTAATTTTTAGGATAGAAATAATGAGATTAGCCCAATTAAAGTAGGCCTATCTTTATTTTTGCTACGTGATTAATTTACCAATTCATATATTTAATTTCTAACGTAGCAGTTGATATGGTAGTATAATCTGAATGGTTTTATATTTTGAGTCCTACCCTCTCTGGGGTTAAAAATAATTGTATCCAATATTCTTGTGAGCTTTTAGATTTCACCCAACATCGCAAATGTGGTAAACCCCACCCTTCTGGGACTGCATGAATAATAAATCAGGCCGAAAGAATGACTTGCAATAACTAGCCCTCTTCCAGACAGTAGCCAAGTCGCTATGGAGGAAGGAACATTTCACATTAAATGAGGCAGACGACAGAAGCGTAGACCTACTATAACATGAATATATGGTTGAATGTTTCCCTTTATTAAAGTTGTATTGAGTCATATATCAGCTGTATAACCACCTGAATGAAATTCCTGACTACTTTTGCCCAAAAAGTATTGTACTAGATTATATTGCCTCATGCAATAAAATATTTCTAACACAAATTCACAGTAACATACGACAAATAAACCTACATTCACCATTGTAGGAGTAGGCCATTGTAACGGTGCATTTGACCCGTCAACTGAAATCTATGTTTATTGAGAAAACATTTGTTGGTGAGAACGAATCTCTCTGGTCATCTGAATGATTAATGATATTTTGGTACAGTTATTCAGGGTGTCAATACCACTTAAGGCTGAGCCCGGCCCTTGGAAATCCAACATCATTTGTCGCATTTCGACTTCCATTAGAGTCCATTAGTGGAGGATATTGGGAAAGTGTTGGGAGTCTCAAGATGAGATAATTACTTGACCGTTTTTTTTTAATAAGAGGAAAAGCCTACTTCTTCTTGATTTATGTGGTTCATTAACAAAGACACGCCATATTTGGCCAGTATTTATATATTTATTAATCATCGGTACGAGGGATCTTTTTTATATGAATCCCAACAGCGACCTCTGCCGGTGCTGCTGACAATTTCACCCGGAATGCAACATCCCTCGCATTTCCAACTCGTCTAGCCGGACATATTAGCGAGTTGCACCGTGTACAGGCATGGCGTCCTTCAGTTGTGTTTTGTAGCAGTCACACGTCCTTATACTCAGTCATAACACACGTACACTTGTCTTTTCGTGTCATCGTGAATAATATTTAGCATTATGGCGTGCCGGACGACGTGCCGACTCATCCAGCGACGTGAGTAATGTCAGCCTTGTGTGTTTATATGTGAATTAACCACCCTGACAGCTATTGTATACTGATGGTGAACAGACACAATTCCGCCATCGGCAGCACACGAACCCTGACCTTGCCTATTTTAAAAATGTCAATACGTTAACGAAGCCAACCCTAAATCAACGTGTTGTTAACGTACGGTCAACGTTTACGCAGATTTATGATCAAATGCAAATCACCAACGGGACGGACAACTTGTTATTATGGCATCTTCTTCTCCCATGTATTAGAATCAAATTGTCCCTTAAGAAAGCTTTATGATGTTGTATTTATGACTAAATTAGTATATCGGGTCATGGAATAACGTTAGGTCAAATACTCATTTAAATACATTCTGGCCTCCAAAGGTTTCCAATCCGTTTGAAGTTTGCACCGTAATCAAGACAAATAGATTAATTCTCATGTCAACATTTTTTGACATGAGAAGTTCTGTTTCTGCCTGCCTCCATTGCGCTTTTTATTTATGTTCTGTCTTTCTTACGGCTCATGGAGTAGTTTAAATGCTGTACATTCTAGTATTGATTCTGGTAAATCTCTTATTAATGAAAGCAGTAATTAGCTCTTAATTTACAACATTTGTGTTATAAACGTCTTCCGTTTCCACCTGCCTCTAGGCAAGGCAGATGTATTTAAATCCTGTCGTTCAAACACAAGACCACATTTAAAAACAAAAGGAACATCGTTAAATGACAGTAAAAGAACGGATCACATCTCGCTGGCATGTCTAAGACCGAGGCGTGTGGAGAAACACAAACTAGCTGTCCAGCTCCATACAATCCTTGTACTTTAAATTCCAGTCCATCCCTCATCTCTCCAGGCTTGTCGTCGACCGTCGCCGTGGCAACAGCGGCGCGTCCCTCTGTAGCGGAGCTGCGCGGACGCAGGAGTGAGGTGTTCGGCAGGGAGCAGGCCAGGCAGCGAGCCCTTTACCCCCGCATAGAGAAGATAGAGGTGCAGCTCCATGGACCGGGCCTGGAGGGAACCCTGCTGATCATGAACAAGGGGCTGTCCACACCGCTCAGCTGTGCCAAACGTGAGAGAGAGAGAGAGACACTACACAACACTACAAGCTACATATAAGCTAGACATTACAGCATACAAGATGGCTGATTGTATGACCTCTTTGAGGGCAACCTTTCTAAATAGTTTTTGTGTATTTGTTGATGTTGTCTCTTTTTTTGTCGTCTCCCAGATCTGACCGAGTTCCACGTGACCAACTCGGCGGTGGCCATGGTGGACGGGGAGCTGTGGTCCCTCAACCGGCCACTCACCCGCTCCTGCTCTCTCTCCCTGCACACCTTCAGAGACGCAGACCCCACGCTGGTCAACCAGGTAACCATGACGACAATACAATAAGTACAAATAAACTAACCAGGAAGCTCACACCACATCAGACAGGGGTTTGGATTGAATTTGACTTCTTTCTTTGCTTCTTTCCTTCTTTTCTCTCTGTCTCTCTCTCTCTCTCTCTCTCCTGTGTGTGTGTCTCTCTCTCTCTCTCCTGTGTGTATCTCTCTCTCTCTCTCCCCTGTGTGTGTGTCTCTCTCTCTCCCCTGTGTGTGTCTCTCTCCCTCCCCCTTGTGTCTCTCTGTCAGGCGTACTGGCGGTCGTGTGCGTCCCTGCTAGGTCAGGTGATGGAGACGAGCTTCAAGGATGACTTCATCGTGGAGCTGCTGTCAGCTCCTGAACTCCCAGGTAGACAGACTCTCCTTGCCAGCTGTTATAGAGTCTCGACCCGGCACCCATAACACAGAGAATGGGACTAGATCTCCGACTCAGACTCAACTCATGTGCTCAATGACGGACCAATCAGGAGAAGGAACGTCATCCCAATCTCACCCACTCACTCTCCCTTTTGTTTCTCTCCCTTTCATTGTCTTGCTGTCATCGCTCTCTCGCTCTCGCTCTCTCTCTCTCTCTCTCTCCAGTCACATCAGGAGCGTTCTGCCACGACGTGGTTCTTGACCCCCAGCTCGACTCATGGCTTCCCTCTGAGGTGTGTGTCTTTGTTTTTAAAAGGTGTAAAAAATAAAATAAAAATCCACATCCTTATGATTCATCTCCTGTGTTTTGGTGAGCTGGGGCCAAAATGTTTGGGCCTTGTTTAGTCCGTAAGGAGAGTAAGGTAGGAGTCAGGGGGCCCCTCGCTGAAGGATGCCTTCACCCTGGTCTCTTTTTTTGGCCCCTTTTCTTGAGCACCCTCACCCCTACACTGTGTGCTACACCTACCTGTATACTACACCTAGCAACCCGGGACAGTAGCATGTTTTTTTCTGCACTACGTTTCCCAGGAGGCTTTGCGCTCCCTGAGCCGAGGGGCCCAGCAGCTGATCCATCAGAACCTGGTCTGGGAGCCCCTGGAGGTGGCGCTCCCTGTGGCCCTGGAGGTCTTCTCTCACAGCAGGTACAGATGCTAAACTAACCAGTTATTAACACCGCATGGGAATGACACTTTCTCTTATTTATTTTACTTATTTTACAGAGAGATAAATAAGAAAAAGTTGAAATGACGATAAACTGCAAAAAACTACAAACAATAAACAGAAGATGTATCTATATCCCCATTATGAGTAGTGGAAATTAAATCGTAATGCAGAATGTAAACGTAATTATAGGGATAAACATTAGAGGTCTACATGTGTCTTGTTTCATCCTAGAATTGTTTGTTTTGTTGTGACTAGTTTAACTTTGATTCCAACTGTCCGATTTGTGACCCTTCCACTCGCATATTCCTAGATCGCTATAGTTGATATAAAGGAAATATGAATGTACCACCAAACTGACAGCTTCTACCAGATTTCGGTCTGAAGAAAGGGCACTTCCTGCTACTACTAATCTCACCTCTGACCAGTCTTCCTGTCTCTCCGATTACTTTATTAATCCCAGCGACGGAATTGTTTTGCTTCAGGTTTAAACAAGAGGAGGTCGAGAAGATGGCAGAGGAGTCCCCACAAGGCACCGTAACGCTGTACAGGTGAGACACACACACACACACACACACACTTTAACTTAGACAAACGCTTCGACACACACACACTTTAACCTAGACAAACGCTCCGACACACATACACACTTAAACACACAAGCATGTTGCATTTTGATATGGGTCAGAACCAATAAGGGTACAGGAATTAGACATAACACTAACCACTTCCTATGGAGGAAGTGGTTAGTGTTGCGAATCGAGTGTCATGCCATGTCATGTCAAAAGGTATGCAATTCAGCTGCTCTAGTCTATCGTCCTTCTCCCATCCAGCTCAGTTTCTCTCAGACTCTTTTATCCAAAGCTTTAAGGCTCTGGTGGGGCTCCTTGCTCAAGGGTTAGGGTTAGGGTAAATGTTAAGCTGTGGACATTGGGAATCAAACCCAGTACCTTTTTTGGCTCGGAGTCGACCCCTCCCCTAGCCACTAAACTATCCTGTCCCCTTTTTTTTTTAAAAAATATTTACAAGAAAACACATTTGCATTGAAACTGTCCTCATCCAACTGTTCTGTTCCCTCTCCCACTTCCTCCCAGATGCGGGGACCACGTGCTGCTGAGTGCCGGCCCCCTGGTGGCCAGGACGGGGCTCTGCAACCAGTACGAGGTGACGGCCGTCCACAGCCTGGGCCCCGGGCCGCAGGGCCTGCAGCGCAGGGTGCAGGGCCTCTCGCTGCCCCTCCAGCTGCAGGTACGGGAGCCGTCCGGTACGAAGTCCTCGTTGAGAGGACCCTCGAGTAGAGCCAAACGCCAACGCTGTGAACGCCGGTTTGAAAACGCAGCTCAGGAAAGAATCCCGGTCTGCGACATCCACTCCGTTTCCTGCAAAGGAATTGGGGAAAATGTTGATTATTGACGTCATTGGTCCATTTGCGTTGTGGATTGGACTAGTTTTGGAAAATTATGCTATTTTCCCCATTATAAACGAAGCTGTGAAGCAGTACTCTTTTATTACAAAATAGTTTTCCCCTTTAAACATTTAAGGCATTTAGCAGACGCTGTTATCCAAAGCAACTTACAACAGTTCACACACATTCACACACACATTCATACACCGACGGCAGAGTCAACCATGCAAGGTAATGTATGCTTTTGCATACATCGCCTCTGATTGGCTGGTTCGGTTTCTACCCAGTCACCTGCTGATGAAGCGTTGATGCGACACACCTGTCCTCCGCTTGTTGGAAGTGAATTGAAGGGGTGTTGACAGAGGAGCCAGTAGCCCAGGATGAACAGCACCTGAAAGCATTTTTTACAGGCTGGGTCTGGGGCTTGGTTCTCCTATAAGTACTTTAATGCTGCTGGTAACGCGGCATGAAAGACAAACAGCCTCAAGAACTGTTTTTCATCTCTTTCCTGAAGTACAATTAGCTTGCTGAATCCCTCACACTTATTAATATCACATCTTTCACGGTTTATTTTTATTTTAATTGTTCTGTTTTTGGATTTAGTTATTCATATTTTATTTATTTTAGTCTATTTTTCCCCAATAAATTTGCGCTTTTATCTTTGAGTAGGAATACATGAATACAAATGATTCCACTGCACTGTTGCATTTGGCAAATACAACATCTTGAATCTTAAGGTGTATTTTCTTGTGTTATTTTCCATTCACGGCGTCCCTGTTCCCTTTGTTTTGATTTCCTCTACAGGCGCATCACACGGTGTGGAGGAAGCTGAGGGCGAGGGCACAGCGGCAGGTCAGAAACGATGAGCCCTGCGGATCGTTTTCATCTTGATTTCCTTTGCTTTACTCAAGCGTAGTGTTATTCATTCATGTCCGTCATTCGTTTACTATTAAAGCTAGAGCTACGATTCTTTCAGAAACATCTCGTTCATGAGCAGGTCTCGTGCCCATGAAGGGCCTCGGGTAGACTTTGGGGTTCGAACCCGTAACCTTTCTTATGGGAGCCCCGAAACCACAAGACCTTCCATTCACGTTCTAAAAATACTTATTTTGACTGTCTTTGAATTTTTTTATTGTTTTAATTGTTAATCTGAATACAATATACAATACATATTTGGTATATATTTATATTCAGTAGCCTTTTGTCTGCCAGAAGCTCTTGGGTGGTAAAAGTATTTGTTTTATGTAATTTAAATGTTCTTTACATTTGTTAACCAACCAACCTTGGTTAAAACCATAATTCAGATACTTATCGTACTTTGTGTTCCTGTCCTCTCCTGACGGTTGTCTTTTGTGTTTTTATTTCTTCTCCAGGTGGGAGTCCCCAATGCCCCCGAGACCAGCTCACCTCCACTCAACCACCCCACCCCCATCTCCACCCCCAGCCCCAGCCCCTCTGTGTAAGCCGACCCCTGAAAGACACACCGCATCATCAGTCTGACTGTATTCTGTGTTCAATAAATAAATGTAAACAATATTCTACATTTAATTTGTACTTTATTTCCCCTCACTTAGTTTTATTCGACAGCTTTTGTAGCATCCGCTTGTGATGCTAGGCGTAAAAGAGCTAACACTGTAGCATTAGTTTGATTCAAAACAAGATAACACTGTAGCATTAGTTTAATTCAAAACAAGCTAACACTGTAGCATTAGTTTAATTCAAAACAAGCTAACACTGTAGCATTAGTTTACTTCAAAACAAGTTAACACTAGCATTAATTTCATTTAAGCAGTAATCCTGCTATATTTTTTAAGTAATACAAAAAAATGTACATTGAAGTAATTGCATTTAAAGGAATTGTCCATTCATTTGATTACATACGCAAGACTGCTATCCGTATATATATTGCATATACAGTATGTATATTTAATATACATACAAATAGACACACACAATGCATATATGTATAAATAATATATGCACACATAATGCATATAAATTACCCATAACTTCCTTCTGATATGCTCCGAGTACATTAACCCTGTGTTCTACCACTGGGAAAACGCAATCTGTGATCTCAAAGCACACATAACGCACATCCCTCCGTAATGGTGTGTGTCTTTCTGTGTGTGTTGGTTGGTTCGTTGGGGGGGAAGTGGCTTTAAACTGTTAAACTTGAGTGAGTGTCTGTGCTTTGGGAGGGGGGGGGGGAGCGTGTCTTGTATCCATACTCATTTCTAAGAGCACTGTATAGTCAGCACTTTGCTTAAAGACAAAAATGGAGTGTGCATGTGTTGGTGTTTGCATATGTACATACGTACGTACGTGAGTGTGTGTGTTTTGTGAGGACCGGAGCAGCTGTGGACTCCATGACTCTCCAACAGGTGGCCCACAGTCTTCCCAAGGCTTGCGTCAGGGCATGTTCTCACCCCCCCACCTCCCCCTTCCCCAAATTGTCCCCTCCCTCTCTAGACTTCCCTTCCTGCATTCTGGGACCTAGATCGCTCTCACTTCTTTACAAACACTGCTTACAATGAAGCACCTTAAAATAGGGTTTCCTGTTGGCCATTTCCTCTTTCCTGTCCGAACCTCCCCCTCCCACGTCCACGGGATAGGATGAGCCAACTATATTATAAGTTGTTATTAACCGGGCATGTGCCTGTGTGTGCGCGTGCGTGTGTGTGTTTTGAGCGTCACGCCCTGTACCACCCCAGTAAGACACAACTTTGAAGCTTGCAGTTATAAAGATGAAAACAAGGTCTGTATATGGCCAGCTGTCGCCCATCCCCGCCCTCCCTCCACTCCCTCCCCCTTCAAAACAGGCAATTTGCACCCCACTCTACCACCTACCCCACCCTTTATACAAACCAAACACACACATGTACACCATCATTGGCAGCGTGAACGTGTGTGTGTGTGTGTGTTGGAGAGACACACCCAGGCACATGTGCCCGGGATTTAAGGCCAAGCCATGCCAACGTGTGTGCCAGAGGAGATGTTTGAACCCGTGCCCATGGATTCCACCTCACACATGTTTAGTCATTAACATCGGCATGTCCTGGAAGTGGAATCTGCGAGGATCTGTTTGTTTTTTCGTTTTTTTTTTTAAAGGCTATTAAAGTTGTATGTTGAAGCACTTTTCTAAGACGATGCTATTTGAAGGGCTGAATAATGTAGGGCTATTCCTACGGCCCTTTGAATGATTAAGGTGTTTGAGGCTTAAAAGGTTGACTGTAGACAGGTCCCAAGTCGCAGCCCGTGATTCCACATTTGGTCCCACGCCACCATATGACGGTACAACACTGCAGGAACCAATTTGGCCTCTGCTCTTTTGTCCAGAGCCTTATCTTATCTGACAATTATCAGAAGGCCGGAAGTCTGTACATTCATTAACCTGAACGGATTAGTAGCCTATATCTATCTCCTTCTTATCTCCTCATTTACCACGGCATAGAAAGTACCATTGTTCCTGAAAGTCCGATTGGTTGTTTCAAACATGAGATGTGTGTGGGTGCTGTTGGAGTTTTAACACCCAGTAAAATTGGTCCTGGTCGCTTATAAGGACATGTAGCTAGCTAGTTAGCGTTGGTTTTATTTTAGATTCGTATTTTTATTTGTTGTCGTGTAGCAGTGGGCCTACCTAGCTGTGTGTTTCGTGCGAATTTGTGCAGTGCTCGTCTTGGACACGGCGTTGCGCTCTTGGCATTCTTTCCGCGCCTTCATGTGTTGGACGCAGACGCCCTCCCCTCCACCCACGTCTACGTAGAGCCAGAGAGGGAGGGGAGAGGGGGAGAGATAGAGTGAGAGGCGGGGATGGGGCCACAGAGCGGAGATTATTGGTTAGACCCGACTCTATACCGACCGTTTGGATTTGAATCTATGACAGATTTTAACATT
>JAOPJO010000118.1:21546822-21558193 GCA_027123675.1 Molva macrophthalma | reverse complement strand
TGTATTATAAACAACTTTACATTTTAACCAGGCAGCCAGTGTAAATAAATAAGGTGAGAGCTGCTTGTGAGGCTAAATTGAGTGTGCGCGCGAAGCAGCCAATGTGCAACAGCGCCATCAATTCCACAGCACGGACCATATCCGCAGTATTGTCCGCGCTCGCACAAGTACGCAAGTTTGATCACGGGACTTTCAAAACCCTTTGTGTGTTTGGAAGAATATTGGAGGAGGAGGGGCTCTCTTGTGAATGCCAACATTTCTTTCCGCCATTCATTCTCAACCTTGGCCGAGATAACCACCATTGCGAGTCTTTTCTTGTTGTGGAAGTACCAGGAGTTCACAGAGTACACCTGGTTCGAACAAATGTCGATAATTCACCAGTACGAAGAGGTACGTTTACATTATAAAATCCATAAAAACGGTTAATACATAACCGAACATTTGAAAAATGTTACATGGTAACATTACATGGTAACAGCACCGGGATGTGAAAAAAATACAATGTAAGATATGAAAGAGAACTGTTGCGTGGGGGGCGTGACTGTGCGACATCACGTCTTCCAGTTCCCTGTCGCGCCGTGACCCCCACAGAGTGCTTATGGTGTCAATGAAGTCCTTTGATTCATATTTTATACATTCAGATACTAGATGGACTGTATAAAGTCCACCTTTCCCAATTTGTTTAGTGTGTGTGTGTGTGTGTTAGCATGCTAGTGTGTGCGTCTAGTGTTGTGGTTGTGTATGGAGAGGGTGGAGGTGAGAGAGAGAGAGAGAGAGAATTTGCTAGGTGTTCAACAAACACACCTGTCAGGCCGGCTGTAATTAGCCTGTGCACATAACGCCAGATACGTGTATCATTTCAGTCCTAATTACACCTCCCCTCTCTCCCTCTCTCTTTCTGTCTGTCTCTCTCCAGTAAGAGGAATTCCTTTCCACCAGACCTCCCTGAACAAGAGCCTCCTCCGCTCTACGTCTCCTGTCCTGGCCACCATGTCATCTGAACGCTTATTATCGGCCATCGCAAATGGTCTTGCTCTCTGTGTGTGTGTCCCTTACCGGCCTATCCCTTAGCTCAGCTGGCGAGGTTGTCTGTGTGGGTCACTAACCTGGGATCCAGCGGTCCTACTACGTTACAGCAGAACCTCTGGTGGGAGACGACACAGGGCCTAGGCCGGAGACCGGAAAGTCACCGGGGCCAAATCAAAACGAACCACCACCAAAAAAAACCATTGACCATTGATTCCGCCAGTGGATGACACCCTCCCACGGCAAAAACGAGCCATGTGGGGAGTGTGTTAACTTTTTGGGGGTGGGTAGTTGGGTGACAGAATCTAGCTCTCCGGTAAAACAGCCCGCGTCCAAGTGCAGCTATTGTCTGGTAATCACCGGTTGGGAATCCCTGAGCAGAGAGCACAACACAGGGACTGTGACCGTAGGGTGGGGGGGGGGGTTGGAGGAGAGGCCGTGACACACGAGACACGTCTGCCAGAACAAGACTCCAGCGTGTTTCCAACATTCTTCTCGAGAAATCCGCTGATTGTAAGGGGAGAGCAGCCGAGCACAGAGCAGAGGCAGGGCGGTCGATGCTGTCATGGAACAATGAGGCATGGCGTTGCTGGGTGTTTGGCAAGGGGCCGACTGAAGTTATGGGATGCTTGTTAAAAAAATGTAAAAAAAACCCTGCTTACAGTTTATTGACTGGAGTCTTCGAAAGTCATTGCTTTGCAGTGGTCAGAAAGAGCATTAGTCAGACTTTTTATTTGCTTTCTATAAAAATGCATTTTTATCTTTAGCAAAATGTGTATCTTATATTATTTACAACCAGATAAAGATTATTGAAGGTAATTGTGTTTCTAATTGTGAGTTCTAGAAACACACACACACACACACACACACACACACACACACACACACACACACACACACACACACACACAAGGAAAAGACGTGAGAGAGGGGAAAATAAAGAAGAAATGTACAGAGGTAAGGGGATCCGTGTAATACATGCCGAGGTAATAACCACAAGCCTGCGGGGAAGCAACCACCAATCAGAGAACAGGAGACAAGGACCTCAGACGGTGGAAAGAGATAGCGGAGAATGTGCCACAAAAATGCATCCTGTCAGTAGAGATGTTAACATTCCCAACTGAAAACCTGGAAAAACGCTGTAGGTTATCAACAACAGCCAATGTCAGAGATGGCGAGAATGCAAGACCACTAGTTACATGACTCCTTGTAATGTTGTGATGCTGGCAAATAAATAAAAAGCTATATTCCTTGTGGTTAGGAAGTGATGAACTTGAACTCTGGTTTGGCATGCACTTATAAACTTCTCGGAATAAAGATGATATGAAACGAGACTTGGGGATTGATTTTCTGTATTTATTTGAAGTATCAAAGTTTGGGATACCTGTCCTCCATACGCCCTACTAACCTTTTTCAGCCATCACTTCTGTTCAAAATCATTTAAAATGAGCTGCAAAATATAAAACCATTCCACTTCCAAACCGTTTGGATATTTGAAAGGGTAGAGACACTTTTCGACCCTTCCCTGGGTTGGTTATTGCCGTGGACTGACCCTTGTACGACTGATTCTTCAGACAAGCAAATCGTTTCAGAGAACTTTCAACCAAAATCCTCAAGGAAAAAGTTCCAAATTGTTCTCAAGCTGAGCGATGAGTGCAGTGAACATTACAAGCTAAAAGCCAGTGCAGGTTTAATCATGTAGCGCAGTGGAATTACATGGGTAATTTCCAATGTCACACTTGCATTCCAAGGTAAGGGTGTGGGTTAAGTGAGGGTCAAATTCCATCGGTTAAGAGGCACTGGTCGCGAGGTGTTACCAAGCTGACAGGAAGTGGTCGTCAGTCTAAGTTTCAGCTTTAATTCTCTGGAGAATCCAGAAAACGTTTCTGACGTTTGGCGTTTGAACATTTCTTAGGGAAAAAGGTGGCATAAAAACTTTTCAGAACTGTCTGCGTTATTTCTTCTGTCAGGTTCACGGTGGTACCTCTGGAGAAAACTTGCAGGGAAGAACTTTAGGAGAGTAACTTCCAACACATACTTGGAGTTCTTGGCATTAGGAATGTGGCTGAAGCGGTACAGGGTGGGGTTTGGTCTCCAAATTCACCCTTCAGAGAACCCATTCAATCAAAACATGCTCGTTTTTTTCTTTCTTTGTGGCTGGATCCTTTTGGAAGCACAACTCTCACTCGAGCAGCAACCATTGTTTTTACATTCACACACTGAAGACGTTAGCTTCTTCGAAACGTACTTTGCAAAAGTCCAATTAGCCTGTCACGAGCTGCACTCCATATTCAATCTAATGGGTGTCGGCTAGCTTGGCTAGCTATGAATCAACCCAATGGACCCCTCACATCTTTTCATAGCATCCGGTGCACCAGGAACCAACCAATGCTGGATGCTAAAGCACAGCAGCTAACTAGTCCTACGGCGACCACCATGGGAGTCAGGTTTACAGTCCAGGTTTCCCACGTCTTGCAGTGAGTCACCTTTCAGGATGACTTGGACAGGAAGTTAAGTTCGCCAGAGAGAGGTTTGGTTTTGGTTCTCAGGCAGCTGTTTCCTGTGCCTGCCCGGACCAGATTGGTTCCTGTCCAGAGGGACTCAGACCATAGAACACCAGAGGCAAGGAGTTCATGACGCCCTGGGAGAAATGAGATGCAGTTCTTTAATACATACCCTGTTGCGGCCGACAAAGAAAAATAAGCCCTTCTTAGCTCACATGCTCGCTTTCACCGTATTGCGTGTGGACCCGAATGCTCACACTCAGCTCACCACAGCTCACCCACGTTTTCCCCACGCATCGTCATGCACACACAGGGACACACACACGCAAACATGCCCTCCACTCTGGACTATTGGCATGCATACCAACGTCCAACCTTCCAGAGATCAAACGAGCCGGATCAAAAAACAATGCCTGCGTGCCCGGCAAACGAAAACATGAAGTCCGGTTGGTTGAAGTCCGCAAACATGAAGTCCGCAACGACATGAAGACCTGTGACTTTGAATGTATGGGGGAATGAATATGTTTGAGGAAAGAATGAAAGCGAGCCAAGAACAAGGGGGAGATGAAAGGAGTACATACAAGAGAGAGAGAGAGAGAGAGAGAGATGGCTCAAAATGGAGGGGGGGCGGGGGGGCAGTTGATGTTCTGCAACAAGGCGTGTCACATGACAGTTCAAAGGATGGAGAGGAAAAGCTGCAAATTAACATCTGTTGAAAGATGAAAGTGTGAGTCGTTGTGGCAGCGGTGGAGAGGGAGGCAGAGAAAGAGAAATCAACCGTTGAGTGTGTGGAAAAAAAAGAATTAAGAGGAGGATCAGAGGGAGGGGGAGAAGAGAGGAAAGGTGAAGAAAGACAGAAAGAAAGCTAGAAAGAAGGAGGAAAAGAGGAAAGAAAAAGAGAAGGAAAGAAAGAAAGAAAGAAAGAAAGAGAAAGAACGAAAAAGAGAAGGAAAGAAAGAAAGAAGATGATGATGAGGGGAGGTGGGCTAGTACTTCATGGGGTTTCCCTGATGAGGTCCAGCTGACAGAGTGTGCACGTACCGTGAGTGTGCACGTGACCACATCACCCTGCTGACTTCTGTGTTATTCACACATCCTGAGCCGTGGCCTCAGCCAGACAGGGGCCCACACACACACACACACACAGACTCACACACACAGACACACACACACACACACACACACACACACAAATACAGACAAGCATGAACAAACGTAAAAAAAATGTATACAGATGCTTGACACAGGTTGACACACACGCACACATACAAGATAATTTGCACACAAAAAAAAACACAGACAAGGTAGTCTTATTTTTTCTTTCAAACACTTTTACTATTTTCTTCACAAAACTCAAAAAACAAAGAAAGAAAGAGAGAAAGAAAGAAAGAAAGTAAGGAAGGAAGAGAAAGAACGCAAAAAAAAGAGAAAGGTTCAAAGGAGAGTAAAACCTATAAATCTGGGCATGCTTTCAGCATGCTGTGGTCGACCACGTCAGGGCTGAGGTGGAGTGGGTACAGCGGAATCTCAGAGGAAACACTTTGTCCATCGTGGGACCCGATGCAGAGGTCAATGCAGCCTCCGACATGGTATCCGAAACACAGGCCGAACTAAAGGAAATAAAGCCACAACTCATTCAGGGTTTCAAATACATGGTTTAGGAATGTGCCCTGTGAGGCAGCCGAGGCATCGAGCGGCTCCCATCTCTGACGGTACCCATGACAACCGCATCCGCTACTGCCTTGTGTGGAGGGAGAGAAAAGAGAAAGCGAAAATGTGCGCATGATCGCACACCATCATACCTGCACATTATGCACATTCACAAATACAAACACACACCTGCACACACACACACACACACACACACACTGTAGGTAATTGCCTAGATGTCAATGTTGAAGGAAACACATTAAGTTGTTTGTGTTCTAACAAGCACAAAGATTATGCTTTAACCATTTCTGAGTCCCTTCATGTCTGTCTCTTCCCTTCCACATAAATACCTGTCGGTGTCTCTCTTTCTGCCTGCCTGAATACCCGTTTGTTTTTCTGTTTGTCTGTCTGTCTGCCTTCCTACCTGAATACCTCTGTGTCTGTCTGTCTCTGTGCCTGTCTGCCTGACTACCTGTCTGTTTGTTTGTTTGTCTGTATGTCTGTCTGTCTTCCTGCCTACCTGAAAACCTGTCTGTGTGTCTGTCTGTTGGTCTTCATAAGTGGAAGGGATGCTGAAGTGACAGCACAGGGGTATCTGGCGCTGTGCACCCCCCTGACTGAACTCTTATGGTAACCCAAGTTCAACACTCTTTGTACGGGGTTAGGAGGAGTGGATGGATGTCTCACTCAGGCGCAAGAGAGCCTTTCTGTCTGTGTAACCCTATGGACTGAGACAAGACCAACAGCAGCAGCAACAGCGGGAGTTACGTGACCTTGCCTTTGCGTGGTTGTCGATTAGGATCAACGTATATCTGGGTCCTGCTGCAGCGTTGGCCGCGGTGTCCAAGGCTCTACAGAGATCACGCACACAGCTCAACACGACGAATGCATGGATATTCTGTTACCTCATATCAGAAATATAATGGGATTTATTAAAAGCATGGAATTCTATCGGCTTCCTCCAGCTGGCTGGCGTGTAACGTGTAGGAGGATGGGCCGGGTCATATGGGCGAGAGACAAAGAGAGTGCTAGAGAGAGAGTGTAGAGAGAAGGCAGTAGAGACGAGTAATGGAGAGTGGTAGAGAGACAGAGTGTGAGCTGTAGAGAGAGAGAGAGAGAGAGACGGAGCAAGAGTGAGAGAGAGAGGAAGAGAGAGAGAGCGAGGAAGAGCGACGGCAGGTTGTATTGGGATCAATGTGGGCGAATGGTGACAGGGTCTCCTGGGGAGGTCATCCTCGACTAAAGTTCAGCGGCAGCAGGGAAAGCCACTGAACTCCTGAAGCTGCCACACATTGTGTGTGTGCATACATGCATGAACACATACACGCAAAGACCCCCCCCGCCCCCCCCCACACACACACATATACGCTCAATCATACTTGCATCTACAGCTTTGCACCGATACATGGACACACTCGCACATGCCCACTCACACACAAACACACCCACACACACACACCCACACACTCTGGTAAGGAGGAAGAATGAGAGGAGACAGCAGCATGGGGGGTTGTGTGTGAGAGAGCGAGAGCGAGAGAGAGAGAGAGAGAGAGAGAGAGAGAGAGAGAGAGAGAGAGCCCAGTGGTCCTCGGCAGACTTAGAGAGAGAGACAGAAAAAGGCAATGAGATAGAGACAGAGAGAGATAATGAGAGAAAGGGGGGGGGGGGGGACATGTTTTTTTATGTTTGGTTTGTTACAGGAAGTGAGGTCACAGGGACCTGAGCAGGATGCGGTCGGCCATCATTGGGAAAGCCAAGTCCCCCAAACTAGGGGGGCAGCATTGAGCCCAGGCAGTGCTCAGTGGCTCTTCTGTCTCACAAGTGCACACACACGCACACACATGCACACAACCGTGCACGTGCACACAATCACACACACGCACACACCCACGCGATTCATCAGCAACATTTGGGCTAGCCAAGAAACTATAGGCCAATAGTTAGAAGTGGGGATTACAAAATAAAGACTATATCCATCAACATATCATATATGAGAAATAAAGAAGAAGAAATTATATAAGTTACAAATCTGTTGAAAACTATGATTTCAAGATGAAAAAAATCTGTTGCGTCAGTCCTCTCTGCCTCTCACACCACTAGAGACCAGTTTGGACCGGTTTACCACACTTGAACATTTTTGAGTACACCTGAAGTGCCTTTGGACCAAGTGTCTTTGGTCCGTATTATCCCTCTTCTGTGCAAGTCTCCTGACCAGACCGGGCCTCTGATTGGCTGTAGGAGGTACGGTACAGACTGAAGCCACTGTTAGCCCTGTCTGTTCTCATCCCAGTGATGAAGGTGGTTTTTTTTCAGATTGCATTTGGTATAGCCCGCCTTTTGTCCAAGCAGATCCTCATCCCACGGCAGTCCATTCAAATCGGGCTCCTCGGGAATTACGCGTTGGAAATTTACAGTTGTCCTAGCATAGATAGGTTGACCATGAAAGCAGTGCAGTTTTCAAATAAAAAAGTGGATAAACAAAACAGCCACCCCAATGTTGAGCAGGATCACCATGACGACCAGGATGGAGCTGTAAGCCTGCGTAGGAGAGAAAGAGGATAGTGTCAATAAGAACACACAGCAACACACACACGCACATGAGCACACACACACACACACACCGCTTGTTACTGTGCCAAAATAACGATGCCATGGTTTATGTCCCTGAGCAACACATGTGATTCTCAGGCCTGCCTCCATATACCGCCACAGCCACTGTAAAATCTGATGTTTTAATCGCTTGTTTCAGCCCCAAATCCTAATGTGCTGGTGTGGTTGAAGCTGAAGCAAAAAAATGTAATAAATGTGTTATTATGTGCATGTTATAAAGTTGAATTTAAATGTACTGCACCGGGAACTGAGATAATGTCTCACTTCTCTACTGTCCTTCGTAGCACAACTTGCTGATAAAAAGACAGCGTTTCTCCACCAATTCAAGGACTAACTTCCTGAATTCTTTTTCAATTTACAGTTCTCTGGCTTCTACACAAATTGATCTCATCCACTCCCAAATCCCATCACCCTCTCTCCTCTCCCCCCATCACCCTCTCTCCTCTCCCCCCATAATCATCTCTCCTCTCCCCCCCATCACCCTCTCTGCTAGTCATCCATACGGGATACTGCTAGGACACCAGATAACCAACGAAGAGACTCCATGCTTAAACTTGATATATATACATATACAAATAGCCCTTCACTAGGGACATCAATTCTGCAATTCAATTCCGAGTAAGTCCTCTTCTTACAGAGAAACATACAGAGATGTATGAAGTCATGCGCAAGGACTTAAATAAATTCTCAAATGATGCACATTTCAGATAAAACATTGAATATATAAATTCTCAGACACATTTATTTATACGTGACAGCATAGCACAACGGCTGGCTCAACAGCCTTGCTAAAAACACTGCAGATTAGAAATCTGTGCATGGCGTCTCCCATCATTGCGGTGGTTCAGCAGTTATAATACTCTTGAGGCTCTGCTAACATCAGGTGTGCATGGGGCTGTTTTAAATTGATTATCAATCAGATCCATTCATTAGTAGGAGTTGCCAGGAAGGAGTGGATATGGTCACTTTGTAACACCAGCAGGGTTGGCCACATTAACATCTCAATCAAATAAAAGGCTTATTACATATATTTGCGTCATAGATAAAAAACGAAGACAAGCAGATATAATATCCTGGCTTGTTTTACTTATTTTTAAACTCTACAGTGTTTGGATTCTCTGTTACCGTGGATACTGGTTTTCCACTATGTGGACCAAAAGCAGTTTCACTTTGGTGGTGCATGCCATGTTAGTGGATTTATAGTGCCTTGCTTAAGGGCTCTCCTTGAGAGTAGGGGGAGGGAGGCAGAGACGGAGGGAGTAGAAGAAAATAAAAGTTACTGGTCTTTTCAGAAAAATGGCAAAAACGCTGTTCAACATTTACACGTTTCTGCACATGAAACGCCTCCCTAACCATCGTCCAATGCTTCTCACTGCCATGCCAAACAATTATCCCACGATGGCACGAGTACAACGCATAGTTCACTTGTGTGTGTGCGTGTGTGTGTGTGTGTGTGTGGTATAAGTTCATGCGGAACGGCACAAATCAAGCAATCACGGGGGCTGTGGAGTCTCGTGGCTGAGAAGGTTTCACTGGGTTTTACTCTGCAATGGTGTTTCTGTATTTCTATACTAAGCTGAATATCACTCTCTACGAAGCCTGTGTGCAAATGAAGTGTGCGCGTATCAATGTATGTGTCATTTTGTGCACATATTTGCAATAGTGTCTTCCCGTTTGCACGTAAGGCTATTCATGCCGGCCTGTGCACATGCATGTGTGTATGTGTGTGTGTGTGTATCTTCTTGGGTTCCGTCTTCACACGGACACTGTGTGTTGCCGGGCGGCGTCGTTCCTCGTGTGTGTGTGAGTGTGTTCGTCTTGGCGTGATGATATCTGCGTGTGTGTAGACCTGTTCTACACTGATCCCAGTTGCTTCTCTGTGACTGCAAACACATCTAGCCCTCCCACCAACACCCCTCCTCCCCCAGTCCTCCCTCCCCCAGCACCGACACATTCCCATCGATTGGCTGCCGTTGAAGCAAGGCATAAGCTGTTCCCTAGCAACAGAGTGCTGAGTAACCAATCGGTGGCCCGCTGAAAGAAAGGGGCTACTTTGCAATCTGCTGTTACTAAGGTGAGCCGAGGACCACTGTGGCTCTCTCTCTCTCTCTCTCTCTCTCTCTCTCTCTCTCTCTCTCTCTCTCTCTCTCTCTCTCTCTCTCTCTCTCTCATTCTTCAGATAACTTAATTGCCATGGGGGTGTATATTGCCATTGTCAAAACATGTCAATTAAGATGCAAGATAAGACCTGTAAACATCACTCTCTCACAATCTCTCTTTCTATCTCCAGGCTGTACTTCTCCCCGCAGGTGAGAGGGGAGTCGGAGAGGGAGAGGCTGCTGCTGGCTTATCAGACCAACGAGGTCATCCTCGCCGGACACTTCCCTGTCAACAAGGAGTTGTCTCTGGAGATGGCTGCCTTGCTGGCTCAGGTGGACACAGACCCCAAAACCACCCATTTATCTGGTTTTAAGGAACACAGTAGACCCGATATATGTCTAGCATTGTATGCATTGGATATGTCAATTTAGTTTTTAATAAAACTTGTTCTTGGCCCTTTTTATGCAAAATATGAATCATGTTATATTCCTATATGTAATTATGGCCTTGCTTCACATAGAAACATGGGTCATGTTAATGCAGATGACACCATTTAATGGGGAATCCATCATTTAGTTCTCATGTGATCTCTACACAGAATGATATAGAATAAACTAGCTGGAAATGCCAACATTTCAAACTAGTTTGAGAAAGCTGGTTGGTTTTGTTGCCTGGTCAAAGCAACTCTAAATCCTGAGCTCAGTGCATGCAGGGTTTCTCGAGTGAAGACAAAGCAGCTTTAAGGAGCCAACATCATGATTGCTCTCTCTATGTTAAAGGTGGAGTTTGGGGATTTCGAGCGTCCGTTCTCCGCCGCTGGGTCAGCCCAAACCAAGTCAGTCCAGACCCTCAAACAGGTCCTGGAGAGGTTCTACCCAAAGCATTACCGCAGGACCACCTCCGAGGAGCAACTCAGGTCCACACACGCAGGCACACACGCAGGCGCACACACACAGGATACGCACACACCCACCCAGGTGCACACACATATGCAGGCGCACACACACATGCAGGCGCACACACACACACATGCAAATGTGCACACATATGCACCCTCACACACATACACACGTGCACACACACACACACACACACACACACACAGACACTGGTATTAGTTGAGATAAACTCTCATAATGTTGATTATGATCTAATACATCTAATACAATTTAATAACAAAGGAGCCAAAAACCATGTCCCAGTTGTAATCATAATTTAATCCAAATTAGAAAGGTTGTGTATCAGCACAAATTAGACTTATTTTTTTATTTCAGACAGCTGCTTCAGCGCCTCTCTGTCCGTTGGGCATCTCTCAGGGGTCGAAGTTCACCCGAGTGCGTCAGGATCTACCTGACTGTAGCCAGGAAGTGGCCTTTCTTTGGAGCAAAACTATTTGAGGCAGAGGTAAGCTGTGTGTGTGTGTGTGTGTGTGTGTGTGTGTGTGTGTGTGTGTGTGTGTGTGTGTGTGTGTGTGTGTGTGT
>JAOPJO010000118.1:21350856-21362359 GCA_027123675.1 Molva macrophthalma | reverse complement strand
ATATATATATATTTGTATATATGTGTATATGTATATGTATATATATGTATATATATATATATATATATATATATATTGCACATGCTTATGTTCAACTTATTTTACTTACCCGCAAAAAGGGAGGAGTTGAAAAATTTGACCAAAAAAGTTCCAAATCCAGGCATGATATGTACGTTCCTGTCTCTTTCTCTTCCTCCCAGGCGACAGACTTCATCAAGAGGAACATCGTGGTGTCCAGTGGCTTTGTGGGCGGGTTCCTGCTGGGCCTGGCCTCTTAAATGGTTCTTCGCCCCTCTGCCGATCGAGGGCCCCTGGCCCCTGTGGAACCTACTGTGAAACCCATTCAACACGTCAGCGGATCTATTTAATTTGTAGGCTCCATCACTACAGTTTTCGCTCAACGAGTGCACCACCGTATTATCTCTTTTTTTTTTCCATTTTCCTTTTCTAATTCAACATGCTATGAAAAAAATGCTATTCTCTAAAGAATCATTCATGCGCGTTGCAATTCTAACAGCAAATGGGTTACATACAGAGTTCACCTTTTTCTACCATTTTCTCCTAAAGGGTAGTTTATGAACATTGGCTGTGGGATAGTCCAGACCATGTGGATGGGACTGTACTCTGAACTAGGGGTGAAAACAAAGGTTCCAACCTGCTCAAGAAATCTTTTTTCTTATCAATGACATGTGCCAGAGTGCTGATATATGCCAAGCCACCACAAAAGGACACTTGAATACTCAATTGCTTCTTGACTTTGAAATTAATCCCCCCTCCCCACCACCTATCGTCCTGGTGGATGAAGTAGTTGAAAGCTAAACCCATAAAGAAGTCCCTTGTACATAAATAACTCTTTCTCTCTCCGAGACCTGTAAATAATATGAATAGGAAATATGATAGGGAGGGTTCCGATTCGTATTTGCCTATTACGATAAGACGGGTCACCGCAGATGGTGAGCTAAATCACAAACCGAAGTGTTTTTAACAATCTGATGATGAATACTGTGACGTGCGCAAAGCAATTTCGTTTTCCTGAAGTGTGAAAGACGGGTTCGCTATGGATTCTTTTACAACCCTTATCACCAGACCATGAGGCAGGTACACATTAAGTACACTATGTGATGCATACATGTGTGTGTGTGTGATCTTTTTTTATTTCTTCACTTCACTTTGCAATGCAAAGAGCATGAAATGCAACTCCATCATCCACGTATAAACCTTTGTCATCAATGCCTAGCTTTCACTGGATGTCGCTGGACTTGGTTCACATGCATGTCGTGGAAAAAGAAAACTACACCACTCCCGTGATTCCTGTAGCTTTGCTTTTTTTTCATCTTAGAGTATTAATAAGTGTCAGTGCAATAACACTAGTACAGCGACGCTGCCAAGTTTAGCATTTGTCTCAGTTAAGATCAGCCTCTTGTCGGGACACGCACAGTTTAAACCAGTTAAGTTGCTAACGATTCACTGTTTTTTTAGTTGAGTTTGCATTTCCTTTAACTTCACAGTGCAATATAAAATACCGTGAGTGGTTTTCAGATGCCTGCTGATTGTTCTGAAGTTGTTCTTTTGGTTTTATTTTGGATGAAACGTTACTGTTTGGATGTACATATTGTTGGTTGTTGCTTTGAAATAAAGTTGTTTTCACCAATATCAGTATGGTGTTTTGTCGAAGTCTGTCAGCTTTCTTGTTTTTTTGGTTGGCTCTGTATAGCCTAGATTGTGTGTGTGTGTATTATTTCGAAGTATGTTCTATAGATCAGTCTTACAGAGCCTGATCTAAGGCTGTGTAAGCCTTAGATCAGGAGACATTTGTATAGAGACACATTTCTATAGGGAAGCCTTTATTGGGTGATGTTTTTCCTGTTGGTGTGTTTTGTATTGACTTCTGTGAAGCACTTTGTTCCCTGTATGGTAAAGTGCTCTACAAATACTGATTATTATTATCAAATGCATGTACCACAATAGTTGTCATTAACACACACACACATACACCATGATTGCGCACATCTTGTTACCATAGAAACAGCATACTTTGCTTTTCACATAATGTCAATGTTTCCATTGGTTTGATGTTTTTATTATGTTTTTTATTTCCTTTTTCCTGAATACTCTGTTTCTTTCCACATTGTATTGCATGTATTGTTACAGTGGGCTGGTCCTTAGTGATGTTGTGTAGTCCATGTTTGCAAGTGTGTATTTCTCCAAACGCTTCGAGAGAAAGGCAATTCATACAACACTCGCTGCCATGTATAGGATGACCACATCATCCACCAATCAGATCATCAATAGCTGCTCCGCGCTTTCAACCAATTGGGGAAGCGTACATCTTATGCGCGAGCAGAAGTGATGCAGCACCATGGAAACCGGGGAGAACAGCAGTTAAAAACAGCACGCTCTAGCGGCAATACTTGCCATTACACACGCTCGCCTGCACATTATGACGGCTCCTCCCCACTTACTTTTACTATCAAGTAGTAGGCTAGTCTTTTCTAGAATTCTGTTACATTTCCTTTGATTAGTTATTACTCATTACACAGGCCGTTTTGTAAAAGTCTTGACAGGCATATAGCCTACACATGTAGCCTTCAGCCTATGGTTATGTCATAGAAATGGTGTGTGTAAAACGCCAATAAACACATTTGGAGCACTGTGATTTTGTCTGAAAATTAGGAACGGATTTTAGTCAGTCGATATTATTTGTCGGTGCCATCCCTAGAGGGCGCCCCTTGCACGTCTCCCACCTCCAACTGTATCTATGATTTTACTGGTGTCTCCACTCTGGCCACACAATCTTGCATATTGGAGGTGAAATGATATGCACAATTAAGAAAGCCCCTTCATTAATAATAATCATATTGTATTTAATTAAAGGAGTATTGCGTTTGCCAGCCCTATACTGTGTACTACGTCCCACAACTACAAATTCTCAATCATAAGCACATATTCGTTCTATTTTAAGCCTATAACATCATACAGAATGAAATAGGTTTGATTGAAATAATATAATATTCCTATGAGTAATATAGACTAAACTGTGTTACGGCAAACCCCTCATCAAATACAAATATAACAATTCATCTCAATCTTCAAAATGTTTCATTCATGAAA
The DNA here is from genome assembly GCA_027123675.1 of Molva macrophthalma. Lineage (NCBI taxonomy): Eukaryota > Metazoa > Chordata > Actinopteri > Gadiformes > Lotidae > Molva > Molva macrophthalma. Next base: position 21,359,248 of record JAOPJO010000118.1, on the reverse strand, counting down.
CTATGTTTCATACAGCAACACAAAGTAGTTACTTTGATAGTGGTTAGGTGCTGCAACACTGGTAAATGAAGAGAGGGGAAAGCTGACGTAAGGTGATGGATTTTCGTGGTCAACGCCTGCGCGGGATACGCTGGATGCGGCCGTTATGAAACTGCGCCTCGGTGGCCCTTCGACCGGGCGACATCTCGGCTCCAACGCCCGTTCGAATGCAACGCTAGAAACGGCAATTCGCCTCCGCCATCGTGGATCTACGGGCGCCAGTTTCCTAAACGGGAGAGGGAGGAGGAGCCTGGCATTTCTGGAAGCCGAAGGAGCGCCCAGCGGATGAGACAGTGTTGAAAGACGGGAGCAAAGCCGGCTGAAAGGGGGGCTACATGGAATACTACATAATATAATTATTAATGAGCGATGTTTCGCAACCGGATTACTCTTCGTCGAGATGAACACGGTCGTGTGTAATACGGGACCGGGATCGGGATGCTGAGGACGCTTTCGAAGCCCCGTACGCGTGACGGACGGCGGGGATAAGACTGGGTGTGCGCGGCGCAGTAACGGTGCGAGCCAGCCGGCTATTTCTACTCCTACCGACTGCTAGCTCGTACACTTCTAGCCAGCCGACCATTTTACAGCCTCGGTTTAGTGACGAGAGTATCTACAAAAAAATACAATAGTGTAAAATGAATACCCCATGAGTATTATATATAGGGTAGAGAAGAGGCGGTAGGTTCAGAGTGATATGCGGGCAACCTACTACCAAAGAGTGACTTTTTTCCTGCAAATCAGCGAGGAATATCCACGCCCCGGAGTCTGATATTTCCATCCTATTACACTAGCTAGCTGGCTAGCCACCCTCCCATCCTAGCTAGCCATCTCTCCCATCCTATTACACTAGCTAGCAATCTCTCCATCCTATTACTATAGCCAGTTGCCTAGCCATTTACCCATTATATTACACTAGCCAGCCATCTCCATCCTATTACTCTAGCCAGTTTGGTTAGCCATTTCCCCATTATATTACACTAGGTAGCCATCTCTCCATCCTATTACTCTAGCCAGGTGGCTAGCCGTCTTTCCCACCAGTGCTGGCTAGCATTCCCAGTAAAGGAGCCTACTAGAAGGTGGGGCCGAGGACTGTCAGTCTCTCCCTGCACTGGGGAACCAGTTTGTATCTGGCTAGCCAGCTAAGCAGCTAGCCTGCCCCAGCGGACAAGCTGGCCGTCCGGGATTCAAACCAGCAGGAGACCCACTGGTTCGCCTGTCATTGACATTGGAGGAAGGGTTGGGGGGGGAGACACTTATTTGGACCGTTGGATAAGGCCGTGTGTGTGGATATCGGTGGCCCTCTGGCCCCGAGTAAGACAAACCAGAGGTAGAGAAGCGGAGACCTCATCAGGGGCTGTCTCTCATCGGCGCTCCAGACCCTGCGGGGAGGAGGACTCGACATCGGGAGACCATCGGGTCTTTCACCTCGCGAGACCATGGCGGACGACGACGTTCTCTTCGAGGATGTCTACGAGCTGTGCGAGGTTATTGGGAAGTAAGTGAGACGTGATGTCGCTCATCATCATCACAGTGGAATGCAACCCGTTATTTATGGGTCTATTGTTGGTGTGTTTTACATTATCCTCACGTTGAGGAGACGCAGATGTCTGGTTGGAAGGGGTTCTTCTGGAGATTAAAGTTCACTCCGAATGAATGACAGATCCGTCTGTAAAAGCAAGTGTCTTGCTTTTCTTTTGAAATAAGGCCTATAACTCACACGTCACACCCGGCCATGCCTTGATGCAAATCTATCATTTAATTTCTAAGTTTGAATAATGATTACGTATGTAGGGCTATGAATACCTATGGATTGAATCAACCAATGTATTTATCCATGTCTAAGGTTTGAATGTGGCTTGATGCAAATAATATAGATGCATACATTATGTAAGATTTGGGGTTAAAGACTATGAGATGAGATGTAGCCCACCATGACAAATCCTTTAGTGTAGTTTATTGTTGACATTTTAAATTTGACAAAGGCCTAAACTTGTTCACCAAAAGTCTTGTCGTATGTTAGAAACAAACTCCAAAATCCCCAGTGCATGTAGCTTATCCATCCATGCCACCCAGTTATCGATTTGTGTACCACAGAGTTACACATAGATACGTGTAGGTCAAGTTCACCTTACTGCATGCATTTCAGACACGCGTTGGTGCATTCTTTCACCGTGTGCGGGACTCTAGACACCGCACAAAGCCTCGCAAGCCCTACGCTGTGTTGCATTGGAAATGAATGGACTTCTTGTGAACTGCTGCAACCGGTGGCACTACGGTACAGTGATCTCGAGTGGGCCCAGGGCGGGCCCGTCCAGAGATGGTGTTCTGTGTCAATGTTTCTTTAGAATCTCAATGTGGCTGATGGGAAATTAAACCAAAGTGCCTAAAGTGTTTTCATTGTTTACGCCACCTATCGTTTTTCATCGATATACCGTATCATTTTGAAATTCATATGGTGAAACTGTGTGTGTGTGTGTGTGTGTGTGTGTGGGGACGAGACGACAGCTACACCTACTGTGTACCTGTAGGTATCATAGGGCCATATTCTTAAACCCCTCCCTGCTCCTAAGAAAAAGGATTACAATTATTGTTAATTATCATCCAATGTAGATGATGACAATAAAATAGGGTCTAATTGGATATCCTATATTTTAGTTGTTTTTTTTATGGACAGGAGAGTGGAGAGAGAAAGTTGGGTTGAAAGAGAGAGGGAGCGATAAAAAGTTGACCTTCCCTCTCTTTTAAAATGGGACCTACAACCAATCAGGAGCAGCTACAGTCCAGTCAAGTGTATTTGTTTAGCTCCTTCGTGGCGATAGCCTCAAAGCACTTCACAGGCCCGTTTCAGACCACACTCCCCTCATCCAGCCCATAACCCCCCCAACCGTTAGCCCTCAAAAGAGTGTGAAAAATCACATAGAGGGAAACCCAAGCATTTGCCCTCTGACCTTTTGGTGGTCATATGCCACACAGATACACAAACTGTCACACAAACTAGCCACCTCCCCGCATCTGCTACGCTATCCAGTCGGAATCTCTGAATTGGATGCTACCTTCCCAAAATACATAGTCTCTGCCATTTGGATTTGGTTTGATATATTTTCTATGTGAAATACTTTCACAGAATGCCTTTATCCTTCTATTTTGTATCTAGCCACGTAGAAGATGAAGAGAGGCCGACTTTCAGGGATTGTCAACGCTGGGATTCAAACACCCTAATCACTAGACTGTGCTCCTCTCCCCTGTTTTCTTAAGAAGAGACAGCAGAGATCGATGCCTACTTTAAAGGGCCCCTATTTTACCACGAAATCTGAGGGTGATTAGCCATTACAAGCCATTTCGAATCGACCCTCTAGTGACATAACAAGTGGGAGTGTCCACCCAGATGTTTGATGGATTGATACGCCGACCAGTTGCTTCAGTCCCCTGAGTAGGCTTGTAGACTGATCTGGCCCTTATACATCTGGGTGGACACTCCCACTTGTGATGTCACTGTTTGATTTTGAAATGGCTTGTAATAGCTAATCACACTCACACCTGGTTGTAAAATGGGGGCCCTTCAATTGATTGTCCAACTTCTTCTGCATCACAACATGTTGGGGATGATAGTACTAGTTGGGGTGAGCAAGAGGTGGAACTTAGAATCAGTATAAAATTGTGGTGGCAGAGGGGAGGTGGAGGTGGGGTGATGATTCGGGTGGTGGTGGTGGAGGTGGTGAAAGTGGCAGAGAGATGATGGTGAAGGTGGTAGTGGCAGAGGGGTGATGATGGGGTGAAGGTGGTAGAGGAATGATGATGGGGGTGGTGGTGGAGGTGGCAGAGGGGTGAAGGTGGAGGTGGCAGAGGGGTGATGATGGGGTAGTGATGGAGGTGGCAGAGGGGTGATGATGGGGCTGGTGGTGGAGGTGGCAGAGGGGTGATGAAGTTGGAGGTGGAAGAGGGGTGATGATGATGGGGGTAGTGGGGATAGTGACGATGGTGAGGAGGAAAAAGGGAAGCTGAAGAAGATGAACGGAGACAAGTGTGGGGTTGGAACAGAGGGCCTTGAGGCTACATGTATAAATAACGCCAGCAGATATCGACCGTAACGCTCTCACGCATACGCCCATCTACAGACAGGCTTTTTCATAACCCCTTCCTCCTTTCCCCCCCTCAGTTTACTACGTGCAGTGGTGTAACACTGGTCGTCACAGGCTCTGCTCGAAAAATCTATCCCAGTTTCAGACGATTTTACGAAAAGGATATTTTTATTACAATCGCAATAAATCAATAATATGCCCCGTCTGCTGTGCTGTACTTCATGGTGTGCTCGAACCCCACCCCCAGTTAGTGACGGTTTGCCGTAGCAAAGGCCTGTTCCAGTGAAGAGGTGCACAAAACCAGCTTTCATGTGCCTAGCAGGCTTTTTAATCACCTACTGAAAACCAATGGTGTATTTAAAGCTACAGTCTCCTCCGTCTTTTTATTGTTCTTTCGACATCCTCTCTAAACAAATGCGAGTATAGGGGGTGTTTTTAATTGAAAATAATGAATCCTTCAGCTACTTGTTTAGTAGTTGATCATTTCAGCACTAATATTAATGAAAAACACATTATACGTTTTATTTATATTAAGTATCTAAAATGGTGGAAGGTATAATTATATATGTTAAAGCAGCTCAACCTAATAGTCCAAGCCTCTTCAGTGAAAATAAACATTCGGTTGAAGGCATGATAAACAGCTTCCCTTTTCCCTATTTGCACGATGCTAATATCCCTTTGATGCTCACATTATCTGCTAGCTTCCATCATTAAGAGACTTATTTCTTTCGATCCTTGACCTAAGCTGATTGTTAGCACGCTAGCAGGCATGTTTGGCACGCAGGTAAAACCGATTACCGGACCCCACCCACATTGGCTCAAGCCATCGTTGTGCTTGTTATTATCGTCTGTGGTCGGTTTGCGAAGGAACGCTGAAGGATTGTAGTTGTAGGGATTGGAAAGTAAAAGCTAAAGATCCTGTTGAAACAATTGGCTTGGGTTTTACAGAAAGTCATGTCCAACATTTAACACAGAGAAAGTAAGCTGTAGTGAGCGGGATTTATAATTTGTGTATGGGGCGGGATAGTGTACTGGCTAGGGGTGCTTGATCTCCAGGTGAAAGGTACTGGGTTCAATCCCCAATGTCCACAGCCTGGAGGTAGGGGTCAGGCGCCGTTGAGTAAGATACTTTACCCCTACCCGCTCCTTGACATGACATGTATCTGAATTCCCTGGCAAAAAAAAGTCAGACGCTAAAGTTGTTGTGGTTTGTTTGCTGTCCATCTTTTGCTCAGAAATAAAAACTAAATGTGTGATTAGTGAACAAAATGCAAACAACAAAGAACGGTAGGCTTGGCTCCAGTGCGACATACTCTTGTCTAATGGAATCCGTTTCTCTCTGTAACGACTGGGTTTTGCGGCGGACTTGAGTTGTAGGATGACATTTAGTTCCTAAATCCGTTTCGATTCATATATTTGACTGCTGTATTCATTCGATTTTCGTCTAGGCTACTCACAAGTGTTAAATGGTCAGTCTCTGCAGTTTGCACTTCACAATAATAGCTAGTGTCTTAAAACTATACTTAAATATAGCGTAGTATAGATATAGCGTATTTATTAAGGACAGTTTATATATATTGTCTTTTCATTTTGAGTAGACACTTAACGGCAAACCGTTCGCACACCAGCCGCAGAGGCACGCAAATTATCAATATAATTGATTGCTTGAAGTTGTGATCATTTATACTAGTTATGTTTGTTATAGTGAGCGACTTACTGTTATGAAGAAACGCGCGACTTGATAGTGATGTTATAAACGTAGGCAGTTGCATTAGTTGAAGATGCCTCCTTGTAAGTTGTCTAGGATTCGGGGGTTGGGCTGGAGTAGGCAGCTGTTCAGCTGGGCTATGTAATGAGCCTTGATTCTCACCCAGCTAGCTGTGAAACAAACCAAGTCAAAGCTTTATGAAGTGTGAGAAACAAGACGCCTATCCCGTGCCCCGTTTTATGGAAGTGAAGTAATAACAAGAGACAATGTAACATATTCCTTAGGTGGTGTATCTAGTAATTTAGGCCGCTTTTCACTCCCTATTTATACTCGCTAACGAGCAGCTTATCTAGCAGCTTATATGTGGAATATTGTCACTTTTAAAGGTCTCACATTTTCAGGTTTGGATCAATTTGAAGTACAAAATATTTGGGTGTTTATTAACCTTTGAAAGTGAAATTGAGATTGAGCATTACAAAACATTACAGCTTAAGCTAAACAACTCAACAAGCCCTCACACTTACAAGTAGGGTTCAATTCAACAAGTACAATCCTTTTTATAAACCTTAGATTCAGCCTCCAGTTTGTGTACTCTTTAATTATCTTCCAAAAGATATGTAGAAAATATCAGATCGAAAATGTGAATGGATTTCTCGCTCCAATCGACACCATCAACCACTAACCTTGAATTTGTACTTTCCATAAAAGCTTGCTTCCTGCCCCAGTGCCCGATCAATACATTCGAACGGGCCAGCCGGGGTTTCTAGAATATTCCAGCCTATAGCCACCAGGAATCAGATGGATCACTCCAACGAGGCCTGACGTTTCAGAGGCGAGGTGAAAAATGAAACTGGACTGCTCTGAGACTCATCTACCTGGAAAAAAAAAAAAAAAACGCTTTCACAGCTAAATCAGTGGCGACCGTCCTGCAGGCATCTCTGTCCTGAGCTCTGAACGACCACCTGAATACTAATTGTGCCTTGATTATTCAAACACTTTATTTAACACCACCCCCCCTCCCCCCCACATCTTCTCCTTGTGTGCATGTGGGAGGAACTGATTGGGCTGCCCCTGGACTGGAGTGGTGTCACCCAGCTTGCATTGCGCCTGGTTGAATGGGTTTGGACTGGGCTCCATTGGAAGATGTTTGCGTTGGACAGTTTAGCATTCAGGCATTAATCATAGGATTTCTGACTATTGATTGATTTTTTTTGGTAAATCTAGCTTATTGTGGCTTGTTTCTCCAAATTGCCTACCCTAATTTTAAGTAGGTGTGGTATGAATTATTGTTTAGTACTATTTAAACACCATTTAGTCAACAGTGAAGACGGAGGAGTAAAGAAAGTGAAGAAATAAGAGCGACACACCTCTTGAAAACATAACAAGAAGACTCAAAACAAAACAGCGCTTCCACAAAAAGAAGAGAGATAGAAACACATCTTTGTCTCTCCAGGGGGGTTCGTGTGCGTGTGCGTGCTTGCGTGCTTGCGTGCGTGTGTCCCGGTCTGTGTATGTTTGTTTGTGGAGGGACAATTTAGTTTAGACGACTGCCAGAGGACATGAGCACAGCGTAGGCGAGCCCACCCAGAGCAGCTGTGCTGATGTCATGTCCCCACACAACCCACCCCAATTCCCTTCTTTGGATGGACACACACACACACACAGATGGGGGCAGCGGCTACAATGGCCTCTTTTGTTTATTACGGCCCATAAGTTTCAATTGTGGAGCGTTAATGTCAGCCTTCCGCCTCTTTCTCTCGGGGCCAGTCCACAGGATGGCTAGAGGGGAGCGAGGTAATTCGCAGAGTATGGACACTTTACAATAAGGGTTCATTAGTTAATCATTAATTAACATTAATCAATGCAGTAATAAGCATTATTATATAGCATAAGCATAGGGGGTAAGGGTTAACCCAACCCTAACCCTATTACATAATGTCTAAATGAATACCTTTAGTTAACATGAACATCATTAGCCAATGATTACTAGACCATTAGTGAGCTGTTACTTAACTCATGTTAACTTCATGTTTATTACTGCGTTAACTAATGTTAGTTAATGTACCCTTATCGCAAAGTGTTACCATTTGTTTTAATCAGCGGCCAGTGTCGAGGCAGTGGATCACTAATGGCATTTCACAGTTCATATCTTGATGGTTCATGTATCTTAATGATCATCATCGATCGGCTCAGGGTCTGCTGGTGTCATAGAGAGTCCTTTGTGTTTATTGACGTTTGCATTTGACCGATAATAGTCTCGGCGCCTTGTCTCCCTGACGCAAACCTCTGACCTTTCGTGTTTTCGAATCACTGCAACTGCCGCATACCCAAGACCTAGCAATACTGCCCCAGCCCCCCCCCCCTCTGGTCACACACAGAGTGTAAATGATTACTAGCTCTGGGCAAGGTCTTGAGAAAACGTTAGCACCAGGAAGGTCTCCCATTACCATCAAATGGTGGCTCTACACCCCCAATCTTCCCACTACCTCCCCCGTGTGTGTGTGTGTGTGTGTGTGTGTGTGTGTGTGTGTGTGTGTGTGTGTGTGTGTGTGTGTGTGTGTGT
>JAOPJO010000118.1:21335577-21345853 GCA_027123675.1 Molva macrophthalma | reverse complement strand
GAGCGCCTGATACGGAAGTGGTAACCTGCCGTTATTCATTCCACCATCAGTCCTAGGTTTAAGCCTATAAGGAGTATAACGAGCCATCTTCCAAGCACCGCCATGTCTCTACAGTAGCTCAGAAGGGACAAACGTAATCAATTCAATTAACAATCATAATCGCTAACTTACTTGTAAACTATGATCTATAGTGTTACTGACTAATCCAAAAATACACTTATTATCCAAGAAATATATAAGCCTAGTCAAGGCTAGGCTTGAACCCATGCGCTAATGAGGCATGACTGCCTCATTAGCATTATGACCCAGCTCAGCTTGGCTCTTCTGCTGAGATTATCACCTGGTTCTCACCTTCATTCGCCAACACATTTATTTAACATCTCGCCTTACAGTATTGTAACCTAAAAAAAAAACAATATCTAAGTGCACTAACATTTTAAGTGCAATTAATACATTTGTTCTTACACTTGTAATCAAGTGTCGATTCAAATCTCCCGTTCAACAGCCACAGAACAAAAGCTTTCCAGACGAGTGACCTCACTGCTTTTGTAGTTGTGTTGAATTTAATACACAGCTTCCCACATCCGCCACAAACTGGCCGGACTTGACTGACTGCAAGCTTTTGTAATTTTGGTATCTTGGTTGAGGCTGGATTTCCCGATACGGTTCACTTTTATCTCAACTAAAAATAAATTCGGTTGGGTGACAAGGTTGCACTTGGTTGAAGATGATGTAATTAAAATCATCACGAATATAAATAGGAAAAAACTGGCGATATCAATAAAGGTGCCTTACACCTTCGACGCTTGACACCTAATGATGATGAAGACGACGACGATGACAGGGGTCGAGGAAGAGAGAAAGGGTTAATCAATTTCGCCTTCCATTATGGTTCTTGGTCAACGTGAAGTGTACATCTCGCCAGCAGATGGAAGCATTTCATTTCAAATGGGTTCACCTTCTCGTTGATCTTCCCATTCCCAGTGTTTCGCTGCTTTCAGGTCAATACCTAAATTGAAAATCTGTGAACCACTGACACTTAAACTATTGTCCCCATTAGATTCCAAATGATGTGACTTATTTTCTTTGCTTAAGTGTTATCTTAAATATCAATGAGCACACATTCCGCTAGACACCCAACACCATTAAGCATAGGGCCTTAGGATAAATCAACTGTAGCATTATGAAATCGATAGCTCAGCTGGCCGTCGCGCGGGCATCAATAAGCCCTTCAAATCCTGTATGATTAAGATAGGGTCTGATGGGGTCCGGTTATAGATGGTGGGTGGTCGTCTCATTTGTCAAATATCCAGCAATTTAACAGGAACCAGGAAGGCTGTGTAGGCACTCTCCCAACCCCTTTTACTCTCCCCTGTCCCTCACAAGAGATTAACTGTCTCCCTTCCTCTCTCTTTCTGTGTCTCCCTTCCTCTCTCCATCTCTCCGTCTCTCTGTCTCTCTGAGTGGGGCAGAATAAGTCTCTCTTTAATTCTCTCCCTTCTCATTTTCTCTCCCCCATTATCTCTCTTCTCTCTCATTCTCACCGCCTTCTCTCTCTCTCCCTTGCTCTCCTTTTTTTGCAACACCCCCCCCCCCCTCAATTGGGTAAGCACCCATTAAGATCTGTCTGTCTGTCTCTCTTATTTTCTCTTTCTTTCTCTCCTCCTTTCTCTCTTTCTTCATTTCTTTCTTTCTTTAATGAAGCAAAAAACGTATTTAACTCCAAGTACAAAGTAACATGAAAACAGACTAAAAGCCGTGCACGCGAGTGTGGCGAGAAAGACGACAGCGCAAACAAGACAATCAGACTTCCTTTCTACGTAGTATTTCCTCGTTTTTTTAAATCCAGCATTGATTTAGACGAGAGGGAGGGATAAACAAGCAAAACATGCACAGGAGGCTGACTTCATCTTCATCTTCACCAGTAATCATCAGCATCAGTGGGACGGATTTAAGGCCTGTTTTATCCCCTCTTGTAGACTCTTTCAGCAGCCTCTTAATTAAAAACGCTGGCCAACAACTTTTCTCTGATTGATTCCAATGGGCCATTTGCTTGGATTGCAAATTGCATGATGGGATATATGGCAGTTCCACTCAGTCTTTATGTATTTGTATGTAATTTAGCTGACACTTTTGTCCTAAGTGACTCAGATACACAGCAATAAGGCGCAGGTTTAGCGGAATTAGGCGTCCTTCTCAAGGACGCCATGGGAATCGAACCCAGTACCTTTCGACTGGGAGTCAAACCTTCCTGCTACGCACTTCCCTGTTTAGGATAGTGTTCTACGTGTTCATGTCGTGTTCCCCACACCCTTATCTGTTCCAATGTGTGTCTTTCCATCCATGCGTCCATCTTGACCGTCCTTCCATTTGTGTGTCTGTCCACGTTCACAAGGCATTGTATATTAAAGGGGTGATATTATGCCACCAGGTGTGAGTGTGATTATCCATTACAAGCCGTTTGAAAATCTGCCCTTCCCTGTTCCTTAGTGACATCACGAGTGGGAGTGTCCACCTGGATGTAAGCTGGATAGATCAGTCTACCTGGTCTACCTGTCTGGACTGTAGCAAATGTTGCTTATCTATCCATCGTACATCTAGGTGGACACTCCCACTTGTGATGTCACCAAAACGCAGGAAAAGGCAGATTTTCAAACGGCTTGTAATGGCTAATCACGCTCACACCTGGTGGCATCATATCACCCCTTTAACCGCGGGTAACCACAGTAGGCCTGCATGTCGTCACCAAAGTATATGCTCCTCGCCACCATGGAGTGCAGCGATTCCCAACTGGTGGGGCGCCGTCCACTGGGGCCCTTTGAGTGGGTCGCAGAGCATACGGCAAACCTTAATCTTTAGAACGAAGCCCGTGAATGAGCTAATGTTTCAATGTTATCCATGTTTCAATGGCTCACTGTCTCACTGAGTTCAGCCCCGATCGTTGCAGCCTTTTGTTTGTTTCCATGTTCCTTTCCATGTTTTTGACAGAACATGAAGGCATTGTTGATCACTGCAGTATGATTTGGGGTGTGACCTAATGACACATGTGGGTGCTGAGGCTTGACTGGACTCTTAACTCCCTCTCTCTCTCCCTGTCTCCGCTCTATCTCTTTCTCCTCTCCCTCCATCTCTCCCAAGTTCTACCAGGGTACCTATTGTAACGGGGGGGGGGGGCGAGAGAGAGAGAGAGCCAGGCCTAGTCAGAGGGAGAGAGATATAGAGTGAGAGTGAGAGAGAGAGCTCTGGGCCTAGTCAGCGTTCTGATCTGGCAACTCTGTAAACAAAGTGCTCTGGGTGGCGTTCTTTGTCTGCACATGAATATATATATATATATATTTGGCTGGCCATGCACAAATACAATCGTTGGTACAGGCTCACACACACACACACACAAACAAACAAAAATACACACATCCATGCACAAACACATAATAAAAATGCACGCGCATGCATACATACACAGCCACACACTAATAATAAACAAAGACCCAACAGACACAAATTAACGAATACTCAAGTGTACACCCGAACGTGCAAATATACACACATACACACACGGAAATACACAAACACACACAGGCAGTAACACGACAGCTGCAATGCATAGTCATGTAGGCCTACCCACGCACGCAAAAGAAAGTCGTGATCATTAATGTGTTTTTTTTAAATTTTATTAATAACAACAGTATCTTTATTTAATCAACATAGCAGATACATCATAGAAAACCAACAGGGTAGACATCGCGGTCGTTTTACGAGAAGGAGTTGAAAGTGCCTGCCAATAATCTGTGCTCTGTATCTTCATCGTGATTCCGTTATCTTCAGCGTCGTCGTCGGCGTCGTCAACGACGACATCCTCGTCATCGGGAAAAACCCCGTCGTACCAAAATAAAGGTTCAATTGAAATAATCCATAAAAATGTTATCCACTCGTATACATACACCCTTATTTCTCCTCAGATCCGGACCCCAAGGACGTCAGTGATTTTTGACCAGTCATCGAAAAGTGTCCCTCAATTTAGACGAGCAGATTGTTCCTTTGGGAGACATTTGTGTGTAATATTACCGACCATTGTTTTCGTTTTTTTTTCGTTTCATTTATTATGCATATGGCTCAATTGTCTTCATGTTATTTATTGTATGGTCTAGGTTAACATATTTACATGTCGTTAAGTATGCAGCGCACCAGATCAGCTTCAAAAGGGCCAACGGTGCTCTCTTGAAAACTCCAAACTTTCGTTTTTTTTATTTTATTTTATGTGATTTTCTTGAAGGTGCGACAGATTCAGGCCTGAACTACAGGCCTGTGCAAATCCCCCACCCCACCCCAAAAAAAGACAAAACTGATGTGTGGAACTAGATTGTTCGATCTACGATTGTTTTAATGCTCTTGCTTTGAGAAGAGTGTGAACCAATATCAAAATATCTACTATGGTTTTAAACCCCTTTCAGGGCAAAGACATATTTTTTCTCCAGACCCCAGACTCTGCACTGGTCTTAAGTGTGAAAAAATATGAATTTGTTCTCATTTCAGGCAAATGATTCCTGTTAAGCTCCAATGAGTAGACAGAGAAAGGAAAAAAACAATCTTGTGAAAACATAACCTTTAATTTATTGTTTCTGTTCTTCAGGGATGGTTGCATATCTCACACCAAAAAAAAAAAAAAAACTAAATAGATGTTAAATAAATGTTCAATTCAAAGATAGATTTATTTTAAATGAATCTTGTAAAATAAGAACATAAAATAATGGCACCGATTTTAATCGATATGCAAGGGAAAAAACCCCGGAAACATTAATATATTAATGACATCATAGTGGCTAGGCTAAACCCAGATGAATAAGCCTTCTAACCGAGGCAGAAGAGGAGGTCTCTAAAGCAATCCAGCCAGTCCCCTTTGCTTTGGTGTACCTCGCTAGTATTCTCCTTTAGTACGCTTACAAAATGTGGTTTTCTCATTCGCACATTTTTTTAAATACATTCCGTTTCTTTTTCGGGATCGCATACATCTTCTTGTTTTATGGTTATTTCTTTCTCGACTACGGCCAGCAGAAAAAAAAGTTAATCCCTGACGTTTTTGGTCAACATAAAAGCCAGTGACTATCTTCTCGAGAATATTAAATATTTTTTACGCACAATCTTTTCCAATATTTATTTGAGAAACAATTGGCAAACATTTTCATTTTTTTTCTAAAATTGTCCCAAAACCAACTGTCAAAACTATCGGAATAAAGCACAACTTTCTGTGCAGTGGTGTTAGTTGGCAAAGCCAGACGACCTAGGAGTAACTCACAGCCCTAGGGACGATTCACACTGAATCAGGCGTTGCGGCGAAAACGCCAGTTCAATCATTAATGTGAATAGGGGTAGTGCGTTAAAACGGAATCAACGTTTGGAGAAACGCAACCCGACATCACGCTGCGGTGGCCAATCACGTAAGCCGGCGATCGGCGTGGAAGACGCCCACGGGAAAAAATAACCTTGTTTACCATGTAGCGTTAGCATTGTAGGGAGGGGTTAAAGTTCACAACATGACGTCACACGAACGGGCCATGAAGTGACGAATTGCCGCAACGCCTGATATGGTGTGAATGAGCCCGTAGCGTAAAGAAAATGTAGACCTGAAAGCCCTATTTATCGTTACTATTATGTTTCATTATAAGTTGTCGCGAATGTGTTGCCGACAAAAAACGCGGGTAGCGCCATTAGCCCTGTGTGTTAGTGTTATTTGGTCCTTCGTATTGAAACTCGTGCACGCTAGCCCATCTCGCTCACAGGCCTTGGATCACCTTGCACGGCGAGAGCCTTTCCGTGATATCTTTGCTGCTACGCACTAATCGCGTATCAAAAACAAAGTGAATGGGTGCGTGTTGCCTCACGTAATCACGCGTCCGTCGCCCGTGTACTGTAACAAACAAACGCGATCATAAATGGACATTGGTAGGGCTGATCGGTAAAACCTTACGGAGTTGCATACTTGGTTGGGTGGTACTCGTGGAAGTTGTGGTTTATTACGGCATTTACTGATTGGTACGGATAAGACATATCGTGAATGACCATCTATTTATTACTTTTTTCTTGAGTTACGCAGTCAATGTGAATTTTTTTTTTGGCGGTGGTCCGTATTACCTTCCTTTCCCAAACCACTTTTATATAGGTTATATCTCTTTTCTAAGCAAATATCCCTCGGTTACAAAAATAGACCCCTTTTTTTTCATAAAATAACCCACATATTTTAGTTTTAGGTGATATATATATATTCTTCTTTTAAAGTAAATAGCAAGGCTGTATTTTTGTCTTAAAAAAGTAAATATCATCCAGAGGCAGAGAGACAGTGTGTGTGAGAGAGAGAGTGAGCAAGAGAGGGGATAGAGAGAGCATTAAACAATGTCAGGAATGGATGGTAGTGTGAATAATGTGAAGCCTAGCACCAGTGTTTGTCCTCAAATCTCTCCTCTCGAAAAAGTGTCGTCTCCACAACATCGTAATTATCGTTCAGCTGACGTGATCATTAAGACGGAATAAAAAACAATCTTTCGGGCGTCTTCGTTTCTTTCAGTGTTTTTGCATAATCTAGTTACATGGGGCAGCTAGTACCAGATTATATTACTCAATCCCCAACGGCACAACCCACCGAAAGAAGACGAGGTTTAAATTCAAACAAATTTAAATCAAACGATCGTAGTTCACTTCTGACCCAACCCCCACCTGACTTAAAACTCGCTCTTTATTGACTTTGTGAGCCAACAGCAAGTTAAGATAAAAAAAAAAACAATATTTTAACACATACCACGGCCCATTGCTTCACTTTTGCACAAATCCAGAACAAAATTATATATAAAGGAAATGAAAATAAAAAAAGGATCCCAAAAATCATGATAAAATACAAGAGAGCGAGAGAAAACAAAACAGATGCTACAAAGAATTAGAAAACTTTATGTACAGAACCCTGTATTCCTTGAGTCTCTGGGTAATTAAGAGTTGGTGTCCGTTTGTGTTAAGTATGTTTTATTTTTCTGTCAGGCATGTAAAAAAAGAGTTCTTCCCGATTCTTCAGTGTTTAATTCCCTCGAAAGCTCTTTTCAGACTAAAAGAACGCAAACAACCAAAAACAAAGCCAGAAAAAAGACCCTCACGTCCCATAATCCCTCGCCTCCATTGTCAAGTGGTTCCTACTCCCCCCTGTGTTCCCATTGGTGCAAACTCAGCTGCAGCAGCGTGTAGCCTAGCGGCGTTACCAGTCCTGCGCCGGGCTAGCTGCATAGTGCCAAGCGCCTGTACGCGTGACTCCCCCCCCCCAAAAAAAACCAACCGTTCAAGAGAACCGATCCCGTCGTCAGCGCAAAACCGCCCACGCCTCCGCCTTCACCCGCCGGTTCGCCTTCGCCCGATCCGCCCGACGTTTTTAATCCCCCCCCCCGCCATCACCAGATGACGCTGGAGATGCTGGTCTCCCGGGGCAACAGCGGCAGCATGGCGTTAGCCGGGTGCGCCTCCTCCAGGCTGCGTTGCCGCGGCGACTTGGCGGGCGGCCTCTGCTGCCCGTTGAGCAGGGTCATGGGGATGTTGCAGTACGTGTGCTGTCCGCCCTGCAGCGCCGACAGCGGGGGCAGCGTGGCGCCGTGCGGCAGGTCGTAGTCGTAGCTACGGTAGTAGTGTTTCTGCTGCCGCACCTGCGCGTGGCACGCGCTGCTGTGGAACGACGAGCGCAGGGTGGGGTGGCCGGCCGTCGCCATGGCGGTGGTGGTGGCGGCGGCCATGGAGATGGCCGACACGGTCTGCAGCTCGCCGAAGGGGCCCTGCTCGCTGACGTCCAGCGCCTGCTCGTGGGGGGCGATGCCCAGGTCGGGCTCGGCGCGGCGGAAGGGCATCTCGAAGCGCAGCTGCTTCCAGAACTTGGAGGCCAGGTGGTTGCTGTCGGCGCCGCGCCACTTGATGACGGTGAGGGTCTTGATGCTGTGCTTCAGCGCCTCCACCTCCTGGTAGTTCATGATGCCGCGCAGCTCGGCGCACTCGATCAGGATGACCTTGATCTCGCCGCTCGCCAGCATGTTGCGCAGCCGCGTCTCCAGCTCAAAGATGCTCCAGCCGCGGCGCACCACGTAGTTGGGCGTCATGACGATGATGAGGCGCTTGCTCTGGTCCACGCAGCGCGCCACGTCCTCGATGTAGGCTGGGCGAGAGAGAGAGGTTTATAGTCAGTACAGACGGGGAGAGAGAGAGAGAGAGAGAGGTTTACAGTCAGTACAGATGGGAAGAGAGAGAGGGAGAGGTGTAAAATAAAGCAAATGGGAGAATGGTGGCACGAAGACAGGACGTGAACTGAGTCAGCGGAAGAAATTTGCTAAATGCTTGAGTCATTAATTGAATAACCTGTTACACTCGCCAGCTCTTGTCAGCTCACGCGACGACACAAAGGATGACGAAAATATGATCAACAGAGAATGAATGATGATGGCCAATAGACACCATCCACACAAAGGCAATATTCACTAGGCCTCCTACGGATAGTTGCAGAGTACCTCTTAACTTAATCAAAACCAGGGCAACAGCACCCCCTCTGGTGAAACCAGTGTCATTGCAATCACAGTGGGTGATTACAATCACTATGAAAATGACACATTCATTTGAGAAACACTACATTATATGGACTGCTGAGAATAAAATGTTTGCTTTAATTCCTACGTTAGCCTGGATGCTAGCTAACTAGCTAGCGACAACAAGTACCCCTTACATAGCATCGCATGTGTTTCCTATCGGGCCTAGCGCGCTAGCTATCTGCTGGAGCGCGCGGCGGTGTGACCGGGTGGGTTGCGGCGGTATTTCTTTGCTGTTGTCAGGTTGAGAGAGTGGGATAATGGTGGCTCTGGGACGGCCGTGCCGGAGACAAGAGAGAGCAGGTAGGCGCTATTAACTGGGTTCCTGCTCTGAATCAGAGCGCGTGACCGGTCCTAATGGGTTACGCCTGCCATCTTGTGAGTGCGTGTATGTGTCTGCATGTGTGTTTGTGTGTGTGTGTGTGTGTGTGCATGTGCATGTGTGTTTGTGTGCATGTGTGTGTGTATGTGTGTGCATGTGTGTTTATGTGTGTGTGCGTGTGTGTGCACGTGTGTTTATGTTAATGTATGTGTGCGTATGTGTGTGTGTGTGTGTGTGTGTGTGTGTGCGCGTATGTGTGTGTCGGGGGGGGGGGATGCATTGGTGCAGTGAGAGGAACATACAAATGTGGAGCAGAGCCCATGACCACACAACACCTCCCATGTGGCCCTTCTCATCTTACCTCCCTTCTCTCTCACTAGCTCTCTCTACCTCCGTCCCCAACCACTCTCTCTCCCTCTCCTTCTCCGCCTCTCTCTCACTAGCCCTCCAGCTCACACTTCCCCCTCCAAGGGCCTCCGCTTTCTCTCATCCCCCTCTCCTCCCCTCGTTCTTCTCCTGTCCTCTCTTCTTCTTTCCTCCCCTCTCTTCCTCTCCCTTCATATTCTCACCCAGCCTCCTTTCGTCCTCTCTTTTCTTCTCCTCTCCCCCTCTCCCCGCCTCTAGTCCTCTCCCCCTGTTTCTTCTCATTTTATTTTCATTCCAGTCATCCTCTCTTCTCCTTTTCCCATTCTCTCTCCTCTCCAATCTCTCTCCCTTTCTCTCCTTCCTCTCCTCTCTCCTCTCCCTCTCTCCCACTCTCATTCTCTCCTCTCTCCCTCTTTCTCGTTCTCTTCTCTCTCTCCCTCTATCTCCCTCTCTCCCTCTCTTTCTCTCTCCCTCTCTCCTCTCTTTCTCTCTCCCTCTCTCCTCTCTTTCCCTCCTCTCTCTCTCTCTCCTCTCTCTCCCTCTCTCTCTCTCTTTCTCTCTCCCTCTCTCCTCTCTTTCCCTCCTCTCTCTCTCTGTCCCTCTCTCCTCCCTCTCTCTCTCTTTCTCTCTCCCTCTCTCCTCTCTTTCCCTCTCTCTCTCTCTCTCTCTCTCCCTCTCCCACTCTGCACTCGAGTATACTCGAGGTTCCCTTATTTCTATCCCTGTAATGAGCTGGCGGCTGCCTTTAGGAGAGGCTGATTAGGGCTGAGAATCGCATCAGGGCCCCTCACTCGCCCCTTCACAACTGCACCGAAAGAGAACGAGATCCGCTAGCCCCGACCTACTTTTCTCTTTTTTTTTCCCCTCTTTCATTTTCGAATAATTGCAGCCTCACGCCGCAAATCTCCACCAACGGTTAATAATATCGTTTTATTCTACCTATTTGACGACCAGCTAATTTGGCGCGGCTAATTACTCCGCCGTGATTAGC
>JAOPJO010000118.1:21271620-21287323 GCA_027123675.1 Molva macrophthalma | reverse complement strand
TTAGCAATGTCAATGCGACATGCCACCTAGGTGGCATTTACTGGGCTCCTCCAGAACAAGGATGCTAGGCCTTAACGGATGAGAGAGAGAGTGTGTGTGTGTGTGTGTGTGTGTGTGTATGTGTGTGTTGATTGGGGGGTGTATGTGCGGAGGAGGGTGTGAGAGTGTGTATGCGTGTGTGTGTGTGTGTGTGTGTGTGTGGATGAGAGTGTGTGTGTGGGGTAAATATACCCTCATTTAGAGAAATGATGTGAGATTGATCATGGCCTCTGAACCTTTGGCATCAATGCAGTGCTTTCCCGAGACGCTGACATTTAGACTGATGGCTGGTGGGGACTCTGCGTGTGTGGATGTGTGTGTGTGTGTGTGTGTGTGTGTGGGCACGTGTCTGCATATGAAGGATGGGTAATGGGGATTGACAACTCGGCAGAGAAAATGCCAATGTCAGACTTTTTGTTCGTTTTTTTTTACCCAAAATGGATTTACAATTCCGGCATTTTGCCGACGCTATTATCCAAAGCAACTTGCAGGGAATTCAGATCCAAGGAGCAGGTGAGGTAGGTCCGGCCATCGTCTAAGCTCAACGACGGGTAGGGGATAGGCTGCACAAATGGAGTATCGAACCCGGTACCTCTCGACTTCGGGAGCCGATCGCCACACACACCGCCACGACCATCCTGCCCCTGTATGTAAATGCGCGTTGACGCCCGCTGAAGGCGGTTTACAAAGAGTCACGGACACGAGCGATGGCCGTCACCACGCGGGGGGGCCCCTACCTCCAAAGCGCCGGAACATAAAACCCCTCAGTCAACGTTCGGAGCGGCAAGGTGTGTGAGCGCGTGACATGCACGTTGACGCACTGACACACACGGTCCCGCGGCCGTCATCCCTCCGTTGTCTCCCCAGGACCCCTCGGTATTAAACCTGAGCATGATCTATATTATGAAGCCTCCCCCGGCCAGCGTTCCCCGGCCAGCGTTCCCACACCGCGGGCCGGGCCGTGGGATCGATGGCCGCCGTTATTAAATACTAGCGAGCGACCACTCGAGGATTAATGTAAAAGGAATACGTCCAATAACGCCCACGTCCGTCCACTCTCCCCATCTAGGGAAATCCATACGTACGGGGTGTTGAAGAATGATTCACGGCGGCGAGAGAGAGAGAGAGAGAGAGAGAGAGAGAGAGAGAGAGAGAGAAAAAATCAATGTTTATATTGATAAGATCGACGACGCAACAGGGCACGCCATCGTTAAAAACAAGCCGGTGCGGCGCGTGTGAGCGTATAGGCGTGGACATGTATGCGTGGCCGGCGTTGAAAAACCAGCGCGCTCGCCACCGGACGACATGCATTTCCTGCCGTGAGGAAAAAGACGACACACGCAGAAGCATTTGCAGCGACAAAACAAAAAGAAGCTCTAAGCTGTTTTCGTTTTTTCGGTCAGAAACAAAAGAGCTTTTAAGCACTTACCCCTGATTAGAAAGCTGGCTGTTTGGGGGGCTAGCTTGGGGTGGCTCGGAACGGGACAGCACACGGCTCTGAATCGTAAGCTCTCATCAAACACACCTGCCGCAAAGCGTCAATCAATAAACCAAGCATCCAGCGTGTGCAAACGTAAAGATGTTTATCGAAAAGGATTGTCCCTCAAAGGATTTTTGCAGTTCAGTTGGAAAATTACAAAAAATGAAAACAGACTTCCGTTTTGTGTTTGCTGCTGCTGTGATCAGAGAAGTCACAGTGCTGTATGGTTGCAAAGATTCAATCCAAAGCTAATTGTGAATTAGCTTTGTGTAGCTTTCAGTGAATTCAGATATATGTCATTAAGGAAGAGGCAGGGGGTTTCATTATCTTTCTCAAGATACATGGGGGATCGTTCTTAAGCCTTAAGTATTCTGAGGTCCAAGTGTTAACTAGAGCAGACCACAATAAAAGCGTTTGTCCAAGTGATTAGTGGGTCAAACCCCCTTAGCACTAGAATATCCCCACACCCCCCCCCCGCCGTTACAAAAACACGCCGCTTTATTCAACATGTACGAGTACAAAGAAGGCTGTGCAGCGTCATTCTCAGTTCTCCCTAATGCTCTCCAACAAAAAAGAAAATTCGACGGCAGTGTGGGGCCTCATCATAGCGTAGCATTAGCATAGCGGTATCGTATCCATTGGCGGTAAGCGCTTTGAAAATGACACCGTATTGCCATTGAGAGCGGTAGCGCTGCGTACAATGAAGGTAATTTACGAGGGTTCTGCAACAGCACAGCCAGGTGCAACCAACTGCCAAAAAAAAAGCAACAAACAGCCAGGTTATAACGCGGTGTGGGAGACACTCCAGCACACGTTCACCCAGAATGCCAGGTTGCCACCCATGGGGTAAGGGGGCAAGACCAGGTCCAACAAACAGACGCCATCTTACATCCAACAACTCTTAGGGAATTCATTAGTAGGGAGCGACTATGCGTGGATCAAAAAGCAGTGGGGAAGAATAGAAGAATGGTTTAAAGATGAATTAGGCCTTTCCATTTTTAGTTTTTTATTCCTGTTTCTGTTCTTTCCTTTTCATCCCTGACGATTCACAACAAGTGCTCTCTCTCTCTATCGCTCTCTCTCTTTCTTTCACTCAAATCTTTAACTATCCCACTGCTCTCACTTTCACGCCCCTCCGTGCCGACTAATTAACTGTCAAGCCAAAGCCATTTATATTTTAATATTTTATAAGGGAAATAAAGTCACGTCGACTTTCCATTGGTTGGGCCCCTAAAGAAAAAAAGCTAAGTCTAGCCCAGTGGTTTTCTTAGCCAAACTGTCAAATCTGTGTCAGTTTGTACATTATAAATAGTGCGTTGTTGAATCAAAAGGTTGTGTTAGAGAAGGTGATGCTAGATGCTAACCTTCCCATTCGCTGAGGCTAATGTCACCAGTAGTAATGATATGACCACTAGCTAGTATGGCTGATGTCACTAGCTACCACAGCTAATATCCCTAGCTACCATGGCTAATGTTACTAACTACCATGGTGAATGGCATTAACTACCACTGTTAATGTCACTAGCTATCATGGATAATGTCACCAGCTAACACTGCTCATACCCCTAGCTACCATGGCTAATGTTACTAAGTACCATAGCGAATCAAACTGGCAATCACAGTTATTGTGACTAGCTACCTTGGATTATGTCACTAGCAAACACTGCTAATGCCATTAGCTACTATGGCTAAAGAGTGATGTTGAGGGTGCATGGATCTATCAACAAAGTTTGGAGTGAAATTCCTTTTAAGTAATCTAATCTAATCCTTGTCATCTGTTTGTTGTTTTATAATCCCCTATCTCTAGCCAGCAATTGGCTGAAGAAAAAACAACTATTAGGTGTGATTACTCATCGAAGACTGAACCTGCAACAGTGCCCGCCTATTTTCTAAACTTAACCTTTTACCCACTCCACGCATTTTGTGTTCACCGCCATGACAAATTTGCCTCAAAGAACTCTTCGTCATCATGACCCATTTGGTTGCCCACAGTCTAAGGTTTTCTATCCAATAACAACAAAGAAAGGCAAAGTATAATTTTCCCATGAGCCTCTGCACAATGAAGGCTAGTTATCAGCCAGTAAAAACGCTGTCATTCTGCAACATCCTCTGTAGAAAAGCTAACAACGCAAACGTTTATAATGGATAATGAGGGAGTCGTGAAACTGTGGGTCCTGCTTTGTACTTATTATCAAGCTCCGGGAATAAATAAACTAGGAGGGGAGAAAAAAGATGCACTAGCGTTGCAGAGATAACCAAGATATAGTGTTTGTGGGTGGTAGCAGTGAGCAGAGACAGGCAGAAGGATATGGTGGTAGCAGTGAGCTACACACCGCTTTCACATCGAGTTCCATTTCTGTAACCACCGAGGGGAAATCATCTTTCTCGTGAGTATTGTATATTATGCAAGTTGTAAGAGAATTGTACAGAGGAGAGCCCAACCTTTTAGCGTATGTTTACCAAAATGAGGCTACTAGCTAATAGAAAATACATGTGGTGGGAGCCAACTGTTAGTCACCCTAGCATAGTCGCTCGATTACTTGATTGTCACGAGACACCTACCGTGTCATCAAACATATGCCAACATAAATACAACACAAATACTTGATGCTGGTCATCTGATGTGAAAGGACCTTCAAATGCTAATGCTATTTGAATTGAGTTCACAAACAACTCAGGCGTTTGACGGTTGAAGGTTTGGACACTGTGCCTATGCCAGTGTCACCATTGAGAATAGAAAAATAAGACTCAAATCCCATAAGAGCAGTTGACAAATTCTTGGAAGCTTGAGCTAGCATAAGCAGAGGCTACGTCGTGAGCCTGTCACAGCCCGACGGAAATAACCTCCGTAGCGGAGTGCGATTGAAAAAAAACCAACAGCACTTTTTCTTACCTATCATCATTTCCATGATGCTGACTTGGTTCTCTGAAGGAAACAGGATCTTCGGAGGCTTGTCCGTCAGGGGAGCTGGGGTAAGACAAGAAGAAGAAGAAGAAGAAGTTAAACATAGGTCTATATGCGTAATTCCTTGTGGCATGGAGTGTATTTGTCATTTAATTCCTTGATGAGGCCTGTATTGAGGCACGAGGATTGAAGTACAGAGAGAAGGGGTATGACTAATAACCAAATGGGTTTTCAAGAGGCTGTGCTTCATTTTCACAGGAAGTCTGAAGCTAATGCTACTAAAGAGCTCGCGGCCTGAGTTGGTCTTTAACGAGGATGTGTCTGTCGAGTGTAACTGAATGATGAGTGAACGTGAAGATTTGTTTTTAATTGCCAACTGCCAATTTTCTTTTCCTTCATTTGCTGCAGAAGGTGACCTGAAAAGACGACACATTTGAAGGGTTGAACAATTAATTCAACAAATAACTTTATTGTTCTGTTAGAAACTTTGTTTGGGTGGTCCAAGGTTACGAAGCGTTCATTAATAAGCCCACTTCAGCGCCCACTGCAGTCTGACCATGGAAGAAATACTGGCCATGTCGGTTTGTCAGAGTTAATCAGCGACATAACACCAAACAACAACATACAGAATACAAAGATTTTAAAAGTTATAACCTCAAGTTTGTGATTGGCAACATCATAGAGCTTTGTACCTTAAACCTGCACTATGGTTTCTACTGCAGTTATTAACTATACTAATACTAATAACTGAACTAGAACGTTTCATAACACACCCTTATCCATGAGTCAGTTCATCCAGGGATTTTATCTCTTTAAATCATTTTATAGTGAAAATATATACATATGTGGCCCTCAAAGCTGTTAGAATTTTTGGAAATGGCCCCTGCATAGATTTAGTTTGACACAGTTGCACTTGAAGCTGCTAATGGGCAATAGAGACAGTGCAGGTTTAACATTAAACCTGCTAGGTTGGATGTTTTTTGGGGATTTACTACATTACACCAAAAACGGGGCCATAAAAAAGAAAAACAAAGAGCTGTGTGTGTGTGTGTCTGTGTGTGTGTGTGTGTGTGTGTTGATGACGTGTGTGTGTGTGTGCATTTCATGTATTTCATGTATTTGTTGAACAAATGTTATAGCACACAGCGCACAATAATGTAAGCTTATACAATGAGCTTCAAATGGCTGTTTGCTCGAAATCCGATTTGGAATTGTGGATGATGTCATCGTCACATGCTCAACAAGGTGAACAGTAAGGATATCCCCATTAGGTTTTGACTTAATCATGTTTACAGAGCCACAGACACACCACACACACACACACACTCCATCATCTTTGATAAGGGCATCCATTCGTTCAATAGACATCCTGAGTAGCGTAATGTGTTTATTTATAACTAGGAATACTAAATCAAGCCATGATGACACGCTGGCTGGCTAAGAGTCGCATCAACATAATGAGTGTTCAGAGGCCGCTAAGGAATACAGAACGCATATCATGGTTGTCCAGCTGTAACCGCCACCCGCATAACAACAACCATAAAAGTGTCTCTTAAATTGGTGAATAGTAAACGACCGCCAACGCCGGTGTTGTGGTAACGTGCAACAACGTACGAAAACCCAAAAAGCGTGAACAGTGAAAAAATATTCCTAAAAAATTGGGTGACGTTATGACCTCATTAATTGCTAAATTGAAATGGAAACGCACAGTGAGTTTAGCCTATGTCCCGGGGATTGGCCGGATACCCACCGCTCCGATAAAGAAATCTCATTATCTTAATTTCCTTTTGTTCTTGATGGAATATGCCTACATTTGTTTTTTGTTTTTTTTCAGTTCGTTTTTTTTCAGTTTTTTTGATCTTGTCCGACAAAAGACAATTATTTTTTTTAATTGTAATCGAAAGCGGGAATAAATAAATAAATAAATACAAGCAAAATAAATACATAAACACATGAGAATGAGGGTAAGTGTACCAGTAGGCAGTGGAAGAAATGGAGAACCGTTCCAGGGAGTTGTTTTGTATAAACATCAAACATGGGATTAAACCTCCCTGGGTTCATTAGTGTTAATGTGGAACACATAGGATCCAGGGATGTGATGACAACGAAAGGCAAGTCGTGGGACATGCCTTTATTATTACTATTTAAAGCTAAGCAGGTTTCATTCATCCACTTTCATTAAATAAAGACCACTTTACCTTTATTACAATGTGTGTGTTCATTAAATAAAATAAAAGGTGTAAATAAATGAAAGCAATAATTGAAGGATGTACTGCGTGCACACACATATACACGCATCAATATAGGGGAGGAGGGGCCTTTCCAGTGTCTCTGGTAGGCCTCAGGATTTCCACCCACGATATGACGGATGGATGGGGGGAAGAGAGAGAGAGAGAGAGAGAGAGAGAGAGATATAAGGGTTGCGGTCCTCCCTTGTCACACCTCATTAAAGACCACTTTACCTGAGATAGGTTAAAAGCAGTGCTTGTGTGTTTGTGGGGGGTAGATGAGTGTGTGCGTGCGTGCGTGTGTGTGCGTGTGTGTTTGTGTGTGTAGAGTATGGATGCAAGGCTAAAGATAGAATGGATACAAAGGGAACAGTGTTGAAGTGAAATGAGAAACGCGTAATAACACACATTGCATGGGCTTGACTGAATAATTAAAGTAAATAGCTGTTATTATTGGAATACAATCGTACAGAATGAAAACCTTTGCTGAAGGTTATTTCAGCCTAGTTGACTGAATTAACTGGGAATTGATAGTGATTCAAAAGGTATTGATAATTGCTAATAATTGATACCACTACATCATTATATAAAGTATAGACGCACTGTAGAAATAACAGCAACATTGCAGAACACTTAAGTTCGTCGAGTAGGCCTACGATAAGTCTGCAAGATCCCTGCAGAAGACTTCCCCTGCAGATTGTCAACGCTGCGACGCACAACACAATCTACCTAATGAGTTTGTGGTTAAAGGGAATCAGTTCGCGTGAGTCACAGGCTAACAGACACTGCAGCAGTGACTCAAACACAAAACTGTTTTCCCAAACAAACTCCATTTTTAGAGCCGTTGTTTGAAACACTTTAATGTGTCCCCCCATTTCCTACAAGTGAAATGTTATGCAGTGCTATATTATGATATCTTATCTCACACGTTATCAAGCCTTGCTGTGTTGAATGTGCGCTGATTCAATTTATTTCATTAATCATTGCATATGTTTAAGTAGGTTTCTAAAAATGGCGACTTTAAAACGCTGCGTTCACGGATGAGTTTACCACCATGGCTCTTGTACCGTTTGTTGTGACATCCTCGCGATAGATTTAAAAACCCAAGTTTCCTCTCGACAAAGAGGAGATATTTTAAAAGCAGCCACAAACCAAGTCCTTCCGACAAAACAAACCCTGACAACAATTATATTGCAGAACTCCCTCACTCGCTATCACGTCATGCAAAACAAAACCACAATATAGAAACATCGGGGGAGGTTGACTATAATGAGGGTGTATATGGTAGGCTGTTGTTTGAGAGAACCCATCTTAGTTATAAAAAACAGGCGCTGGGGAGTCACCATTATGAAGTATTTCTTTAGACGTACACTGGGAACCGTCGAGGCTTTATCTCGGGTCTTGAGTTTATTATTATTTCTCTACGAGAGATGGAGTGCTCACTTTGGTATCATTTATGAAAATGATTTGCTCAAAATCGAGTTGTGTGGTTTTTCGTTGACGTATGTTTCCCTGCGCGACCCAAAGACTTTAGCTGGCATAGTGTGTAGCTAGCATGTTTGGTTTTTAAGGACTGCTAGCAAGAAGTCCATAGAGCGCTGTTTGACGCAAACAATATCGTGAATTACATTTTGTGTTCTCATTTTGAGCCTATTAACAGCCCAAGGTCTAAAGAAGCACCGTGTTTATCATTTTGCAATAAGCGATGGAAATAATAGGAGATGGCTGGAACAAAATAGACATGAACACACAGCTCAAATGTAAACACGAGTTATAGAGAGATGTTTGTTTCTGTGATTGTCTGTTTGCTTATAACAATACCAGATAAACACCCGGGTAAATAAAATTGTGCTAGGATGGGTTCTAACTGCTCATACACTAAACGTTGGCACTATATTTTTTTTTATCAATATAGTTTATCTTTTGTGTGGATTAAAGTTACATGATATTCTCATCATCAGTCTACATTTTTGTTGTGTGATAAACACTAATTAACACCTATGAGTATCGTCCTTTAAAATCTTGGAAATACAATTGTAGTTAAAAATAACATTAACACATAGAATATATAAAAATGGCGGATTTGGGCAGTTGATCCGCAACGCTATGCTACGGCGCATACATTAGCAACGAGAAACTTCTAGAGGGAGTGACGAGGAGAAATGCATCCACTGCCAGAGATTGTGATGAAAACACCTGCAAATGCTTTTCTCATCAAAGAAGGAAGGGAAAAGAGACTACAGGCACACACACACACACGCACACACATCAATCATTGACAGTGACTCACAGCCACATAGGGTAGTGCAGTGGACATGTGTGTGCAAACACACACACACACACATACACATGCACGCCCACTTGCACACACGCAGTTGCTATCAAGAAATAAAATCAATTTTTATTTCTTTGCAAGGAAGCTTCTGGAAAAAACGGTGGATGCTAATTAAATTGCAGTCTGTTTTCATGCCATGGTTCAGCACGCCATGGTGATCTTTTTTTAAAAAAAAATCTTCTCTTTGCTGTCACAGACTTTAAAAACTTGAATCTCTTCTCTTTAGAATGACTCCCGGCACAAAAAAAGAAGTAAGACTACCCTTTCTTGGTGGTAACACCAATAAGTTTCAGAGGATTTGTGAGCCTGCAATGGTTATGCGTTTCTATTATGGAAAGTCACTTTGGTGATTTCTGTATCCCAAACATTGCTATTCTAGAATACACTTTTGGTGATTTCTGTATCTGAAAGACTACATTTCTAGAATGTTCTTCGGTTCAATTCTGTATTAAATTCTTCTTGGTTTATTCCTATCCCAAACACAACTTAATGTACATAGAAAAAACAGGGACATATAAAAAAGATGATGGGACCATCTTTTCGATAGAGAATCGATCTTCGAGAATAGCAGGTTTTTATACCTGATATTCTCAGACTATCAGATATAAAAAACAGAGGCAGAAGAAAAAGGCAGAGGAAAACGAGCAGAGCTTCTCACAGTAGCAACGCTCACAATCTCTTAATCCAAATGAATGGACAGGAAACGGCGGTGTGCTGTCATTAAAACGCGAACTAATCCATTGCACAGTCGGTCCTACACCTTGGCCCTTTGAACCTTGGTAAGTTACGGACGATCGATGGGGAATCCGGTTAACCGTATAACGCCCGACCCTCCCACTTGGCCCATTGGCGTCCTTGAAAAATGGCCGTGGAAAATTCTATAAGTGGATGCGGCTTCTCCTGTTTCTGTGTTGCCGGGGGCGACCAGGCGCAAGCTCGAAGGACGAAACGTCGCTGATGAAAGCGATAGCGCTTTCTGCCGAGGAGTGAAAAGTACAAGAAAAGTACAAAAAAAGGGAGAAGACAACTCATGTTTTCCTTACTGTACTCTGGGTTTAAAAGACAAAAGTGAAGGAGTGCCGTCGCAATCAGACGGATGCGTAAATCAAGGCCGCCGCGCGCCGTGATTAAGCGTGATTACGCTAATTAGGCTTTGTTTTGTCATAATGAGCACTTAAAAGCGAGATGGAAAAACAACGCAGGAGAAAACCGGGGCCCATTACGTCGGAATGACACCCGGAAGACTTACGGCGAACGTTTCAATGACTGACGGTCCTTCACCCCCCCCCTGTGGCAAACGCATCGTCTCTCTTCTCTTCCTCAAGGGCTTTTCCTTCTGAGCCTGGAAAAGAAAACCCTAATAAATAGCTTGTCTTTCAAATCCTGTTTCTGCTCGCATGTGTCTGATAGGACGCAGGTCGTGCCTCAAAGCTCCGTATAATCTTGCAAGTGAGAGCCAGCGCTTTTTTGTCTCACAGTCGGCTGGTCGCTCCTCATCAATACTGCACAAAAATTCAGAAGTACATGTACCATGCTGTGCCTTCAGACAGAATCTCGCTCGCAAAACGTTCGTTCAAGGTGCACGATTTTGCAATTTTTCAAATTTATGGAGATTGGACCCCAGTACAGCAGGAGAGGTTTTTCGTTGTTGAACTCTGACCATCTTTCCTTCCTTACTTCCTTTCTGTGGACGTCAAGTACCGTCAAAGTAGCGATGCAGGTCATTTAAGCATGTATAATATTTTGGATGTGCTTTTACCCAAAGTGATATTGAATTTGAATACATTTTAGAATGCATGTCATTTCGGAGCAGGTAGGGGTTGGGGCTTGTGGCTCAAGGATGCCTACAGGTTAGGATGGTGGACATTGGGGTTTTCAACCGAGGACCTTCAGGCTGGCAGTCAAACACCCTGGCCAGGAGAATATCCCGCCGTATTCCCCTCTCTACGGTTACATACACTACACCCACAACGGAAAAAACCTTCCTTGGCAGCATTCCTATTCCACATCATTTGACTGTGATCCGTGATGACTGTACATAGGACCCCGAGTCAACGAATGTACGCGATGAGGATACATCAAAACAGTCCCACTCCTTTACTGAAAAAAGATATATTCAAAAAAGAAAGAAATGTGGGTGCCTCGGCGAAAAGCGCACGGATGCAAAACAGGGGCAGCCCTGCCGTCTGATGAACGCATATTCATAAGCCGCCGCCGGCCCCCGCACGCTGCACTTCCACATCCGTTGCCATGACAACTGATGGTGGTGCGCGTCGGCACAGGTTACGGTACTTTGCTATCTTTTTCCTCCGTGTTCTTTGGAGTTATTTATTTATCTGTTTATTTTTGTGTGTAGTAAGAGATGGGAGAGGAGTCAGTGTGGGTGAGTGAGTGAGTGAGTGAGGGGATGAGTGAGTGAGTGAGGGGATGTGTGTGTGTGTGTGTGTGTGTTTGTTATGTTCCTTGCTCTTTGGGAGTTCTGAGAAGGAGAAGAAATTAATAAAAGCGGGGAGAGACAACAGGAGCAGTAACTACTCCTGTTTTATGTCCCCTGCGAAAATGTAAAATATCTTAAATCAAGGCAATATTTGCTCGTTTATTTTCTGATGAGATATTTCTTCTTACCAGGCAGTTAGAGCATTTAACTTGTTTCAAGCTTTTTTGTCCTTAATTATCTTAATAAGATATACCGGTAATAACTTTTATTAAGATTTTATTAATGGTTCTGAGTGACTTAATGATTCAAACTAGAATTACCAGAATTATAAAGCTGTTTGATCTACACTGACAAGTACAGAACTGCTTTGTCGAAAAAACTGAATTTCTTATTTCAAGCATCTTTTCCTTTTCATCCCTTAAATTAAGAACAGATAATGACTGAATGGAATTCAGTGTTTTATTTTCAATCTGAAGCACAGCACGGCAATCATGCAGAAAAAATGCAGTACAGAACAAAGCCAGTACACTTTTCTTCATTCGCATTGCAAGCCTTTAGGCACAGTTGGGATTTATTGCTCAGATCCGATTTTTTGTTCGGCTGTTCACGTTGTGTTTCAAATGTGGCCCGTATCGGATTCCAGTATGAAGTATGAATTCCAGTATGCGCAAGAGAACAAAGCAAAGACGTGGGACGCAGCTCGCAGGGGAGTGAACCTAGAAGCTGCTGAACTCAGCGTTTACGGTTTCATTCATAAGTTGTTTCACACGTATCAATGTTCTTTTTATGTTTTTGTTTCCTTTACATTCACATTTACATTTAGGGCATTTATATCGCTGTTGGTACAGTAAGGATGTTCATAGAACAAGTGCCAAGCACTTACAATTGCAAGGTTAGCCCATTCCCCGTATACAACAAAGATAGCTAGGATAAGAGGCTACACGATGCTTAGTACTATTTTTAAGTGCCAGGATGTACAAACATACAATAAGTGCATAAGAGTGGTGTTTTTAGGAGAGTTTCCTTTTCATTTCTAAAGTAGTTCAATTCGTTTTAAAAACAAATGTGTTTTTAATGATTTTAATGATGCAAAGAGCGAAACAGGACCGCGCTGCGTGGACGTCAGCGGCTTTCAGATCCACTCGTCGCTCCGAGTCCGACCTGGTTACGGCAGAGCTTCGGTGCAGCCTGAAGGTTTCAGAGCAGCCTACAAATAAGGGGGTTTGAACATTGTGCAAACGTTGTGTACAATTTTGAACTTGCACAGTAGGACTATCGCTATTCACGAACCAACATTGCTTATTTTTACTCCTATTTACACCTTTCATGTTTGTTTTCACGAGTTGAATGTCGATCTAGAGTCAAGTCGCATGAATTCCGATATGACTGTTACACACTGAGAGCGCATCGCATTAAAATTGGACCTGTATCTCATTCAGGACCACCTATGAAAGCCCAAATCAGAAATGAAAAGATCAGATTCAATGGGACAAAAGTAGGAATGGGGCCACTTTTGCTTGCAGTGTGAACGAGGCCATGAGTCATTTGAACTGTTGTACAGTTCAATTACATCCCAAAGACGGTGGTGTACCTTTACGTACGTTTGGCTCTTGATGGTAATTGTGTAGTAAGAGGCTAAATAAACCAACCTTTTCAGCATCCACTAACTCAATGGCCATTGTTGCTGTTTTTGCATCCTTTGTTCTGCCCATAAAGCCTCTGGATATACTTCTCAATAAAGAAGTGAAAATAAATTAGATTCAGATTCAGAGATGGCTTTAAGCAAGCCATCTCATTTGTAGGAGTAGTACATTTAAGTACATTTATCTTAGTCGGGATTAATTACCTCAAGCACTATATGCTATTTTCCTCTGTAAATTCCAGGCTATATAGCCTTATTTGAAGACGTTTACAATACCATTGGATGCCCGTTTTCCTACACATTGAGAAAATTATTCTTAAGTAGTTTCTTTGTATCCAGACAAATGTACTTGCTTTCGGTGCGGCCGCACAAGTTTTAAGATATCTATGGGTTCTTTGACTAGGCTAGATATTTGTACTTGTTTTAAAGATCTTGCCAAGTGAAATGTTCTTGTTCTGTTGGCAGATCATTTTGTGTATTTTAAGTAATATTTAACATTTTCATGGCTTTTTTTTCTTGCTTTTTAGAGCTGACTTTTTGCAGTCTAGACAACAAGTGTTGCATGCCCTCCTAGTTACTGCTCCGGTCTCTCTCTCTCTCTCTCTCTCTCTCTCTCTCTCTCTCTCTCTCTCTCTCTCTCTCTCTCTCTCTCTAAAGTAATGCAGGTGAACAAACGACTGACCTTTGAATTGTCAGCACTTTGGGACTTGTTTGGTTGTGGCCCTAGATCTTTCCCATTCAGGGATTTTCTTCCCCCTCTTTGTTTTTCCCGGTGCCTCTCAGTCACCTGCACATTCGACACGGCAACACACGCTCATGAATGATTCATCCACCGCCCTCCCTCCCTTGATATAGCCTTTTAAAAATATACAAAACAGCTCACTAAAGCACTTTGATAAACCAGAGTATGATCGCCTTTAAATAATGGAGCAAACCTCAAACTGGATGTTACATAAGCTGTAAAAGAGGCCGAGGATAGAATTTGAGATTGCCGGTTGAAATTGAACAAGCAAACAGAAGCCACCAATGCCTTCTCAACACAGAAGCTAATAGCAGCCGTACGCAAACCTATGGTTAGCGTTGTTCGCGATGGGTTTGTTATTCAACGCTAATGTGGTTAGCATTGTTCTTCGTAGGTTTGGTGCTGAAGCAACATGAATAATGTCGGCCATCGATGATTTGTTAATTTGATAGTCAATGTACTGCTTCACTGTGAGGTTGCCTTGAAAGCGCTGATAGGGACTCTTATGATACTATATGTCAATATTTCAAATTAATAATAACAGCTGGGCTCTCAGACCATTACACAACTCATGGGGTCATTGGGTCAGATAACTAATGAAGCTTATTGACTCTGCCTCAGGAGTTGCATGCACACCGACACATACACACACACACACACACACACACACGTGGTAGCGTCAGTAACACAAACTGCCATTGTCAGGTACTTTTATAGAAACCTATGAGGGATGAAAATGAAGCATTTAGCTACGTACTATCCGGTCGTTTAGCCGACGGTGAATTCAGATACACGTCAACAAGGAGCAGAAACGTTTGAACAACCGGCGATAGGCCTCGTACGTCGAGGAATCAAAGAACCGAGCGCCTTTCCGTAGGTACCCTAGCCCCATACAACACTGTCCACCGTACCGTACCCGACAACCACACTTTATCTGCAGCCGTGGAGCTCCTGTTGTGGTGAAGCGCGACCCACACCTCGGACAGTGACACCGCGACCCCGGCCCGGGGCCGTGGGACGCGGGTCAAACGACATCGTGAGGCGGGGCGGTGACCCCCGGAAAAACCCGCTGATCTCTCAGCCTAGCGTGTCCCCACACACGGGGTGGAGAGCGGGAGAGGGAGAGGGAGAGAGACGGGGAGGGGAGGGGAAATGAGGTGGAGGGAGGACGAGATGGAGGGAATGAGATGGAGGGAGTAAGAGAGAGAGAGAGGGAGAATGAGAGAGATAGAAAGAAAAGGGACAGAGAGGGGAAGAGATAGAGAAAGGGGTAGAGATAGAGAGAGTGAGAGAGTGAGATAGAGAGAGATAGAACGAGCATCCCAGAGACAGAAAATGAGAGGGAGAAAAAGGGATAGAGAAGGAGAGATACAGACTCGAGAGAATGAGATGCAGCGGGACAAAGATGGAGAGGGACAGCGATAGAGAGAAAGAGATGGATGAGGAGAGAGAGATGGTAGAAGAGAACGATAAAAAATAGACCCGACAAGGCGGACGGAGCCCGGGAGAGAGCTCCCCTTGTAAAAGGGTTCAATATTAAAAACACACTTCTTTCACACACCCTGTCACGCAGACGCACACACGCACGCGCACACGCACATACGCACACACACGCACGCCCCCAATTTCCTTCCACCGTCTGGAACAAAACGAGCGTGTCATCAACAAGCGAGTTGCCTTTATTTTTCATTTCACCCGTGTACTCGTTCATTCTCCTTCTTCTCCTCCGTCACACCTTGGTCCGTCTCAGACACGCCTCCGCCCTCTCCGTTAACAGAACTAAACCGCGCGGTCCGGCCCCCACTCTGAAGTCAGACCATGTGATTGACTAAACAATTAATGTGAAGGTAGGGTGGAGATATTATTGCATTTATAAAAATGCCAATCCAATCCAA
>JAOPJO010000118.1:21255691-21269918 GCA_027123675.1 Molva macrophthalma | reverse complement strand
GCCCCTCCCCACCTTACACACAAAGACGCATACACACCTTCTACAGTCTTACCTCCCCCCAGCGTCTCTTAATCTACTTTTTCAAAAGATGGTACGTTCTACTGAAAATGTGGGGAAACAATGCAATAGTGTTGTCATGTTTCATGATTGCGTTGTTGTTATATAAGGAAGGAAGAGGAGGAGGAGGCGGCGGAGGAGGTGGAGAGGGAGGAGGAAACCAGTGGCTAAAGTAATGATCGGTTATCGATTTCACCGGGTCAATATAACACAGGTCAAATGAATCAAAACATCTCAAGGAACAAACGACAAACTCGATAACGTTGAGCAAAACCAGGTCTCATTCGATGACAGTAATTTATAATCGATTTCAATCATTTAAAGCATTTTCAAAATAAATGTATCGGCCAATCATCCACCTGCAGAAAGCGGAAATTCGGCTGTTCGATCGGTCACTGTTTGGTGCGTTGGTACACATTGCCATGGCAGCCAGTGGCATTTTACCATCCGCGTGTTTCACCTTGTTGAGTTTGTGTCACATCCATTAACAAGCGCCATTTTCCGAACGCCCAACCTGTTTCCCAAATAGATCAATCACCCGTGGATGAATAGCTACGACTAATCTATAAACATGATCCGTACATCAGTGAGAAGGATTAGTACAGGTTGTGCCAGCAAAAAAAATACAGGTTGGTTTAGGGGATTTCATTGGTTGTGAGGAAACTCCTATCTAACCATATCGGATACACACAGACAGACAGACAGGAGGGTGATGAAGATAGAGAGAGAGGAGAGGGTGATGGAGATAGAGAGAGAGGAGAGGGTGATGAAGATAGAGAGAGAGGAGAGGGTGATGGAGATAGAGAGAGAGGAGAGGGTGATGAAGATAGAGAGAGAGGAGAGGGTGATGGAGATAAAGAGATATGGAGAGAGAGGAGGGGGGCGGGGGGGAGAGAGTCAGAAAGACGGACAGACAATCGGAGTTTAAAATAGACTAAATAAGCACAAACATAAATATCACCAATCAAAAAACATAACTTAAACATCTGTGTGAAATGAAATAAACACCGGTATCAACCACAGGAGAGGGGGGGTATTCATGAGCCCTCGCTACCCTCGCCAGCCACTTTTAGATGTTAGCCCTGAGGCCAGCGGCATCAAAGCTAATGTTTTGCTATCATCAGGTCTCCACGGAAATCAAAGCCCATGCGATCACACCCACTGCTCTGCTTGAGTCTGTATTTGTGAGTGTGAGTTTGTGCATGAGTGAGTGAGTGAGTGAGTGAGTGAGTGGGTGGGTGAGTTTGTGCATGAGTGAGTGAGTGAGTGAGTGAGTGTGTGTGTGTGTATATGTATGTGCATCATGCATACATGCATGTGCGTGTGTATGTACTTGTGTGTGGGTAGTTGTGTGTGGGTAGTGGGTAGAATTCATCTGAAACTGAATTCACTGCAAGTCGCTTTGGATAAAAGCATTCGCTGAACTGACTGAATAGCTGAATAGCAATAGCTAATAGATATATATAAGCAGTATAAATGGCGACATAAGTGCCTGTGTGTGTGCATTTGTGTGTGTGTGCATGTGTGTGTTATGTGCGTCTGTGAGTGTGTGTTCATCCATGTGCCCGCATGCGGCTATGATTGTGTGCACATTGGCATCCACGAGTTAATTTGCAAGTTATGTTTTGCTCGTCACAGCTGAACTCACATGACTTCATGAACACCTCTCTCACTCTCGCTCTCTTTCTCCCCCCCACCCCTCTTTCATGGTCACACTATCATCACTCTCCCCCTCCCCTCCCCCTCCTCACTCCCTCCCCTCTCTCTACCTCTCCATTATCTTTTCTTCCTCTACCTCCTCTCCCTTCCCTCTCCCAATCGACCCCACCTCGCTCTCTCTACCTGCTCTCTCTCACCCCTCTCTCCATCCCTCCCTCCTCTTTCTCCCTCAATCCTAGTCACGCTCTCTCTTCTCCCTCTTGCATCAAGTGTCCTTTGGTCTGGGCTCTCTCTTTATCAGCAGCGCTGCGTTAATAACATCCTCCGTCGCCGTGGTGATGAGAGTGCCTGTGCGTGTGTGTGTGTGTGTGTGTGTGTGTTCTGTGTGTGTTTTGTCACTGTGTGTGTGTGTGTGTTGTGTTATAACTGTGTGTGTGTGTGTTGTCACTGTGTGTGTGTGTGTGTGTGTGTGCGTGTGTTGTGTTGTCACTGTGTGTGTGTGTTGGGTTGTAACTGTGTGTGTGTCCACTTCCCCCTCACATGCATCTGTTGAGGATCAGTCTGGGAGGGCAGTTGGGTGGAAGCTAGTGCCACCAAGCAAAAGGGTGGGAACATTTTAATTGGCTGACGGGGCTGTCGTGGATGACACAGGAACCTTTGATTCGAGCAGACGGCAAAACACTAATTAGACAAGACACGTGGAGAGAGAGAGAGAGAGAGAGAGAGAGAGAGAGAGAGAGAGAGAGAGAGAGAGACCGGAGCAGTAACTAGGAGGGCATGCAGTTATTTCTTCTTAAACCGCGATAGGTCCTTTATGTGGAACAAAGGAGTAGAGGTACAAAAGGTCATGGATAGAAAATGTGAGCATTGAGATCTGAAAGCAGAGCTATGTGACGCATGTCTTCCATCTCATACACCATACATTTAATCATGAAGCAAACTGTATCTAAAGCAAATCCCAGGTGAATCCTCAGAACCAGTTGGCCAGTTGGCGTCATACTGTTTGATTTGCCACAGGAACAGGGGCAAGGTAGGGTGCTTGACTCCCGACCGAAAGGTTCAGAGTTTCAGCCCCGATATCCGCAGTCTACCTGTAGGCCTCCTAGAGCAAGATGCCCCCTAGCCCCCTCCCCGCGTCTTAATGACGTCGTGTCCGAGTTCACTGTACGCAAATAACTAAACTGTCAATAGCGTTGATGGAAAGGATCCAGAGACCTCCCCATCACCGCCCAGGTGCTCAATCTAAGAAACAACGTGAGTCAACATGAGTTCATCCTGGCTAACCATAAATCCACACTTTCTCTCTCTCCACAGTGGAGAAGGCCCCTCACTGTGCATAATGGTCCCACACTGAGCCGGTGTGTGTCATCAGTGTGTGTTCTGTGTCGTCACAGCTTGAGTGTGTGTGTGTGTGTGTCTATGCGTGTGTTCTGTGTGAGTGTTCTCAGTTTGTGTGTGTGTGTTGTCACTGTGTGTGTGTGTGTGTGTGTGTTGTCACTGTGTATGTGTGTGTGTATGTTGTCACTGTGTGTGTGTCTGTGTGTTTTGTTGTTACTGTGTGTGTGTGTGTGTGTGTGTACCTGAACAGAATAGAGAGAATGTCGACCAGCCCCCAACTCAGGTGCTTCTTTTATCTTTGCCGCCATAACATGTCAATCCCCACACAATGAGAGGCAGCTAAGGTCACGGAATAAACACCCCCGTAAAAGAAGAAAAAAAGCAGTTGGTGGCGGCTGCCATTTTATATTTGCCTTTACATAAAGAAACAAAGAAACATCCAAACTAACAGGGGGTGAAAAAATAAATAAAAAAAGAAACACAGTAGGCTGTGTTGTCCAATGCAGCGCTCCCATCGCCGCAAATAGGCCCCTGAGTCACTCCGTTTGCCCCCCCCCCGCCCCCCCCTCAGACCTCGACATAAGCCTTCTTTAGTGTCATTGAAATAACGTCATGGCAGCCTGCGCCCGCGAGCAGAACAATGAATTTCCATTATATCAAGGACCAGCCGGGCACCGCTACTGGACTCAAGCACTGTGAGCAATCTCCCTGACCGGCGGTGATGTGTACGTGAGCGTGTGCGTGCGTGCGTGCGTGCGTGTGTGTGTCGGGAGAAGCAGAGTAGCGTTGGGATTAGAGGCGAAGGAGTCAAGGGAGCTCTTGTTACCAATACAGGCGTTTAACTGCCTTTCTCTCTGCCTTCCTGCTGCTGCAGTACCGGCGCACCGCCAGCAGAGGCGCCGGTGCGACGCTCAGTTATGCAAAGAGATTTTTTAGATGGACGAAGAAGAGAGAAAAGCGGTTGTTCGTGGATTTTGCAGTCATTTGCTAATTAATGATCATACCTTTTACCAGGCTCAATGCTTTCATCATTTCACTTCACAATTTGCTGGGAAGGAATTGAGCATCATTTCCAGGTATGAAAGAGACATAATTAAATTGTCAAAAGGCAATTCTAGGTGGCTGTCGCTGTCGGAGCTATTCTGTGTCATTTGTACAGCCTAACAGCATTTATTTTTCTTTTAAAATGGGCCTACACTTATTGTTAAAAAAGAAGAAGGCCAATTTGAAAGTAATTGACATCAGTGTCAGTTATGCCACCAGATTGATTTTTTCCCCCTTTCGGGATCCGAGTTATCTCTCTGGTGGAATCTCAGATTGACAGGTGTAAGTGTCTTTCACCGGCTTTCTGGAAACAGCCAGAAGGTGTGAAGATAGATGGAGAAGGGTGAAGAAAAACATCTCCACAAAGAAAGTGTTTTGATAATAAAAGTAGATTTGAAAATACTGTTTGAGGTATGTGGAGCTATAGGCACTGAAATGCCTAAAGTGGGCGGCAATCTCTGGAAATTGACTCATTTTTACTTTACTTTGGGTGAAATGTGTCATATTTTGTTCTGTTGTTAAACAGGAAGTCTTTAGAACTTACAAACAGTGTTGGCATCAACAAAGAAACCAAAGAAACGAGACAAAAACATATGTAAATGTAATAATTATACATAAATAAATCCACAATTTCAAAATGTAATAAACGCAATTTCAAATAAATGATTAAACACAATATACATAATTTAAACATCAGTGTAAGGGGGAAGACATAAACATTTAGCTTGTAAGCATCCCAAGGCACCTTTTTCCAAACCTGGCAACGTGCAACGTGTAAGGTAATTTTCAATAGTTTAGCGCTAATTCTCACTTCTCCAGCACCGTGGCGCTAAGTGAGTGCTAATTAGCCCGGGTGCAGGAATTAATTATGTAGCGCGTCATCTTAATTAGCAATCCCAGATGCACACCGTGTCGGAACAGCGTTTGGTAAGTACAGTTGGACTAATTGACTTGCGTTTGACAAGATATGGGGGGGGAAACCCGCCTATTGCCGAGGAGAGAGGAGTGTATTGTTTTGTTGCCCCTGAGTCAACAGGAACTTCATTAACCTCCTTTGACCCATTGAGTTGTGTTCCCAGGCCAGTCCCAGTGATCAGCAGTATCAGGGTGCGTGGTCTGGTCCCATTGAAACCTCTCCAATCTACATCCATAAAATGGAGGAACTCCTTCTGGGGTTGATTTGCATTTCATCCATATATTCACTAAAAATCAATAGAGGATGAGATGAGTACTTGAGTGGTGCCTAAGCTTTGCAGTACTGGTTTGAAAATAATGCATATTAAAGGCACCATGAAATTATTATTTGTTTTAGCTTGTTAGCTTAGCTCTACAGTGACATTATTTGCCTATTCATTCTTGATATGATATTCTATGTTTATTACTGATTTTACCTCCAAATCTATGAGATGGAACTTCTTCTACAGCTCCATTTTTTTGTGTGACTACAACTTGGAGCAGTCTTGAACGTTTCAACCATTGATGTCTGTTTCTGCGCCCCCTCATGTTATGTCATGTCATGTGTCAATATGTTTCTGTTGCTCCGTATATGATAAGACCTGTAAAGGCCTAACACACACTACTAGCGTGGTTTGCGATTTTTGCTCAATTCGATAACATTGCCCTACTTATTTCCTGTGCTATTTACCAGTTTCACTTGAAAATATGTAATTTAAATGGAACCAGAGGAGACAAGCTGACTGCAGTTCGACATTTGTCTTCAAGAGATGGACTAGCCAAACCAACTAGCGAAGCAGCTGCTTCAGATTAGCAATTATGAATTTAGCCGCCGTAATCCAATGACCCCCATTTTAACGAGAAAGGATTACGCTCCGATAAAACAAACAAACGGACTAACCACAAATGTTTCAGCTAAGAACACACAGTTGGTCGGCTGGAAAAGCAGCGGAAGACTCGGGGCCATCTAAACTTACTGCTCGCGGTGCCATCTGTTTAACCCAGATCACATCTGCTGCTTGGCTTTCCTCTGGTCCACCATGGCCCGCTCTCACAGGAGAAACTAAACATCTGAAGGAGATTTCCTTTGCAATCAAATTTCCACACTCATTTTAGTTGTATTTATAAATGTTTTTTTTGATATATATATATATAAGAGCTCATTTCAAATATGTTAATATCAACTATTTGTACTTCTGCGTTACTGTGGTTTGAAAAAAATAACAATTCAGGTTCTGTCTTACATAACCTGTTTCCTCATGTGTGTGTTGAAACCCAAGAACCCAATCCATACGCGGCAGATACTCATAGTCACACAGAACGTGGATCCAGAACACAAAACTGGCCCACAAGGTACATACATTTAGCTTGCGTGCCCTCCTGCTGTGCAAACACGGTGTCACAGTGCCCTTTGAAAGTACCAGCAGTAGGGACCCAAGCGGGGGACCCTAAAGTGTCCTCTACCCTTTATGCCGTCGCCACAAACGCCTACTTTGATCAACACGTGGGGGGCTTCGTTCACACAAAAACTAATAATCTGGATAACAGCAGGTGCACTTTCATATCTCAATTATGACGCCTGAAGAGTTATATAGAATATTGTGATGATTGCCGCTAGTAAAGACACTGAAGCATGCTAGCATCACGGTGGCACTGCCCGCTTTCTCGATGATGTGCAGAAGTGTTATTTCAATTCTACTCTTTAGTTCTCATGTATACCTTATTAGAATTATTTTCAATTGTTCGAAGATAATGCTCCAGCTGTGGTCATCGGTTTAGTTGACATTCACAGGAAACTACTTGAGAAAGGATTTTCTAATCAGGGGAAAGGGGGGCTTGATCAGGGGGTGCCCTCCATGAGAACTTGGAGAAAATGGCGTTTGCAAACAGAAAGCAGGATTGTTTGGCAAATAGTCTTCAAGTTGCACTCAATGGCTCTTAAGGGACGTTGAAGAGCAGTGTGTAAATTAAAGCCATTTGTCATGTGCCCTCTTCATGACAAATAGCTTTCTTATTATGACCTTATTATTTATTAAGAATACATTTCTTCTTATTATGTCAATAACCATGGACATAATCATAAGAGTCATGGAAGGATGGGCATGTGCACACGCAGGCCACTAATGACTTGTCGTGTGTGATCGTACAAACTCTGCGGATGGCTAAATGCCTTTTTTCCCATTATGTTCATGGCCCCTTGCTCTATAATTATGAATCGCAAAGCATAGGTAAAATGTGTAAATTCGTTAATGATTTGCTGTTAACAGCTTTCAATTTTATTAATCGTTTTTATTTTTTATTTATCTATCATAAGCGGCCCCTAAGTAGTCTTTGCCTTGTTTTGATGATTGCCTACTAATGGTTCATTTTAATTGCTATTTTGTGACTGTTGGGAAGCTGTTTTGTTTTCATAATGCAACCTTGGGATGGATTTTGGGGGGTTGAGGGTTGAGGGGTGCCATCAAACGGCCAGAGCGAAAAGATTTTACCCTTTGAGATGTTATAATTAACGAATGCACAAATTAAGTTTGACCTTGAAAGTGACTGCAAAGATGATTTTCACATTTAAATCAAGTCAATTCAATTACAGCGTCTCAGAGCAAACCGTCTCTAATAGGAGTCTGTTAACGACACGGCTAATCAAAGAGAGGAAAATAATAAAAGTCATTAGTCATCGGGAGTTTATGCTTTGAAGTGGGCAAGATGATTTGAACAACCATGAGATATTTTCTGAAGACATATTGTTGAGGAATGTCAGTAATAACATTTTGCAGCAAAATTAGTTGAATAAGTAAAAAACCAACAAGAACACTGGCTCTATCAGCATTCCCGTTAGACTAAAACAGAAAACAATAATAAATAGCTCAGTGATGTTCCCCATCCAAATGCCTATCCTTTCCCTGAACACCAGAGTGATGCGTTTAGTCCGGTTTATGTCTTCATTCTGCAATTTTAAAGTGGAACTTTACTTCAGATATTAAACATGTTATTTATTGTTATGTTACAGTATAAATACTTTATCCCCACAAAAACCAAACACATGGTAACACAAAAGGCATTTTATGGCCGAAAATAACTGTTTTGAGTTTGACAATAACATTTTTCTTTGTTTTGTGTGTAATGGCATATTTAAATATTCATATAGTGCACGTGGATAATTTGTGGGAAACTTGTTCAATGAAAAAAACACACCATTTGCCCTCAAAAGACATACCACAACCCAAACTCAGCGCCATTCTGGAAAAAAGAATAACTCTAGAATATTCCCGATAATCTAGCATTCAGTTGTCCTCAAACATTCCAATAAGGCGGAACGTCATCCTTCGCCGTTCTCCCTGACGACATCACGAATCACAGCGCTCTCTTATGCAGGGCGACACCCTTTCCTACAGTCTACGCCTGGAACGTGCTGCTTCTAAAATTAGGAGGCCGTTCAAACCAACGAGACAACCTCAAGGCGACCGGAAACACCAAAGGAAAAAACGCAGGA
Organism: Molva macrophthalma; assembly: GCA_027123675.1. Lineage (NCBI taxonomy): Eukaryota > Metazoa > Chordata > Actinopteri > Gadiformes > Lotidae > Molva > Molva macrophthalma. The sequence continues at coordinate 21,261,376 of JAOPJO010000118.1, read as the reverse complement.
TTACAGAAGCGCCCTCCCCCCCCCACCCCACCTCCAACAATCTCCACCGAACATGGGAAAGACATTTTATGTCAGGGAGATTAAGCCCTACTTCATCTCCACCGCAACACGTCTTTGAGGCATTGAGGTCTTTTCTCCACGCTTGTCCCGCACAGCGTTGTAGCCCGTTTATTTTTCTCTTCTTTGAACCGATCGGCTAAGAAGAAGAAGAAACGGAGGTAAATCGGGTTAACGATATCAGTCTCGGTAGGCTAACGTGCTAACTGAGGACATTTACGCCACCGAAGCTGCACTCATACAGGCCTCCTCTCTTTCTAATCCGCCTCTCTAGCCTCCTCCACCTCATCGGGGGGGGGGGCTGCTTAATGTGACGCATCAAACGGTGGTGCCTCGCCAAGCTGTGCTCAAAACCTCCCGATTGATTTCCGTTTGATTATGAATGAGGCGATTCTGCAGACACGGCCCGGGGTGAACCTTCTCTTAATATTTGAATGGTGCTCGTTACCGTCGGACACCAGTCTGGCTATTGCCGGTGGGGTTTGATGGTCCCAAGGTGGTTGAAGAGGGAGGGGGGGGGTCTTTAAGGACTGACTCACAAGTTAGTCTCTCGTCTCTCATGTCCCTCACGTTTGGGCGGTGACATGCAGGAGTCACGTGGAAACTCTGTCGTACCGTCACGTCTTTCTTGTCCTGGGTTAAAAATATTTAAACGAAGCAGCTGGAAAGTCCTGATTCTCACCAATCTTGTGGACTGAGCGCACATTCAATGAAACGGAACCCAAGTAACATCCATTTTTAATGTTTTGAGAAGATCTCTCCGTGTTACAAAGTGATTTGTTATATCTCCAGTTTGTTTTACAATGGAGGAGAATTGGGGGAGAGCATCATTTCCTTGTAAATGTAAGGGGCGTCGAACAAACAAATAACTATCATTCAGAAATCCCCAGACGTTTGCTTGACGGCGAGATCTCGTATCGCTTGACGGAGAAGGCAACAGAAGAGTGATAATCAAAATATAGATTTTGGATATTGTTATGACAAACTTATTACGAGGTACATAAACATAAAGAAAGAACCAATATCAAATGGTCTACTTTGCCGATAGAAAGAGAAAGAAAAGAACAGATGGTGAAACGCCTTGAGAATGACACAAGACCCAGTCTCGCCCATGTGATGGAGGTCATGTGATGGAGGTCATGTGCACAGGGCCAGGGGGACTCAAGTCTTCCCTGCCCCAGCTGTTAAGAAACCCTTAAAGTCCACAAACGAGATGGCAGATGCGCCAAATCCGAGGGTTACACACACACTCACACACACAGACACACAGACACACACAAAGCTCACGGCTGCCCTTGCTGCTCAACGCCAAGAAAATATAAATGTATGACTTTGGGCAACCAATAAAATATATATAAAATGTGGGGGCGCTACAAAGCTATGCTTATATATGCTATGCTAAATTGCTCAAGCATACTAAATTCTAAGCTATGCTAGGCTAATATACGCTGAAATATGCTATGTTTAACTATGCTAGGCTAAGCCATGCTAGGCTACAATGCTTTACTTGTCCTCCACATGACAGACTTTAAGGTGACATTTAAGGTTGGTGAGAAAATGATTTATAGCCCAGGTTAGCCTTTGAGCGGCCGAATGAAGACACCGAAGTCTATGTGTCTTAAGGGGGCTATAAAGGAGCAATCAGGTTACTGTTAAAGGGGCCAAATAGGTTTGCTTGACCCGGCTTGCAACTTGCAATGTACAATGTGTGGTTGTGGTGTTGAACGGTATCCACACCAGTTCGCAGTTCCACTATTATTGGATCCAGCAGTACTACTGACTAACTGTGGCAGACGGCACAGGACCAGGGCCCAGGGTTTCTGTGAGCCGGCAAGTACCGCCCATTGGCCGACTAGATTTTCAATTGGCCGGTAAATATCAATCTTGACAGCCATCTTGGCCCCGATACATTTTTATTTTATTTATTAAATAAAGTAACACAACATTGCAATTAAAAATTGCTCTCCTCTGTGTTGATTTGTTTACTTTTGCAGGCCGACTCTGTTGTAAATCAACCAGTAAGATAAAATGTCCGATGTCATCTTGACATTATGACAGTTTTCATCTGGGCAAATCAGGCAAATCAAAAAGCTAGTTTATCAAAGGAAAGGGAAAAAAAGACAAATAATTCCAATAAAGCTTAACGGAAATATTCCCCCCCATTGAAAAGGTTGACATATCGACATTGACATAAATGTCAACATGCAATCATGTCCATCCAAACAACACATTTTAGATCCAGATGATTCGGCAACTAGCATAACTAGCTCTGAAAAGGTTGAGAGAACGTCGGAAGTAGTGAATGGTGATGTTCTCCTGCTCTTCTTCTTTCCTATTCTGTAGGGGGTGATGGGGAGCGGGGGGTGGGGGGGTGGGGACCATCACAGTGCCAGTTGGAGGCAAGCAATCTGTCACAGACTTAAGGTTCAGGCTTAAATATTTCAGCAGAAAATGTGCTGAAGTAGCTCAGTGTGAATTCTTCTACTTAGCAATTAAAGTGGCCTAAAAGTCACAGTGACAGCCACGCTGCTATTGGCTGTCACGAGGGGAAAAAAGGTGCAGGGATCAGCTGTTAAAAGTTTGGGGTTTTGTCTTTTTCCATTATTATGATATTCTCCGATTTATTTAACGGTCTAGTTTTAAAGAGCCACATGCGAAAACCGTTGTTTTGCTGAAAGATAATTGGCTCCGACACGGAATCAATATGGAGGGCAGCGATGTACAGTGTCACCCGGTCGTTCCTCGTGATCCGGCGATGCGCTCTCTCAATGGCTCTCACTCACAACCCAGCCACCCCGGAAAAAAAAACAATGTCGACTCCTGCGTTTTTTGTGATGTAGGGATATAATAGGGATTCAAAAAAAAGGCTCTTCTCACCCGTGACGGATAACTCGGTGGTCCGCCGCACCAGGAAACTCCCGAACTGCAGCTCGCACGTGTAATTCCCGATGTCGTCCTCCAGGACTTCTTGGATGGACAGCGTGTCTCTGCTTCGGAGGACCGTCGGCCTCCATTGCTTCGGCTTGCACTCCTGTTTCAGTTAGTAACAATGAATCCACTGTTAGTCGAGTCGAGTCAACCTAACTTTATTGATACAGCACATTTCATACACAAGGCAGACTCGATGTGCTTCACATAAAACCGTGTCATACAATAACAAAGAATGACTGGTAATAGTGTCTATAGGTGTCGATGGAATGTAGTATCTGTAATGGGGGCTGGATAGTCTTGCGGTAAGGGTGTTTGACTCCCTGACGAAAGATTGAAGGTTTGAACCCTAATGTGGGAAGTCTTACCTGTAGGCATATTTGAGCAAGATGTAATTTGTGCATGATTGAGAACGGAGGGTTTAACAGGAGATGCATCTTACTGGACTCACTTCTGATCAATAACAACCGACGCAGGAGACATGATCAGATTTTTAAACTGCTTGTGTTGACAATAGCTTAAATTGATTGGCTAAACCCGTCAAGGACTTTGAATAATCGATACTCTGGACTCGCACAAAACTGAAGTGATTTAAAATGGTTAGGAAATCCAAATAATCATCGTTTAACAACGACGCACCTTAGAATCAACTGCAAAGTATAATTGGCCAATTCAAGGTTACTTTGAGGGATGGGATGGAATACCATTGGACAGAATCGCGCAGAAGACAACGTCCGCGGAATGCACTCTGACGGAGAAGAACCAATCACAGCGGTCTGCTGTAGAATTCCATTACTTTGCACAATACACTGTTTAAACGGCAGACGGGGCAACCATTGTTTTGTTAACTTGTCGGGTCGGAATGTCCTCTGCGTGAATGTAAATGCGTTAGATGTTGAATTTGTACCTGCCTACCATCATAACTGTTAAAAGTCCAGTTTTTTGGTAGACCAATCAACATCAGATATTTAACAATGCTGTGGTATAAATGTGAATAATGTACACACTGAAAGTTTCTTAAGAGTACCAGCATTTCAACTGTGAGAGTTAAGAAGTGAAAGACGAGACTCTCAGTTCATTCCTTGGTAATGAACTGTTCTGCTATGAACTCCACTGCAGTCCTGCACCTTTATTATTTAGAGTGTATTTTTAGGGCTGTAGCAAGAGCCTATACCTTTCCACAGCAGTTCAGAGCAGTCTGTCAGACTTGGTAGCAAACGAGACATATATATATATATATATATATATATATATTTGGGCAGTGATGTAGCGTCACCTTTGGGTTGGTGTTTGGACTCAGGTTGCAATGAGGAGACAGTGTGCTAAGCTAATTAGACTTTACACAGTAGCACAGATGACCTTCCCTGGATCGTTACTCTGGAAGAATAAGAACAGAATGTGAAAGACGAACTGCATCTCTTTCACTTGGTTAATAAATTTGTCTTGGAGAAACTCACTGTTGAACAGATAAGGTTTTGTTTTCAAACGTCTTTGTTCTTTCTTTTACAGTAAAGTTTGTTTGTTTCATTTTAAGGTCTCGCAGTTCTACATTCCACAAAAAAAGCAAACATGATCAGTTTTAATTGGATTCTGCTGTGCACCACATTACAGAGAGAGAGGTGTGTGTTTACTTGTTACGCTGTTGGAGCCTGGAACTACAATACAAGACAATTTACCTAATAATCCAACGCGATATATAGTTTACTCAGATTTACATTCATTTAGGAGCAGGTAGGGGATCAGGGGGAATCTTGCTCAAGGCTGCCGACAGGTACGCTATGGACCTCGGGAATTGAACCCAGAACCTCTAGGGGTGACTGGGTTTGACAAACCCAGTACCTTTTGGCTTGGGAATCAAACGCCCCAACCACCACAAGACTATCCATCTTTCTGAAGAATGTATGCTGCAGAAGGGGGGGGAATCGAACCCAGAACTCGCACCTTGTACCAGGTGATCTCAGGCTCCACCCCGGGCTGGATGTAGTCCTCTATGCCCGGGCAGGTGATCTCCTTGTTCTTGCTGAGCTCCGCCTTCTCGGAGAACCTCATCATGGAGTTGTAGCAGAGGTCCGTGTCGTTCTCCGCCACCGTCAGAGACATGGACACCTTCATGCAGTACGTGGAGTTCCTGCGCAGAACGGAGAAAAGATGATAGACTTCTCAAACGTCCTCGATGCGCTGTCGTTACGCTAGCACGCTAACCGCCTCCTTTCGATGCTGTCGCTTGCTATGGGGGTGTGGGGGGGGGGGGCTCAGTTCTACGTTCTGCAAGGTATTTGATTAGGTTCAAACGTGCTCACAGAGAGAAGGAAACAAAACTGTTTTTCTTTGACATTATAAGACTTTGTTTGTGTTCAAAATAAGATGAAATAAGAAAAACACAAATCAACCTCCGGCGTTTCAATAGAATCAATAAAGTAGCCCACACCCCTTGAATTATGTCTCCTGACCTTTGACCCCTGACCTCTACCAACACAAACACACACAACATTTAAAAATCCATCCATGTATGCATATCAAGAGACGAAGTGGGTGCCAACAAATGCTTGCTGCCAAAGAAAACGACACTGGGAAAAAAAAGGCCTGCATTACATTAGCGTGTGCACGTGTGTGGTTTCATTTGTGTGTTTGTGTGCCTGTGTGTGTGTGTGTGTGTGTGTGTGTGTGTGTGTGTGTGTGTGTGTGTGTGTGTGTGTGTGT
>JAOPJO010000118.1:21245266-21255591 GCA_027123675.1 Molva macrophthalma | reverse complement strand
GTGTGTGTGTGTGTGTGTGCCTGTGTGTGTGTGTGTGCCTGTGTGTGTGTGTGTGTGTGTGTGTGTGTGTGTGTGTGCGTGCGTGTGTGTGTGTGCGTGCGTGCGTGCGTGTGTGTGTGTGCCCGTGCACACTCGGGTAAATGATAAGCAGGAACAGCAGCTCAAACGCAAAGCTCCCCTGAATGTCAACCGCAATTGAAGATTGATTGAGGGCTCTTGGTTCCTGTGTGTTGTTATGCAGCTATAACGGGAAGTGGGGGAGGGAAAGATAGACAGTGGTGTCCTTTTGATGGGCTGCTGTAACCTGGCGGGTCGTATGCATTAAAACAATAAGGGACGGGTAATGAGAGGGAGACGGCCGGGATGTAAGATGAGAGATAAGCTGTGATGTTTTCGGTGCCCGTGCTTTATGTAACCAAACCTTTCTTTGTTTTTGATTTATCTTACTGTTTGCAGCCGCCGGCATATCATGTTGTAATTTGTTCTGTAACCAGAGTAGCGTATTTTTGTTCTGTGAGGGACTGTCATTATAACTAGGAGGGAACACAAAGAAAGTATTGCTTTGAAAGGTATTTCTTGTGGTTGTTTTCCCCGGGTGTGAACAGGTCTGGCCCACTCAGCAGGTGTGTGATTTCCTATTTTGAGCGTTTTAATCATTTGTTTCTATGTTGCTTTTTAATGCTCCTTTTTCTGACACTAAAATGAAGGTGTTATTATTGTTAATATTATCTTTAAACGTTTTAATCAGTTTTAATTGAGTTTGTAATTACTGACATTTCATATTATGTAAATATTTGGACGGTGGCTAATATTTACAGTTATGTATGGTTTGTAAAGTGTGACATGTTTAATATCTATGTAAGCTTAACAAATCAAATGAATACTCATTGTTATTGCATTTATGATGCAAACGCTGCTGCACATTATTAAATACATATTGGTCCTGGACAGAGACAGATCGATGTCCCTAAACCAAAGGGATCCATCTAAACACTCCACCGCAACCTAATCCTCTCTCTCCGTTGTCCCCTGCTAAACAACAACAAAAACACCAACACAATTAGGTTGAACACACACTTTTCGGTAGCTCAGGGGTGTCGGGGGAGAGGAGGACAATCTATCAATTAATCAATTGATCAATAGACACAATAAGGACACCTTCCCCCCCACCCCCCACCCCCCTCTAGAGTGTGTAAATAAATAATGAAACACAATCGGAATTTGCCAGTACCCCGTCTTGATTCCAACGGAAATTCCCTCTTGGTTCGTAGCACCGAACACGCTGGCAGATTGAGGGACGGGTTGGTGGGGGGAGGGGGTCTCATCATTAATTTTGCCCCCCACTCACCCCCCCCTCCTCCTGGGGCTAAAGCTACAAATTGAGTTTGACGACGAACAAACAATTAACAAACACGTTAAATCCTCCCGTAATTACTCGGCGTTAGCCAAAAACTCATGGATTAGCGCAACGACAGCAAACACTGGCAACCCAACCCCTCATCCACACAAACACACACACAAACTCCACCACAACATTGTGGGCCACGAACCAAACCAACCCCCACCTCTCTCTCTCTCTCTCTCTCTCTCTCTCTCTCTCTCTCTCTCTCTCTCTCTCTCTCTCTCTCAGCAGCTCGTCTCGAGCTAGCGCTGACTAACTGCAGTCAACCGCCTGCCCGTCTCCCCGTCGAAAAGCCCCGACGCAAATGTGACATGATGTGTAGATTATCCTTGACAACTCCCACCAGATGGACACCCTTGCTAAATAAATGAGATCCCTAGGGGGTTCTCTGGCTCTCGCTCTCTCACTCACGTTCCCTCTGTCTCTCTCTCTCGTCCCTGGTTAAATATTCTGAGTGGCGCTGATAAAATCCCCATCCACCCATTGCTTGGAAAGGAGAAGGAGGGAGGGGAAAGTGGAGAAATCGTGTCATCTTCTCCACGAGGGTGATCGATGGTCCGGTCTAACACATTGTCCCTGGTCATCTTAACTTGTTTCCCACATCCCTCATGGCAGTATATTAGGTGTGTGTGTGTGTGTGTCTGTGTGTTAGCTGAGGCAGTATACGATAAGTGTATAATCAGAGTGTGCGGTGCTAGTAACGTTTTAAGCTAGCAATTTTACATAGGCAAACAGGAACATTTATTACGTCTCATAAAATAGATTTACTTTTGATTAGGAAATCACTTTTTCAAAGTTAAATATAATTAAATCATATCGATATTTCATGAACACTTCAAAGTCGCAATGTGGAACATTTCAGCTAGCTCGTAGCTTAAATTAACGGAACATATCTGTAGTCAACGCTGATCGATAGTGAACGTTATCAATAAAATCAAATCCTGTAACTGATTTATTCTACAAACAAAAAATGCTGGTGGGCCCGTACCTCTTTGTTTATAATAATCCTACTATCGACGCTCCTAAACCCCTCCCACTCACACCAAGCCCCTCCCACTCACCCTAAGCCTCTCCCACTCACGCCACCCAGCCAGCAGAGCTACGCTAGCTCACGTCACAGCCAGTTAGCGTGCACAGAACACTGTTGACTTTTTTGTATTCTGAAAGTCTCCCGCCTACTAACTGAGTTGGGCTCAATCTTACACATTGCGACTTTAAAATAATACATTATAAAGAAATATAGATATTATTCACCTCTTTCATATCTTAATATATATGTTACTTACTTTCATATTTCATATCTATACATTGAGAAGGGCCTGAAAACTGGAAAGGAATTCCTTGCATTTGTTGATGGCTGAACTTCACTACACCCATCATTTATTTCAGCCTCTCAACCTCATCCCTCTGCATGTGTGACGTTCATGAAGCCAACGCTTAAACACATCGTTAGAATCAATTGGCCTGGCCCATGCTACTCTAAGAGTCCTACACAACTAGAATGCTAACACAGCAGCCCTCAGTGTACTGTAGGTACTGAGAAGTGACGTCATGCTTAGCAATAGCACATAATTAATGGCTGTGAGTGAGAGAGAGAGAGAGAGAGAGAGAGGCAGACAGAGAGAGAGAGAGAGAGAGAGAGAGAGAGAGGGGCAGAAAGAGAGAGAGAGAGAGAGAGAGGCAGACAGAGAGAGAGAGAGAGAGTGCAGAGAGAGAGGCAGAGAGAGAGAGTGGCAGAGAGAGAGAGCGGCAGAGAGAGAGAGCGGCAGAGAGAGAGTGCGGCAGAGAGAGAGAGAGAGTGCAGAGAGAGAGAGCGGCAGAGAGAGAGTGCGGCAGAGAGAGAGAGAGAGAGAGAGAGCGGCAGAGAGAGAGAGAGAGAGAGAGAGAGAGAGAGTGCGGCAGAGAGAGAGAGAGAGAGAGAGAGAGAGAGAGAGAGAGAGAGGTGTGTAAAGGATATATGCAATGCCTTGGCAATGACAGATGGAGCCCCGCTCAGTTCCCCGACCCCGGTCAGCGGCCTGGCTGCTGGCAGCGTAGCGTGTTCTGCTAGATAGCTCAAGGGCAGACAGGGAAGCAGGGACCGCTGCAATGAGCAGCAAGCGGTCAATTATGAGCCGAGGAGATATTTCGTTTTTTTCCACGCACCGAGAGGCGATTAGCGGCGGCGCCGGGCGTGAGCTAACATAAGTCAATTCGGCATCCCGGGGCGATTGCAAAGTGTTTGCCTTGGCTTAAATGAATTCAAATTAAGGTTCATCCCCGGGACAGAGTCTGGCGCCTGTGTGCTACGGACAGACCACAATGCGTTGTCTTTTTATCGTTTTTTCTGTATTAATCCCCTTCGTTGGGGACGGATGTATATGTCTAGACTTAGACACACACTTAGACCACACAGAACACTAAACACAAATGTGAGGGACGCCCGTTGACTGAACCCCTTGTCCATCCACTGTGGCCGTCCACGCTGCCGCCACCCTACCTCCCTCGTCATCGCCACCACCCCGTCATCACCACCGCCACCCACGCGTCACACCACCACACCCCCTTGTCATCGCAACCACCACACCCCCTCGTCATCACCACCGCCCCCTCGTCATCGCCGCCACCACCCCCGCCCCCTCGTCATCGCAACCACCACCCCCTCGTCATTGCCACTACCACCCCCCCCATCGCCGCCACCAACCCCTTGTCATCACCACCCCCTCGTCATCGCAACCACTACCCCCTCGTCAGCGCAACCCCCACCCCCTAATAATTGCCAGCCCCTTGTCATCGCCAACACCACCCCCTAATAATCACCACCCCCTTGTCATCGCCAACACCACCCCCTTGTCATCTCCAACACCACCCCCTTGTCATCTCCAACACCACCCTCTCACCCACCCCATCATCACGCCCTTTTCCTGCCTCGTTCGTCCCCACTGTTAGCGCTTGCTTTTAGAATCAATGGTGGCGACGGAATTGATTTGAAATTCCTGTGCCGGGTTGCGTAGCACCTGTGGAGGAAATTAATGAGCTTACTTAATGAATATCTTAATTAAGATAGCACCTCTTTGATTTAAAATGTGATGATGAAATAACCGGATGATTGCTCTTTGGGGGTGTTTTGCCGTCGACAAAAAACATGGCGACTGGGAGAGTACTGACTCACTGAAGTAGAATTCAAAAAGCCGGAAGGATAGATTGCAAAAAGAGGAAAGTTTAACTTACTATGGTGATATAAAAGAGGCGGTGAATCAGTCTTTACAAGCCTGAACTTTAAAGAGGACACAGATGCTATCCTCCAGCACGAAATAGATGGGGTATTTGAGCACTTGTAGCGTGATGGTAATATGTCTGTCAGGGAAACTAAGCAGGAGGTAGAGTCAAGGAAATCAAACCAGTGTATTCAGTAATAGGACAAAATCAAAGTAACTGAGAACATCAGTAGAATGAATACAAAAATATATATATACATGCATACATATTGTGGGAGTGCGTGTGGATGATGGCTGGTTAAAGCAGCCTCACCTGGCCCGAGTCAGACTGATTGGACTCTGGGGCCGGGTGAGGCTGCACACCTGTTGTGCATTGAGTAATCAATGTACAACAGGTTAAACCAGCCATCACCACACACAGTTAAGAGAAATCTCCTGCATGGCAACATGGGAGCACCGGTGTCATGTATCATTGTCTGCAAACGCCACCGCCCTGCGTCCTTGTTTATGGAGGAGCCCAGAAAAGACATCTAGGTGGAGTGTAGCAATGCGAAGGACACAGGGTGGTGATGTTGAAATCCGGTTTATTGTAAGGTTTGCAGACAATGATACATGACACTGGTGCTCCCATGTTGCCATGCAGGAGATCTCCCTGAGTGTGTGTGGTGATGGCTGGTTTAACCTCAATGTGCAACAGGTGTGCAGCCTCTCCCAGCCCCAGAGTCCAATCAGTCCTGACTCAGGCCAGGTGAGGCTGCTTAAACCAGCCATCATCCACACACTCCATCTAGCCTGTGTGTATATTTCTAAATATACATACATAAATATGATGATTTAGAGTATATTGCGACATTCATAAGAATAAATAACCAAGGGGTCATTAAAGGAAGGTGCAGTATGTGGCAACCGTAGGTACAGTATCAGACAGACTTTGTATTGACTTTGTCTGCCTCCTCAAAGCTCAATTTGTTTTCCTTCCGCGTTTCTTTGGGGGGGGGGACCAAACCTTGGCGTTGCGATAAGTCAATATCCTCATTTCCTGGCTTTACGATACCGATAGTCAAGGCTGACAAGTGATAACGTTGAATTATTGCCGGCCGCTAGATATAACTAACATCACATTAATTAACGTGGTCCCTGGGGAACGGGGGAGGAGTAACTATAGTGTGGGTTTCCTTGTGTGTCCGTGTGTGTGTGTGTGTGGGTGTGTGCGTGCGCACATCTGGCCTTGCATACACCTGCAAACCAGTAGCGTATGTTACTGATATGTTATGCCACCTTGTTCCAGGTTTATGTCATGTCATGCTATGCTATACAATGCTATGCTATACTATGCTGTATTATGCTAAGTTATGTAATGCCATTTATGCCAGTTATTAATGTCATGACTTTCATGTCATGTTATTTAATGTCAGGTTGTTATGTCATAATTTCATGATAATCATAATATCATGTCATATTAAATAATAAGTATTATTATTCAATTATTTGATATTTTATGCAATGTTACGATATTTCCCCTCACATTAGGCCAGGTCACGCTAAACTATGGTACGTCATGGTATGCGACACTAAGCTATGCTAAGCTCTACACATTTCCTTTACCTTTGAGCCAAGCGTCCATCGCTACGTCTCCCTGCTCCGCGTCCCGGACACGTCAGACCGGTGAGGAAACAGGACAGGGCAGACGCCCGTTTGTCCTAAATCACAACTTTTACCGGCGCTGAATTATTAACGACCTCGTTGCGAAGGTCAAGGCCGCTGGGCCGCGGGAGCCGGGGCCGCTACCTGTGGCTCCCGCTCATAACTCAGCTGTCAGCTGTAGCGCACCAACGCTGGATGATTAAATACTATCCCCCACCCCCTCGCTTCCAGAAGTACCGCCGCCGCCGCCGTTGTCCAACTTGCTCTCACTTAGCCCCCGTGCTCCCGGGGTTCTTGGTTCGGCCTGCTGCCCGCCACTCAGTGTTTATGGAACATCTAACAGATTTTTCTTCTTCTTCTTCTTCTTCCTCCCCCCCCCCCCAGTTCCAGTGGACAGCACTCCACCACATCACCCCACACCAACGCAGTCCTCCGTACGGCTCGGACATGCCCCAGTGGGAAGCCGTACGCCAACCGCGCTAACCCTGCTCACATGCGTAGAGACGCGTAGAAATGAGCAGAAAATGTAATTACTGTGGGGAGTTAAAGGGTCAAGCTGATATATGTAATCCGAGTTCATGCTATGTTAGTAAGATTCAGTTAAAGTGCAAGCCAGCACCACATAAAGATCTAAAGTCGATCTTAAAAGTCACTTTTGAGTCGAAACGAGTAGGCTACAGTTAAAAATGCTAAAAGAATATGAGTTTTGCAATGTTTTAATCATGCAATTAAAGCGAAGGCTAGCACCATAAAGGAGTCATTCTCAAAAATGAATGAAATTGTTTTCTAACTAAGCAGAAACCAATTTTTATTTTATTCCAAAAAAATGTGTGAATGTCCCTTCAGGGCCTCCTTAGCATGGATGGTCTCAAACTTAAGTCACTCTTTTTTCCATTGCTGCCATATTGAGATTCATGCCTCAGCTGACGTCTTCAGGGAGCTTCTCTCCGCTTCCTTTAACTCATCCCCCACCCCAAACTCCAAACTTTGTTCTAACGTGTGACGGGGGAGTCATTTCATAAAATGTTGCCGTCACTGTATTCCCTTTCCACTCTATTGTGACCTCATTCTCTGTCGCCTCAGGCCGCCGAGGGTGTAGGGAAATGTAGTCAGAGAGGAGGATTCAGGACAGTGCATATTAAATTTTAAACACAGCCACTTCAGTGCTGAGGAAGTCAACACCGTAAAGTTCCTTTATTTGAAGGTGCTTGCTCACGGCCCCTAAAAAAAAACCAACACGCAACTTCGGACTGTTGCCTGAAGTTGGCCAACACCGAATCCGCCGAATCGCCAACAAGCACCCCCGTTTATGGCACACCGGCCCGATTTTGGTGATTTTGGTGTCCATTGAAACTTGAAATGTTTTGTCACCATCCTGACCAGCTGTTGTTCGACGTATGCACTGTATGGCATATGAACTGTTTTGGTGGGTTAGGTAATTGGTGGGTGAACGAAGGGGAGTGGGGAAGAGCGTTGGACTCCCAGCCCAAAGGTGCATGGTTTGATTCCTGGTATGCTGTTAATTAGCCCGTATCCCTGAGAAAAACGACTAACCCCTACTTGCTCATGAATGCACTGTAGCTACAAAAACTAACTCTGAGTCGCTTTGTGTACATTTCTGTTACACAATGAAATAGAGAATCATTTTCTTTTTGCAGGTTGCTGCTACTAGGCTTTTACATAGGACTGGGAGCAAACAGCACTAGCCTAGCTCTGCTTACATTTAGGACTGGGAGCTAATGGCAATAGCCTAGCTCTGCTTACACGTAGGACTGGGAGCTTACAGCACTTGCCTAGCTCTGCTTATGCATAGGACTGGGAGCTAACAACATTAGACTAGCTCTGCTTACTCATAGGACTGGGAGCTAACAGCACTAGCCTAGCTCTGCTTACTCATAGGACTGGGAGCTAACGGCACTAGCCTAGCTCTGCTTAAGCATAGAACTGCTACTTCATTTTTGGTTGCGTTAATTAACCTATTATTTATTTGAGATTTGACAATAAAGAAGTGTTTATATTCATTATGCAGTCAATTTATGTTCTCAGTCAGTAAAGGCCAACAGTTGTTAACTTTGTTTGCCAGATAAATGAAAAGCATGTCAAAATTAACAATTATTTTGTGTTTTAATTTCTTTATAGCAACTTATGTCATCCCCTGCTTTACCAAAAACGTATCCAACCGAACCGAAAACCGTGCCCCCAAAAACCGTGATATGAACCGAACCGAGAATTATATGAACTGTTCCCCGACCTACTCTAGTCTCGACATATCATCTCTTCGACTGACTGAGCCTCAGCTTTTTGCAGATGTCTCCCTTGCTAGCCTTTACCATCGAGCTGGTTTGGGAGAGGGGTGGGGGTGGGGGGATGGGGGATGGCGAAGGAGGCTGGGTTGCCATGGTGCAGTGATTGTGCTTGAGGGAAAAGGTATTTCTGGCGTTCGTCGGGCAGATAAGGAGCTGCATCAGATAGTAGGAGATAAGGTCAGCGTCTCCTGCCCTGAGGCGAGTGGTTGTTTTAAGGAGAGGCTGTTGTGGTTTTGATGGCCAGGTGGATGGTGGGAGGGGGGGAAGGGGAGGAGAGATGCGAAGAAAGGCATAATGTGAGGGATGGAGGTGAGGAAGGAAGGAGGTAAGGAATAATTTAAGAAAGGAAGAAGGTCAAAAATATGAGAAAGATAGAAAAGGAAGAGAGAAAGGAAGCAGGAATTAGAAAGGAAAGAAAGTAGAGATGGAAGAACGAATTAGAAAAAAATAAAAAACAAGAGTTAGAGAATGAAGGAAGAGTGAAAGAAAGAAAGAAGGAAATAAAGAAAAGGGAGGGATACTGTGTAAAGAAAGGCAGACACTGAAGCTTCTTTCTTGGGGGGCTACCGCTAAACCCAGACAGGCGTCGTGGCGTGCTACGTCTCTACCAGACCTCACAAGAACCTCACTGCCTGGGGGCCTCTGATTAAACTCAGCTGCCACTCACGGCCCCATCTGTGTGTGTTTTATTTGCCACACGCGCAAAATACAATCGCCCTTTACTGTCAATGCATTAATATCCCCAAATACAAATACTTTCCGCTGAAAAATATTCCTTTCTCTAACAGCCTTTGGCGGATGAGTGTGGAGGATCTGATAAGAGTTGTGCTGCAGTGAAGTGCAGACGCTGTATGAACGGGACATGCTACCAGCCAACTCCCTAGACAACACATGGACGTTACTAACTGGCGGATTTTCCAACATTTTCCCAACACATTATTACCATTATTCCTGTCCGTACATCGCCCATGGAACTCCAAACGGTCCCCGGAAAAAAAGGGGTCCCTCTTTCTGCTCTTCCTTCTCAAGGTTTCCTCCTCGATCATTTAGGGGAGTTTTTCTTTGACCTTTAGAGGATTTAGGGTTCTGGGGTGTGTCCTATAAGGTGGCATGTGAATCCCTCAGAGGCTGTTACTGTAAGACAAATATAACTGACTTGACTTATCCGACCACTCTTGTCTTTTCTGAATTTATTTCTCTAAGCAGCCAAGATACTATCAAATGTATGTCAGATAAGGCGAAGGCAATTGAACAAAGGACCGGAGGTTTTATCAGTGAGGCAGCTGAAGGGTGAATTTGATTTATGATATAAATCTGCAAAGGCTGTAATGTATGCAGATGGTTGGATTCGTATGCAAATCTATGGACAGGAACGTGCGTTTCGATTTTCCTCTCTTCCGGACGGCCCTTTAGATATGTCTGATAGATATGGGCACGGTTTGCTCACAGGCACAGAACATGAGTGTGAGTTGTGCATACATAAACATACATGCATTCAGAGCAGCGACATTAGGCAAGGTTATTTCAGGTACACTGTAAATACTAGTACTATTTCCAGTTACAATTTAGTCATTTAGGAGACTCCCTAATCAAAGAAACAGTGAATACAGAGACAGGTCATTAAGGAGCAGGTAGGGGTTAGACAGTGGGTACAGAGACAGGTCATTAAGAAGCAGGTAGGGGTTAGACAGTGAATATCGAGACAGGTCATTAAGGAGCAGGTAGGGGTTAGACAGTGGGTACAGAGACAGGTCATTAAGAAGCAGGTAGGGGTTA